>CAWUFW010002088.1:2070000-2410790 GCA_963921515.1 Calotriton arnoldi | reverse complement strand
AAAATTTGGTGGCCAGTCTTTTTCTGCTAGAAGTATATCATAACCCCTTGAAAGTTTTCCCCAAAGAGTGCTTTCACTTTTCTTGGTATGTCTCTCTCCATTCGGAGTGTTATTTCATATAACTTTTGTGGAGTACTAACCCTGGTGTCTACAGTCTCTACTGTGATGTACTCATTCAAGTCCACTATCTCCAGACATTCCTTCAGGTTCTGGTGAGCTATTGTTACTTCTGCTGCACTGTCCAGCATTGTCTGAGCCCATTCTCCGTTCTTGAGCTGTGTTCTCAGTATTCTCGGCATGTCTGATCTTCAGACCTACTACCTTCTTTTTTGTGAATTGAGGTTTTGATTTATTTTTCTGAACGTGTTTGTCGTCTTTGGATTTCACGCGTTCTTCTCTATGTTGTGACCGTCCTCTTCTTTCTGATGTCTGTGACGATGTCTGACAGGTACGAGAGGAATGTGTATCAGTATCTTGATACCTGTCAGGTTTTCTTAAATTATCCCTAATCCTGAGGTTATACCTCCTTTCAGAGGGCTCCTTTTGAGGAGACCAACCTCGGGATTGAGAACGTGTCTCTCTTGAATTTTGTTTATTAGTTTCCCACTTCTTTTTAGAAGATGTAGGATTTTGTTTAATAGAGTCCTTCTCAGGACTTTCAGATAGTTTTGGCTTCAATGGTTTTCCACCCAAACTATCTCTGCCTAATTCTGCATAAGATTGTTCTATTATTCTGGGTAGTTCATTTTGATGTTCTGTTACATCAAATTCCCTTAAGCGTTGGCGGATCGCCACTGATGCTGCCTCTCCTTTAATATTAGATAATATTATTGTTGAGACCTGGTCGAAGTTTTTCAGTAATTTCATACCTAAATTCAGAGCAGGTTCTGCCCCGTATTCGTTTTGAATTTGTTTCAGGACATCTGGTATTACTGCAATTGATGGAACACCATGAGTTTTAGTATAGATGGCAGCAAAGACTGAGCCCCAAGTGGTGCAGTCTTCCAGTTGTGGTGTGATCCCCATTGGTAAACAGATTGTTAGGATTCTGTGTTTCTCATAAGGGCTAGTATTTGGAAGTACTGCTTCGATTTGAGTAATTGTTTGAGCTATCCAGAATGGAATTTGTTCACGTTTTGTGGGCATTTTACCCATGACTGCGTGTAAAGTCTGTGGAGTAATTTTTAGTGTATTCCCCTGTTGAGGGGTTTGATTTGGAATTGTCATTGGTGGTTGGACTGTGAAAGTCTGCATGACATATTGGACTAATTGTCTGTAAATTTTTATTAACTCTTGTAGTTGAGTAAGTAATTCCTCGTCTGACATTATATCGATGTCAGGATGAGGTGTGTAGCCGGCTAGAATCGGCCATGTTGCTCCTGGTCTACCTAGTCAACCGAGTCTGGTAATGTTTTTGTGATGTTTTAGGGCGCCTTTAAACCAGAGATGATGCTCCTGGTATGTGAGTGGAATTTCAATATCCTGGAAAGGAATATATTCCTCTGGTGATTCATCTTCTTTGAAGAAGTGAAACAGTTTTGTTACTGGATTTGATTCTGGGAATACTATCCATGAATAGAATACCTCTGTCTGAAAGGATTCGTGTGCCTCTATCACGAAAACTGCTCTACCTCCTCTTGGTGGTAGGCCGTGTTTTATAAGTTTTAGAGTGATGGCTCTTCTTATGTTTGGAGGGATGTCTATAATACCATCATCAGTTTCATTTAAACCTGTAAAATTAAAAGCTGTTACGACTGGGTTAGCCGCAGCTACACCGCTCTCGGTGCCATTATCCCCGTGTATGGACATTTGTTTTTTGAAAAATGTAGAACAAGTTTCAAGGAAACAAAAGATAAGGTGCACAATATTTTGGAACACTGTATCCTTCAACGTTGAACAAACCAAACAGCTAATATATAGGGTTTTTGTCCTATTTAGCTTTGGCGGATACTTAACCCTACCCACTCCAGACGTCTTATGGAGTATGTGAGTAGGGGTCTCTGAGAAAAGCACGGCTGAGATACTCAGTATCTAGCGTTAAATCAGTGCCTTACCAAACGTTTGGGCGCCATGTAGTGTAGTTCCTATTTCCCTAATAGGAACTGCGCATTGGAATAATATACCCTATAGATTTGACATAGGACTGAGGTCAGTATGTCCCTATCGAGTATATTAAACTTAATTACTTTGTGCCAGCTAACTCAGAGGCCACTAGAAACTCCTTGTAAACAAGAAGGGAGTAGTTTCTGGCAACCGCATAAACATGACAACTTTGTTTCCCTTTAGAATCGGAACACTCTCAGAATCATGGAAACAATAGATAACAGTTTCACTCAGCTAATCGTGCATGCTTAGCTTCTTCAGAGTTACACAGAAAGAATAGACAGGCGTTTCAATAAAAAGCATTTATTGAACAGTCTTGTTTCTCGTGTAAGAGATATGAGCTGTTATGATCACAAGACAGTATGCGAGATATATAATGTACAGCGTAAGCAGTAGAAAGAAATAATACTGCGCTAGCATTATCTTTTAGCTATGACATATATATTCATATACATAAATAACATAAGCTAAAAATGCGAGTACTCATACGATGCTTCTCTAAGCTAGTTCTACCCCAGTGTACCTAACCTAACCTAGGTGTAGGGCAAGGTGAGAAGTAGGTGATGTATTCTATAGTATGGTATACTAAGAGTCTGATATGCCAAGAGTCCCTCTAGGTTCTAGTCAGCTCCATACCTTGAGAATGAGAGAGGTGGGAATCTCTTTCCGGGTCTCGAAGGGAGTCAGAACACTGGAAGCTGGATTCTCTGTGAGCAGGGATGACAGCGTCTCTTGTCAGTGCGTCAGGCCGGGATACGGGCTCCTCTAAAGTCGAGGTCTCCTCTAACTTGCTTGGGCAAGGGAAGGTATATTTATACCTGGTAGGTGCCTTGGAATGTTAGCATTGACGTGAAGTCGGGCAGAGGAAGACGTCAGGAATGAACCCTTAGGAATAGCGGTTCATGCATAATAGATGAGTTCTTGGAGAAATCAATAATCCTGTGCTAGGCTTAGGGTTTGGTTTCTAAGAACTCGTTATGACGTTGGGGTGGACGGATGTCGGTGACCATGCCTGTATTTGGAGTGCATGGCTAATGCCTAAATAAGGACTGGGATTTTATGCCTATATAAGGGCAATGCGAATTGTGCCTATATAAGGACATGTTTCAGGAAAGCCTATATACGGACACCTAAAGCGGAATACAACACTACAATGTAAAGACAAGATCACAATCAGCGCGTGTTTCAAAAGAACTGGTATTTGGATCGTCAGTCATAGATGCAAGCTTTCTCTCAGGAAGGTTGTCTACCACCTGTAGGGCTGTCGTCATGTTTGAATCTTGCCATGCGTCACCTGGGGGAACGTACCTGTTTCTTCCCTCTAATCCTGGGCCTCCCCCATCCATGATCCCTGCCCCTGCCAGTGGTCCATTGTTGACCCATGCCTCTGTGTGGGGGCCAATGACCGTCCCTAAAAAAGGCCCTTGTTGGGGACCCTGATAACTGTAGGTCTGTTCAAAATTCCCTGAGCTAGTCCCTGGTCTTTCTGTGTCACTATCGGAGCCAGTCGCAAAGGATGAATCTTAAAAAGTTTTGTATCTACTGTACCCCCTCTGCCTCTGGTTGACAGAAACCCTGCATCTATGATTGACAATCCAAATTCCATGGTTAACCTCTCAGGTTATACCTTCCATGACAGAAATTATGTAATTATGAATGATTCCAGAAATACCCATCTCAATCTAATTGTGAATCTCTCAGATTATACTCTGACTCGAGACGAAGAATGCATACTGAGTAAAGGCCTGTCATTTTTACCCACCACACGACCTGATGTTTCAATCTCAAGATGAAACTCCACCAGTTCTTCCGTAAAGTACGGTTGAGACATTATTTCAATAAGATCCCATCTAGACCACATTTCTCCAACACTGGACTAAGGCCCCCCTCAACTTTCACACCTCCATCCAATCTCATGCCCCATAAAATTCTTGCTTTCAAACGAGTGGTGCTAAGGGATGTGCTCAATCTAGTCTCCAAAAAGGACTACACTAAATACAATATATCCCCAAAAAAACGAGAAGCTTTGGAATCACTAAAAAAGAACAGTAACATTGTGATAAAATCAGCTGACAAGGGCGATGCTATAGTAGTAGAGAACACCGCGGCTTACAAGACAGAAATTCTCTCAAAATTGGGGGTCGAAACCAACTACTCTCTACTAAGGGGTGACCCTACGAAGGAGATATCTGAAGCCATCAGAAAAATTACTGATCAATGGCTAAATGAGGGTTTCCTAACTGAACTCGAGTATGAATTTTTAAACAAAAAAACGGAGGTTGCCCACAATTGACACCTTACCCAAGATACTTAAAAACATGGAGAAACCACCTAGGAGGCCCATAGTATCTGGATGCAGCTCGATTTTAGAACCGCTCTGCAAATATGTTAATATCCTCTTGAAACCTTTTGCCGAATCCATGGTAGCCTACATACGTGACACTATGGAGACAATCAAACTGGTGGACAGTTTAGCATTTAATCCATGTGAACAGATCCTGGTCACAATGGACATAACCTCGCTATATACGAACATCCCTCAGGAATCAGCATTGGATGTCATGAGGGAAATATTAGATAAGAGACTAAGACCTAGGCATGTTCCGACACATTTCATAATCAAACTCCTCGGATTAGCCATGACCAAGAATTTCTTCTTTTCCAGGGGCACTACTACATGCAGACTAAGGGTGTGGCTATGGCGGCAGGATTTGCACCTGATGTAGCCATTCTCTATATGGACCATTTTGAGAGGAGTCATCTATTTAACACTGATAATCCCTACATCGACAATTTGGGCCTATGGAAATGGCATTGATGATGTGCTTTTGATATGGCCAGGCCCAGAAGAAACCCTGTTAAATTTCCATAATTGACTAAATCTAAGATCCAACGATATACAATTTTCCTTAGACTATAGCAAAAAGGCCATACATTTTCTAGACATAACCATAATAGAAGGAGTTGGTCTTCTTCATACCACTCTGTATAGGAAGAAAAGTGAAAGGAACACACTGCTGCGCTACACTAGCCATCATCCCAGGGGACTTAGGGATAATTTGCCCTATGGGCAATTCCTCAGACTTAGAAGGAACAATCGACAGATTAAGCAACCAAGGTTACCCCAAAAACCTACTCAAGAGGTCACGCAAAAGGGCTTGGTATTGTCCAAGAGACACCCTCTTGGAACCTAAACAACGTGCGATGACATCACATGACAGAATGATTTGTGTCACCAAGTTCTGCACACGCAGTAATAAAATCTAAAAAGTCATGAATAGGCATTGGACATTAGTTGCAGATGAAGTAGAGACACCGGAGGCACCTATGCATGCTTTTAAAAAAGGAAAGAGTATAAAGGATCATGTTGTGAGATCCCTCTTGCGGAAACCACATAAGACGACCCTTTTGAAACAATGGAACCTTCCACAGATTATAGGACATTTTAAATGTGGACACTGAAAAGCGTGTAATCTAACCATAGAGACCAAATCATTTACACATGACAACCATACATACCAACTTAAAAGCCTCACCAATTGCAACAGCACTGACGTTATATATATCATCAGATGCCCATGTGACTTCCTATATGTAGGCCAGACTAGACAGAAGGTCAAGGCTCGCATACTTCAACATTGCAGTAGGATAAGGTGTAAAGTTCAGTGTGCTCCTCTTGTTGAACACTTTAATACATTTGAACACTCTGCGGAAAGTTTGAGATATATGGTGATTGTAAAAGTCACAGCCAACCACAGAGGAGGCAATTTTCACAATATATTGAATCTGAGGGAGTGGAAATGGATAGACAACTTGGATACAGTAGCCAGGGGTCTCAATGAATATAAGGAGGTTTCTAGACAGGGTACTACCCTTTAACAATATAAGGTCACCACTGCTTTGCTATGTCGGACCCCGACCTATATTCGTTACCTGTCAACTAACTCAACTATTTTACTGGTGTACCTTCACATTAGCTAGTCATAGGTACACCACACATGCTAGCTTAATGTCGTTTAAAATTAGCAATTTGCTTTGTATATTGATGTAATAACACCTTCCAGCAAGATGTTTTTCCTGTCTTTCCTTATCTGTGACTGTGCATTTTTAACTTACTGTAATTATGTAGATCAATTTTCAGATAACCCAACATGTAATATTCCATGTAAACGTACTCATTTCACATTATTCCCTAAATCACGCTATCCATTTAGCTTCTAATATGAGATCCTCTGATTTTTTCATTTTGAGTCAGCACCCACAAATATCCCTTTTTATTTGAATTTTTACACTTGTCTCTTAATGAAGAAAAACTACATTCAGTCATTCTGAGCCTGAGGCAACGTGCACGCTGCACGTTACCGCGAACATGTTTAACCTCTCGGTTAGACAGCGCCCGGTGCTGGCCCAGATACTCTATTGAGCTCTGCAGGAAAGGTAAGCAAATATGCAGTCCAAGCACTTTGACCGAGCTCAATGTTTTTACACACCATTTTTCTTCTTCTTTTGAAACACACGCTGATTGCGATCTTGTCTTTACATTGTAGCTCTCGGCACAATTTAATTGCCAAAACACGGCCCGCTAGGGATCTATTTCCTGTTTTGTAAGCGGCCGCACACAATTTGATCCATTTACTCACAAAGTTGCCTCTACTAATGGGTGAGTGCTGGGGGCTGCTCAGCCTTGAATTTCTGTGGTTATTTACGCACAAGACCCCCAAGATTGTTTATTGCCTATTTGCTTTACAGTTGTCACCTTGAACTTATGGCCTATTGATCATATTCAATCCGTCAGGGAACATCTACATGAGAAGGAAGGTTCCCACTTGTTTTGATACGTTCGACCATTTATCAAATACCGCCACGGTGGGGAGGGGGGGTTATGGTTTTGGATGGCCACTACTAGCCACTCATTCCTCTTTTTTAATCACAGATTTAGACGAAAAAGGTTCTACCACACTAATTAAGAATCAAGAATGGAGGATGTACAATGAATTAACACCCCCCTCAGCACACGGTGCGGCTGCACTGCTGTGAGGTTAGTATCAACCTTCACTAACTAATTAGTGATGCAAATGTTTTTAATGAGACCCACTCTAGAATTAATTCAGTGCGTCTTTCTTTAGGTTGCCCTATAATTTCATCCTACTGTTTACTGTCCTGATGAAGATCCACATACTAGGGCTAAATTCACCTTGTGCAACAGTCGGGTCGAAATGTTGACATTATTAAACTACCCAGCTTGGATTGATTGTCAATACCCTTGTGGGGTGGTTGTTCTATCCAGACAACACCCATGTCTGAATAAGGAGAAAGAAGAGATTGTACAAATCCTTCAAACAGGTTATTTGGTGTTGGTTAAATTGGATTTCCTCATTGCCATAGCCATTGAATTAGGATTAATTTGAATACTAGTAGTAATCTCTTTTTTACTTTTCTTTCTTATCACTGCGCACATGAGCACCACTATAAACACTTTACTTTTCACTCTATTTGGAGCAACCCTTATGAAATGAATTTGATATTTTCTTTTGCTAATGTATTATTAATGATTTTTGATACATAAAATTCTATTTGACTGTATGACTCAGCATTGAGTGTGGTGTATTTGTTTTTCGCTCGCTTACGTTACAAATGAATTGTTGCATCTTTTATCGATCACGTACCAGTAGGACCATACTGTTTTACGTACCATATGTTACCCAGGTCTTATGGGCTTATTTTTGGGTTACCCCAGTATTTTGTAATAGTCTATATTTTATTAGTCAATGAAAGCAGATAACATTGTGATTTTCAAGCAGCTTTCTGAATAAATGCCTCCTCATAAACACCTGGTTGATCTCTGCCTTACAGCACAGCAGACTTCAACTGTAGATTGCCCAGGCTGTCGCGGCCTGCAGCACTGTTAATCTCAGCATTTTTCGCCTTCAGCGTTCACTCCATATCGGGTAATATTGTGATGCCTCTGTTTAAAGCTATCAATGTGGAAATCTTTCAAGTACTCTTTCCTGATCCTTAAATGCTTCACATAGGCTGAGATTGTGCTGTGACTCCACATGCATCAATGTCAATTCCACACTTTGACTGCGGCACACGTGGCACACATGTGCAGGGTGCTGGACCACAGCAAACTCTCTGGGAGAGCACTGTTAATCTTCAGCATACAAATACCCTACTCTTCACCAGTTGTAGTGTCTTTATTCATCAGTGTGTAAATGCAAACAAAATTCTAAACATGCATTAATTTCACTTCGCTCTAGCAATTACTTCATAGGACTACGGAGTCCATCAGGAGTCATAACGGTTCCATTATTTCGGAATCACACAACACTACAATGGGTCAACCCCTTACTTTGTTTGTGCCCATTCCGTTGCAATATTGGTGACCCTCACCCAACACTTGACAAACAGCCGCTTTACCAGCTATCAGGAGATCATACTGGCCGCTGATAATGTTACTTTGAAAAGGTGTGCTGTTTTGAACCCTGCTACACTCTTGCCCTTACCTGAAGTTCAAGGTGATGATGGTGAAGTAAAGCATGACTGTCTCGATGTCACTGAACTGTGCACCAAGACAAGATCAGATATTCAAATGAGCCACTGCCCGAGTCTGATTTTGTACTGTTTGAGGGACAATAAAGGAAATCTGAGAGCTGCTTATGAAGTATGTACAGTCTCAGGCATAGTCAAATCTCCCGGGCTTCGAGGAGTGGTCATACCTGCTTCATTCTCTCTCAGCCAGCTTCCTGTATTCATCACAAAGAATGTTAATGTCTCCATCACAAAGAATGTTAACATGCGCTGTATGTTCCTCTACTCTTCCCTGGTGGTCCCTCGGTTTTACAGAGTTGCCACAACTTATTTGTTGGCCTCCTCCAGGCACTCAAAAACAATGATTCTGTGTCTCCCTTTTCACTATAGAAATAAGCTGATTCCAAAAGTGGTTTATAGACTGTAGTCCAGCAGACTAGGTATGCCCATGGGTTTTTTGTCCTATTTCAAATATTCAACCAAAATGCAATGGTCTGGCTGAACCTGGAATAATGATCTCCTTGTTTCTGATGAAACTCCACAGGCTTCCTTTCTCCAAACATGTCATATATAAAGATGTATGCTTCTGTCACAAAATCCTCTAATCTAGACACTCACTTTACTTGCTTCGGGGCTCTCATGTTACTATACTGGATATACTCTTAGTCCTCTTCTCAAGCTTCGTCAACTGTCATGAAAATCAGCCACACTTGCATAGGAGGTAGATCTATTCTTATGTGGTCACTAAGCAGTGCAATGCACTTCCTATGTCACTGTTTTGGCACATTACTGTTATGCAGCACCATATAATCATTGGTGGATCAATGGAACGTTCCTCAGTGATGAGGAGTTCCAAAGTGAAAACCACATAAACATTGAGTAGATGAAAGTATTTGCAGTTAAGGTACCCCCTCACATGTCTCTACTCTGATCAGGCAGACATTGCCAGAATGTTTTTCCACAGAATGGGGCAACATGTTAAGTTATTCCCAATTTCACGGAGACAAGTTGTAATGTGTTAGAAATCGGGGTCTCTAGTTGTCAGTGGATTACACCCTGTCCAAGTAGGGACCCTTCCTTCTAGTCAAGGTAAGGGGATTACACACCCAAGATAACCCCTGCTCACCACCTTGATAGCTTGGCACAAGCAGTGAGGCTTATCTCTGAGGCAATGTGTAAAGCATTTGTACAAACCACACACAGTAACACAGTGAAAACACTACAAATTGACACCACACCAGTTTTGAAAAATAAGCATTCTTCATCTAAACCCAACAAGACCAAACATACAGAAGTAGAGACATCACTTTATAAAGTTTTAAGCAATTTTGTCCATAGAACTCTTTGGATGCTTTGATTTTAGCAGAAAGTACCTTTGATGCATCAAAATCCAATTTAGAAAAAGCCACAAAGCAGAGAAGCATCGCAAAACAGCGATGCATTGGTTCTTGAGATCTTAGGGAAATGATGCATCAGTTTGTCTGCACGCAGGAGAAGTGTTATGTCGGTTCTGGACTGTGTGGAGAAGTGATGTGTTGAAATCTGAAGACAGTTCTCGTCTGTGGGATGTGGTGGGAATTTTGCCACACAGGTGCGATGCGTGGAAATTCGGTGTGCTGCAGTCAATTCGAGAGCGGCAAAACAGGTGCTGCTCTGATTCTTCCAGCCACAGACGGGAAATGTGTTGATTCTTTCAGCAGCGCAGCAGGGACTGCGCCGAAGTCGGAGCGGGGGCCTCAAACATTGGAGACTCTGGCAATGGTGGTTCTTTCAGTCATGGACGCAGCAGTGTTGTGTCGGAAAAACATGCGCTGGAAAGGCGATGCGTAGATTTTGAAGTCTTGAAGCAGCATAACAACCTCCCAGAGCCCAGAACTGGAGTTGGCACCACAGGGCCGGTCAGTACTCCCAGCAGTGGAGTTCAGGGGAACTGCAGATGAAGTCTTTGAAGGCCCTGAGACTTCCAGCAGGAGGCAAGCACACACAAGCCCTTGGAGAACCTTTGGAACAGCAGGATACAAAAGCAAAGCCCAGTTCTTTCACTGCCCACAGGCAGAAGCAGCAACTGCAGACCAACCCAGCAAATAAACTCACAGCAAAGGGGCAGTACTACTCCTAACAGCTCTTAAGCTCTTCTTCTTGGCAGAGTCCTCAGTCCATAAGTGTTCTAAAAAAGTTGGGTTATAGGTCCAATATGTATATCCCTTTTGGCCTTTGCAGTAGGCAAAACTTCAAAGAAACGCCTTTGTTGTCCACAAGATCCTACCTTGTCCTACTTTGGCTCCAGACACACTACAGGGGGTGGAGACAGCATTGTGAGAGGACAGGCACAGCCCTATTCAGGTGTTAGTGACAACTCTACCCACCACTATAGCTCTGGAAGGTCCATCGGCTGGTGATGGACCATCAGACTATGCAGGACACACCTCAATTCCTTTTGTGTGACTGTCTAGAGTGAATGCACAAACAGCCCCTGTCAGTCTAAACCAGATGTTGATTCCACAGCCAGGCAGAGACACTGAATGGTAAAGCTAGAAAATGCCAATTTTCTAAAAGTGGCATTTTCAAATACACAATTTAAAAACCAACTTCACTAAAAGATATATCTTTAAATTCTGAGTTCAGGGAACACAAACTCCAAATCTCTATCTCTTCCCAATTGAAATTACACTTGTAAGATGTTACAAGGCAGCTCCAATGATAACCTATGGGAAAGATAGTACTTGCAATAGTGAAAAACGAAATTGGCAGTATTTCACTATCAGGACATGTAAATCACACCAGTACATGTTCTATTCTTCATATACACTGCACCCTGTTCATGGGGCTACCTTGGGCCTACCTTAGGGGTGCCTTACATGTAGCAAAAGGGAAGGTTTGGGCCTGGCAAGTGGAAGCACTTGCCAGGTCGACATGGCAGTTTAAAACTGCACTGATGGACACTGCAGTGGCAGGCCTGAATCATGATTACAAGACTACTGATGTGGGTGGCACAATCAGTGCTGCAGGCGCACTAGTAGCATATGATTTACAGGTCCTGGCCACCACAGTGGACTTTCCTCGGGACTTACCGGTAGATTGAATAGGCCAAACATGGATAACCAATCATAACCACAATTTACACAGGGGACTCTTGCAATTTAGCACTTATCAGCAGTGGTAAAGAGGCCAAAGTACAAAAACCAGCAAAAAACGAATTCCAGCATACAGTCAAAAACACAGGGCCCGATTCACAAAAGTAATCTGAGACAAAATCCTAACTTTACGACTTTCGGTATTCACAAAGGGCATTTAGGAGTAGTAAAGTTAGGAATCCTAACTTTACTACTCCTAAATGCCCTTTGTGAATACCGAAAGTCGTAAAGTTAGGATTTTGTCTCAGTTAAACTTAAGTTTTGGTCTTAAGTTTAGCCAAACTTAAGTTTAACTGAGACAAAATCCTAACTTTATAACTTTTGGTATTCACAAAGGGCATTAAGGAGTAGTAAAGTTAGGAATTCTTACTTTACTACTCCTAAATGCCCTTTGTGAATACCGAAAGTCGTAAAGTTAGGATTTTGTCTCAGATTACTTTTGCGAATCGGGCCCTGGTGGTAGAGGCAAAAAAGACAGAGGGATCCACACCAAGGGTGCCAGTTCTAACATAGTGCCAGAATTTGGCACAGGGATAATGGCAAGAATTGAAGATTCTGGTCACCTGGTATCCCTGCATAAATCTGAAGCACTCATAATGAGGTATTTAAACTACATTAAGGGGCCGATTCCGATTCGGTCCGGAAATCTCCCCGACCGAGCCGGACCCGGAGAGATTTCCGACCGAATCAGACCCTAGCAGCCCGACCGAACGAGTACGATGCGCACGTATGCTATCGGACTCCCATTGAAGTCAATGGGAGCCGGTCGTACAATGCGTATGCGGGCTCCCATTCACTCAATGGGTGCGAGGCGAACAAGGGCGCCCCCTACAGTGGGTGCGAGTCGAAGCGACTCGCGCCGTACACGCACAGGTAGGGGGGACACATGGGTCCCCCCTGTGTGCGACTCACGCGGCTACGCTTACAGGGGGGTCCGACACGGACCCCCAAAGTGCGGCTCCGACAGCTCCTTGGAGCCAGACTGCGCGAGTCGGTCGGAGGGGTCGAGGTGCGCATCGTACTTACCCGGCCGGGGAACGTCTCCATTGCGCGGTGCGAGTCGTCTCCGTGCGAGTCGGTCGGAGCGGTTAGGTCCCGCGAACGAGTCGGTCGGAGCGGTTGGGTTCTGCGAACGAGTCGGTCGGCGATTTCGCAAGCGCACGCATCGTACTCGCTCGCCCGGACGCACGTACGAATCGGTCGGGAAATAGGGCTCCGAATCGGATCCGGTTAAGCCGAATCCGATTCGGTGCCCTACCGGCCGAGATCGGAATCGACCCCTACGTGTGATGGGTTAGGTAAACCACCCCAAGTCTAACTGGTGATCTGAATGCTGCACACATACCTCATATGGAAGCGTTGAAGGGTAACTGCAAGCTTTAGAAAGGCACATTCCAACTCTGGCCATGGACGGACAGCAACTACCATCAACAGCAAGGATTAATTGCAATACAGGGATGCAGTTGGGAGGGTACACCAACAAAATAAGAGGGGGTTTCGGGGAAGAAGCAGTTTTTTTAAGAAAACTGAAACTGCAAAAACATTTTTCCTAGGCATTTAACTTTGAGTAATTGTACAGAATACACATCTAGACATGTATAATTGTTTCTCAGTGTGAGTGTTCTTGAATGTTTTTTAAATTTCAAAACAATCTTACCTTTGGAAAATGTTGGAGCACAAATGTGGGTTTATGACTTGTTAGTGACTCCTGTAAAAAAGTATTTGTTTCCTAGCAGAAGGTGACTCTGGCAAAAAAACCTTGTGAAACCTTTCAGAATCTGGGCCTAAGAGTGTTACTGTACACATGTTGGCAGATGGACACAAAGGAAAATATAGGCTTCATTCAGTTCCGGATTTCACCTCACTATTTAGAATGCACATATGCTTTCGAAAAAGGAAATAAAAACATGGCTTTCAGTCTGCTCAGAGAATCAAATCATATAAAGGAAACATTCAATGAAGGCCATAGCGTTGTCTCCCTAACTGCGTGGGTCGGTGGAAACAATACTTGCATACAACAAGTAATCCTGGAACTCACCATGACCTTATATGCAATGCCTGGTACCATCCCACAACAGCCTTGATCCTTTAGCATCAAATAGCTCCCATTTGAGAGATCTCTCGAACACCGGATCAATCACGGCAGTTGGGGAACCCTTCAAGTTACAGGAAAAGTTAGCAACTGAAGCATTACAGGCACCATGAAGCGAAATGTCCTTGCAAACTAAGGACCCACTTAAAGCAGTTTCACAGATTGAACCACTGAGAAAAACTTCAGTGTCCACATTCCTGCATCTAAATCTGTATGGTAATTCCCAGTACTCGTGTATGTATCCTTCTCTTAGTGCTATATATCTGCCCACCTGGTGATACTGGAGACAGTATTGAAATTGGAAAGTCGTGACTGGCAGTGTAATATAGCCATGGATTGATCATTTTGTGGAAGGTGACTCAGCCATGGTGAAAGGTAATTGGTCCAATATTTTAATGTGCAGCATAGTATATTTTGCATCTCTGTGTGCCATAACCATCTGTCTTTCCATTAGATTGTATACAGAAAACAGAGTCATGCTGTTGATGTAACGCCAGCACACGTGACCGGAACGCAATGATTGTAGCGTCCAGCTTAATAATATAATGGAAGGCAATTGCGATTGTCCGTGTTGTAGAATAGACAAATCCTGTTCCATTACATCTATTGCAGAAGATACAATATTGCCCAGTGAATAAATCCTGTATGATAGTGTGGTCATACCATTGTGACCACAGCCAAGGCCTTTTCAAGGTTAACCCTATCTATTTCACATAGTCTCTCAGCAGCCTCCTGTTGAGAGATTTTCCATAGCTTGTTGTAAATAGCATACAAGAAGCACTTATGACGTGGCTTCTGGGGACCTAACAAAAAATCCCTAAGATCCATGTCATCTGAGAGAAGGAATAAGTGTTGTTTCACTTGGGACAGTGTTGAGGCCTTTAGCTACTCTAGGCATAACTTCCCAACACTGTAAGATGTCACCACCCCTGTGTGTCCTAATTGTACATTGCGCTGATCAGTCCTATTGATACTAAACCCTTCGGAGGTACTCCAGATTCTTGACTGACACCTATTTGTGTCGATAGGCCAAATAAACCATGCCTTTCAATTGGGGTCAGATGAATTGTAAGAATCATTGTGTAGCATGGCATCAAATGTATCCTCACTGTGTTGTGTGTAATTGTGCCAACCCTCAAAGTGTGTAAGCAAGGGAATCAGAGCGTGTTCAAGTCCTTGATCTTGGCTAGCCCAAGACAGGAAGTCTGTTACACTGCCTCATTCAAGAAAATCATTTGATGTGGTATGAGGCATGCTCTAATTAAGGCCTCAGTTCCCTGAACCTGCCAATCTTTAGTCCCCCAGACCGATTTAGTGTCTATGGTGTCTTTCCAAAAGTCAAAACAATGTACAGTCAGCTGGGCAATTCAGGAAGCAGAATTTATCAGCTTAGTGTTAGTGAGCATATTTTTCTTTGCAGGTGTAGGTGCAAGCTTATAGTATTATAAGGTCGGGTCTGAAGTGGTAAACCCAGAAAAATGAGCAAACTTCTGTACAAATGTTGTTTAATTACATTTGGCGGTGTCGGTCAATGTTCCCATTGATGGTAAGTGAAAACATGATGTGGGTTAAATGCTTTGTGCAAAAGAATGATGACCATAGTGTTGGTAACAAAACATTGAGTGAAAATTAGATTAGTACCATCATAAAATTTATCATTTGAAAATGCAGCGGATTGTTCTAAATCAGACAGCATAGTATGCACAGTTTCAATGTCCCAAACATCAGAGAGAGTACTAGAGGTGATGATATCACTAAGAGAAATTGAGTAAATGAGATATTCTTAAAAGTTCAGTAGGACCATACACATCATAGGAAACTCTGTGCCAAACTATTCCTTCAGGAACTGGAACTGCTGTAATGTTCACTAAGGACAGGTCCCTCTGTTCACGGTGTGATGATGCATGCGGTTTCAGGACCAAGTTCACATGCTGTACTGCATAGCGTTCTGGGAGGTAATGTCCATTTAGCAGTAAGAAAAAGACAGTCACTATACGAATCCAAAGGACTAGGAATGGTAGACCAATTGCAATCTAGAGCTGTAGCCAGGGAGAAACAAAGTAAGTCTTTTTCAGCCAATGGTAGAAATCATGAATTCGTTGTTTGTGGGTACAGGCGGTAGCGGTAACTCGGGTTCACTTGAATCAGATGAGAAATCGTCAAAATTGATAAAGTAGTCAGACGCAGTTCGATCTATCTTTGGTAGCTCAGCAGGTTTTGTGGAACTGGCAGATGCCTCCATTCGAGACATATTCACATAGACGTTGGTATTAGGCCAAAATGAGATCTGTGTGTCTTTTGAAGTCTGATGTTGTTCAGTTTCAACAGGCACAAGTTGCATTCCATTGTTGGTAACGCCTTCACTTCGCAGAGTGGAGTCCTCAAAAGTTATTAATCTTTCCATCTGAACTTTCTGTATGGTAGCGAGAGGAGATCAATGGCTACCCAAGAGCCCATGCAGCCTACTGTTGAGTATCGACCGCATAGTGTGGTTTGATCAGACCAATTGAGACAAATCTTGTTTTTGCAGCCGGCAAGGGGCAGAAGAAGAACTGTTCTTATTGCTTCGACAGCCAGGGCAAGGACAGGTGCTCTGTAAGATGGCCCAAATTCTTTTTTGCCCACTATCATTTTTTGATCAGGCCGCCAATCTTCGGACCGAGGCAGGTCTTGCTGGATGGGCTTTTACTAGGCCTGAGCAATGAACTCCGCTCCACTAGCAGAGTTTGCGGAGATTTGTTATTTACGCATTCCGTGAAAAACATGGAATTCAGGCAATAACTCCACGTAGCGGAGTCAGCTACTAAACTGCACCCACAAATGCTTTGATAAAGCAACTTTACATGCTAAAAGGCATATAACCAATTCACAAAAGTGAACTTTGAAAATTAAAAATATCAGGCAATGAGAGAGGTCCTTACTAGGTGTCCCTCACGAGTCAATTGCAAAAGCATTGAAATTATTACATCAAGCTGCAGTTCAACTAGTCGTTGCTAGGTGTCCCTCAAGTCAATTGCTTTTGCATTTGACTCATGAGGGCACCTAGTAACGACTAGTGGAACTGCAGCTTCATGAAAGGGTTTCAATGCTTTTGCATTTGACTCGTGAGGGACACCTAGTAACGACTAGTGGAACTGCAGCTTGATGTAATAATTTCAATGCTTTTGCATTTGACTCGTGAGGGACACCTAGTAACGACTAGTTGAACTGCAGCTCTTTGTAGAATTATTTTGATATTGGATACTATAATATTCACTGCCCACTGCTAATCTCGTCCCATAATGCTTTGCAGGGCCTTTGGTTGGGATTGTATTTTTGCCCATAACTGTGCTTGGGGTGGTCCTAAGAGGATGGGACTGTTGTAATTTGGCAGCACTTAAGTTAAGCATTGGCTGAAGACAGCCTGTATTCAGAGGCTAAATTGTCCACTTTGTGGAATCCATTTTGTATTTCTGGCAGCCATTTTGGTTGCCATGTGCTGCCATGTGCTCACCATGTGCTCTGTCCTACCTTCCTGATAACTGCTCTTGAAATCTGCCTAGAGACAAGTTATATTTAGTTCTCTTTTGCTTTGCACATGCTCAGTTGAGCTTGCAGCTGTTCCGAGTTTATAAATGTCAGGATGTGTCTACTAGAAGTAGAAACTGTTAGCTCCACCCACTTGTCGACTGTGCATTTTCTGTATGACCTTATATGTATCTAAAACCAGCATTTGTGTTTGTACCGCCTTCATTTGAGCCCCTGTGTGGGTATAAAAGGACCATGGTCCTTCCATTCAGTGTGCTACTTCATGCATTACCGAAGGGTGGTGTGTAAATGTAGCTCCACCTCATGAGGTTTAATAAACTCTGTCTTTCTTATTTCAGTTTCTGTGCCAACTTCTTCCTAAGTGTCTGAGGACTCTGTGCAGAGAAGGGTGAACCCCTAAGCACTGGTAGGCCTTGCTGAGGCTCACTACTACAAATTGGCGCTTCCAACGTGGGACTCATCAGCGACTCGGGTGCCCGAAGGACTGGTCGAGATGAAGGATTGGAATCTCGCTCTTGGACGCGATCGCTGCCTGAGGAGACCAGAGTCTTGGCACCCATGGCGTTTTTCCTTTCTTTCTGATCTGACCATCCCGGCGGCGCCAGTCCTTGACTGAGATCTCTTTTGTTGATTCGCCGTGCAGTGACCATTTGGTCGATTTGAGAACTTGGCAGTTGGAACCTGGACACCATTTGATTGGTAAGAGCCGTTTTGCGGCACTTGCTGTTGGTTTGCTGCCTTTGATTGATAAGGTAGTTTTAGTAACACTTACTGTGGCTTTGTTTGTATGATTGGCCAATTTTGGAATTTGTTTTGTAAATTATATATGCATTGCAATACATATAGGCAGGTAATGAGGAGATTTTCTCTATTTTAAGTTGTTTGAACAGCGCAACGTACGAAGAGTACCTTAAGCGCTACTTTGATTATAATACTGCATATTCTGCACTATTTTTGGCATGCCTGTTTCTAGCACACTTCGCAGAAAGTGTTGCTGTTTTGGAGGTACCAATATGGATTTAGTAAGTACTCAGTTGACTCCCTCAGAGGGGATACCTAAATAGGTTTAGATATAGTAAAAAGATATTTCTTTCTTGGTGACTAAGTACCCCATGGAACTAAATATGTACATAAAACGGATCCTGATCTGTGCACTTAGTAACATTCATAAGTGGTGATATGCAGAGCGCTTTTTGAGTGTTCTACCAGCCAAAACTGGCGAATTTGGTGTATTTTGGCTTCTTGAACATGGAAGTCTTTTGGACTACTTTTGAGAGCTCTTCTTGTAAATATGACTTACAATTAGTATTTACAAATAGTTTGGTTTTGCGTACAGTCTGTAGGCTGTCTCTTGTTTTGCCCTAAATGTTGATTTGTGGGTTAAATGTGTGTTTAAATGTCTATGTGGTTTGTGGTTTGACATTGGTGATACTTGTGTGAGTAAATAGCGATTGCGCTCTTTGTGTAAGAATGGCTAGCATTAAGCGCGCTGTATTGTGTGTTATGAGTGTATGACCCCCTTCTGAAAATGTCTGGAATGAGCTAAAATTGCTTTTTGTTGTCATTCTGTTATGCAAATGTCATTTAAAAAAAACTACATTTTTTTTAAATTCAGGGAATGAATAATGTAACATATGTTAAATAGCTGCACGCTACCATTAAAATTGATAAAGTAAGAAACTATAGATATGTGCAAATTGCCACACTGGTACAGATAAATCAGAATTTACATTCAATAGGAATAAAATAGGCCTCATAGAAAGGTAGGGAAAAAAAAACGAATTTGTGTGCTTTCACACAATTAGGACTAAAATACAAAATGTTACAACAGTTTCCTTACATACATTGTATTAGACATTAAAAGGCATTCACATCATCTGAGTGAATTTGGTCGTTGCTGAACTAAATACACATTATAGAAAGATAGATTTGACTGCATTGAAATGCCTCAGTTTTTAAATAGACTGTGACATGCTTTCTTTCAGCACCAGAGAAAAAAGCTTTCCAACAGCTGTGTTTAAACTGACTAACTGAAAAGAAGCTGTTTGACACAGCAAATGGGGATTTAACTCTGTCAGGGTATTACAAATAACAAAGGGTTTTTCCTGAGAAAAGCGTGAAAATTCGACGCCTGCTGACAAACAACAGCTGCATAAATAGCATATGGCTATTCCTGATCACGGCCACAGACAGGAATGCTGAGTCAGCAACATTTTAAGTCAGTGTAAAACTGGTATAAAGGCCTGCATTATTTTAAAAGTTTCAAAAAACCAGTTTCATTATTTTGGATAACAGAGAACAAAATTGAAAGTAGGGAGTTTTTACATAAGTACATCTGTGGTTCTGATGTTAAATAATAACTGTCCTTTAAAAAGTGGCGCAGACTTTTCATGTTTCAAGTAAGGCTTCTGTGCTTAGGGTTATAAATGAATGCGTTTGAATATGATAGGCTACGAATGAAGCTTGCTTTTCAAATGTGGAATCATCAAAATGGTTGGTTTTATTAAAAAAAAAAAAAATGTATATGGAAAAAATATATATTATTAAAAATAAATGCTTTAAATTCGTTTTTCATCTTTATAAAGCCTAATCATCATACTGCGAATTCCTAGCATCAAAGTTGAATTTAAGCAGTGCTGTACCGCAATGGGGAAACTTAAATGTGAAATGTCACTTTACCCAGCCGTACAAAACTCATTTTTATAAGGGTATACCTTATACATTTCTGATTTCCCATTCCTGGGCTATCTAGAGAACACTCTGGGGGTTCCTATTATGCAAAAATATTGTAGGATATTCATTTTTAAGTGCCCTTACCACCAAAGTCGAATTTGGGAAATAAGAATTCACTATTTAAAAGCAATTCTGCCACTCAGGGCAATTTTTAAACTGATCTCAGGCTTCAAGAATGTATACATGCAAGTACAGACCAAACAGCTGACCTTCTGCACACCACACACTGTACACAAATGAAAATAAGTATACAGAAACCAGCAGACGTTATTATCCTACCTTTAAATTATTGGCAAACACACCGGACAGGACTGCCTTTCAGCCGTGATTCTCCAGAGTTGCTTTGACTTGCAAAGACCGCATGGAAAGCCTTGCACAAAAAAAAATGGACAGCTGCTGAAAGGGTCAAAGGTCGAGTTCTACATTTAGAAGCCTACCAGGGCCCAGAGCAAGGTTTGCTTTGACGTTTTGACCTCTGAAACTTTTTGAAAGAAGAGATGACAGCGCAGAGAGAGGAGAGAAGCTTTGCTTCCTATTTTTAGCAAACACACGTTTTGCGCAGTCATATGAAACGAAGGAAAAGCAGCCCTGAGTAGAGCATTGATCTGCCATGTATATAAAAATAATGGTTTTAGTTTAAAGATTACTGTGTAGGGGCTAAGATAAGGAGGAAATGGATTTTAGTTTGCATTCATGCGCCCTCATGTTAATCTAGTACAATTGCTCAAGGAATTGGTAAATTGGTTATTAACGCTTTCTACAGTACTCAATGTGCTTGTGTTAGGCTGAATCAGAGAATAGCCACTTTCTAAGATATCTCCTACAAGTTTGTTTGTGCCCAGTTGCTACAAATAGGGGTTGAAAGTGTTGACAGAAGTGAAACCTGTTTCAGGTTTTCCTACTGTCAAAATGGGGGAAGGAGGCTAGCTCCTCTACAAATTAAGGGTAGGCAAAATTATGTTTTCTCTCTCTTTTTCTCACTCTTTCTTGAGTCTGTTTAAGCTGTCTAGGAAATGGCCATGAGACAGTTATTGGCTATTCTGTAATACTGTTTTAAAATTGTTAGAATTAATAAAATGATGAAAATATATGCTATGTTACTGCCCATCCTGTATGAAAGAATGAGTAGAACAGATTGATGTTCCCTTATTTGACCTTTAAAGGGGAACTGTATAGTGGGGGTTTCTGTTCAAAAATCTCAGGTGGCAATACCGTTATTGTTTATGTTATTCTCATGTTCTATACAGTTTTGCAAGGGCATTGCTAGTCTTTTATTAGCTAGTCTGTGTAATTGAGCTGACAGCCCTTATTAGAGCTAGAGAATAGGGTTTTTTTTCCTTTTGAAAATGATGTTGCATAGTCCGGATCGTGAAAAGTAGAATGCAGGAAAGACGCTCATGTGATCCTTAGCAAACATTTTGAAGGAAAATATTGTTTTTAGGAGTTTGTTTGTCACGACATGTTCTGCTGGAGAAATTTATGTACCCACTATGTTGAAGTTTAGTTCTTTTTGCAATAAGAATCCCTGTTAAATTAGCAGTTTTAGATTTTTCCTGCTGCGCCTATAACATGAAAGCATGACCTTAAGTGTAAAATGAAGGTGTTTTTATTAAGAGAAATTATTTTAGAAGTGTCTGCAGTCCTGTACAAGTAATGCAAGGTTCATAAGTAGAAATGTAGGAAAAGTTCCTTTTCTTGAGGTTCTTCAGATGAATAATATAGGAATGCACAAATGTAAGGATTTGGAGTATGTCTGTATTGTTTTTCTTTTTTCCTCAGAATTTAGTAAATGAACACAGACTTCCTTGGCTGCTTGGGATTGGGTGACGTATTATTCTTGTCAGTTCACCAAAAAGTTCCTTTTATACTTGCCAATAGGTCTAGGGTTTTTTTATTCTCAGATAAGATGAAGTGGTTCTTGGGTGCCTTGCTAATGAATGGGGCATCCCAAGACTAAGGAAGTATTCTGAGACTATCCTCTCTGTTGATAGATTATTTCTGTGCCTTGTCTAAAGACCCTTTTGTTCTGCCCACCAATAGATATTTGCTGCCCTACAACCATTGCCAGAGGGGCCCGGACATCAGATCCAGCCTGGGAGTCAGCACCAGTCCAGCTTGGAGCCAAGATAAAGGGAACCAGCACAGGCGTTGCTGGCAACTAGGACCTCAGTGAAGGCCGGAAGCACTGGGACGTGAAGTGTGTACCCCTGCCACTGTCTTGGGCGAAAGACGGGGTCACAAATCAGGATGAAGAAATCTTTCTGTGGATCCAGTTTTTGATGCCCAGCTGAGAGACTCACAGACCGATAAGGACGGCAAGGAGGCTTTTACTTGAGGTGACCCCCTTTGAAACAAGGGTTGCTTCACATATCCCAGCATCAGGCCTTTTGAGTCCTGGTCCCCAAGTGAATGCAAGTCTGCGCCTTTGTTTGTCGATCAAGGGATGCCTGAGCATATTGGCTACAATCAGTGGCCCCAACAAAAGAGCAGTGCGCCAGTGGTGCAATACAGGAGTTAGGGAAGGACTTGAGTTTAGGGTACAGGTGCTGTGCCCTTGGTGCCTGTTAGATTAAAGTGAAGAAAACTGGTGCACTGCCTGAGACACTGGACAGGATCGTTGAGGGTATTTGCCCTGGGGGGGGGGTGATTGCCCTATTCTGAAAGAAAGACTTTTTCTTCTCAAACTGGGCCGTGATTCTTGAGTTGCGAGTTGTGCAGCTCCACCGTGGGAACAACAAGAGCCTGCCTGTGAGGCTCAAACGGACACAGGAGAAGACTCCCCTCTGGCTGGTTGTACAGCGGCTATAATTTCCCAAGGACTCTTTTTTTTGTTAGTAATGTACCCCTTTGGTCGTCCCATTTTTGAGGAGGAGCAGCCCTTTGCGGCTCCTTGTCCTAATTCCTATGGCCCTGTGTGGTCCTCCTCGTCCCCGGAGCCAGGATTGTTTTTGTAATAATATGTCTGACTGCTTTGATATTGGTACTGGGGGTAGTGTTTATTCTGCACGAGAAAAGTTCATCTGAGCAGTTGATAAATGTTACTTTACTCTTTCCTTGAGTATATTAATTGATACTCTAGCCCTCATAAAAGAAATACTGAAAAAGTCTATTGAAAATGTTTTTATTAGGTATGTGCTGTTGACTATTCTGAAATTGAAATAGATAGTCACTGAAATACATCAGAGCCCTGAAACTTAGAATTAGACTAGATGGTTTTGGACTCTTGTTTCTGCTTGGGGCTGGAAGCTACTGACTATCCTGTATGTAATGATTGATACTTTTTACATGCTGTGTATGTATCCAATGTAGTCCAATGCTTTGCTCCATTTGCATCTCTGCTTGTATACCTGCCAAAGGGAACGTTGCTGAAACAAAGGCCCAACAAATGTTGAATAAAGAGGTGGCCGAAATAATGTTAATAGATGTACGGGATGAATATCTAGATTACCCCAGATAAACGAATGTCTTCAGCCAATGCTGAAAGGGTCGTCTGTTGTAATTTGGCAGCACTTAAGTTAAGCATTGGCTGAAGACAGCCTGTATTCAGAGGCTAAATTGTCCACTTTGTGGAATCCATTTTGTATTTCTGGCAGCCATTTTGGTTGCCATGTGCTGCCATGTGCTCACCATGTGCTCTGTCCTACCTTCCTGTTAACTGCTCTTGAAATCTGCCTAGAGACAAGTTATATTTAGTTCTCTTTTGCTTTGCACATGCTCAGTTGACCTTGCAGCTGTTCCGAGTTTATAAATGTCAGGATGTGTCTACTAGAAGTAGAAACTGTTAGCTCCACCCACTTGTCGACTGTGCATTTTCTGTATGACCTTATATGTATCTAAAACCAGCATTTGTGTTTGTACCGCCTTCATTTGAGCCCCTGTGTGGGTATAAAAGGACCATGGTCCTTCCATTCAGTGTGCTACTTCATGCATTACCGAAGGGTGGTGTGTAAATGTAGCTCCACCTCATGAGGTTTAATAAACTCTGTCTTTCTTATTTCAGTTTCTGTGCCAACTTTTTCCTAAGTGTCTGAGGACTCTGTGCAGAGAAGGGTGAACCCCTAAGCACTGGTAGGCCTTGCTGAGGCTCACTACTACAGGGACCACCACCGAATCGTTCAGCAAGATGTGCACTTTGTTTTCAAGGCATCTGCTTGGTTCTCTCCCTAGGTTAGGGAGGATCCCAAAATCATCACCTCTCTCACTGGTTGCTAAATTTTAATTTTCACTTTTGTGAAATGACTATATGCATTTTAGCATGTAAAGACAGAGATACTTGTTATTTTGCCAAAAGTATGTGAGGTTTCTGTTTTATTAATTGGGAGTCCAATGAAATGGAGTACGTTACTTTGTAATGTCCAGAATTCATTGAGTTCCTGTAAAATAGTCAAATGATCATTGATGTCAAATGGTTTTTCATCTGCAACTGTTCTGCCACAATCGAGGTCTGGTAACCACATTCTTATCCCGAACGGGACTTCATATGGAGTATGGCCTCCTAATGATTTTCTTGGCATGTTGTTAAGTGCCCTCTGGACCCCATATAGGTGATTGACCCAACTGACATCCGAGCAAAATACCCTAGCTTTTAAGGATTGCTTTAAGTCCCGGTTCTTCCTCTCCACAATCAAATTTCCTTCTGGATGATACGGGGAGGAATACCACAATGCTACACCCAAACTTCCCATGGCTTCTTTGTAAGCCTGTGAGCAAAACACAGGACCACGGTCAGAATTGAATGTGCCAATTGCTTATGTTATTCATTAATGCGAAACTGGGAGCATTTTGTACAGCAACTGTTTGTGTGTATGTGTTCAAATGTCTGTTGTCTAAAACTAGACGGTATGAATTGTCAGGTTTCATTATGGGAAACAAAGGATTATTCATGGAAGAGGTGCAATTTTCAATCACATCTTGGTTTTCAAGTTGATCTAAGATCTCCCTGACTTGGTTCTTTGCATCATGTTTTATTGGGTACTGCCTCTGTAGAGTAGGAGTAGTTTTTGATGGGATTTCATGGTGAGGTGACTCAGCATCTCACCCTACATGATTGCGGTAAAGTGTGGGAGCTAAGGCTAACGCCCCCTCCTGCACGTATGAATGTTTAAGTTACTCTGGAACGAGGTCAGAGAAAGCTGGTAAAATTACATCTTCCCCCTTAGGACACTCCATAACGAACTCAGGCAGCCAATCTCTTTCTGCCAAAAGAATGTCATATCCATATATCAGGTTCTCCCAGAAGAGACCATTAACTTTCCGGGGTATGTCCCCTCCATTTGGAGCATAATTTATATAAACGATGTGGGACACTTACCCTTGTATCCGGTGTCTCCATTGTGATATGTTCATTTAACACTGCTGTCATCAGAAATTCCATCAGGTTCTGGCGAGCTATTGTTACTTCTGCTGCGTTGTCTAGCATTGTCAGAGCCCATTCCCCGTTCAAAAGCAGAGTCCTCAGTAGCCTGGGCATTTCTTATTTTAAGGTCAGCTACCTTCTTCTTTTTAAATTGAGGTTTAGTTTTGATTTTATCTTCTTTTTTGATATTATCACAGTTGCTAAGATTATATTTTTTTCAGAGGGCTCCTGTTGAGGAGAACCACCCCGTGATCGTAATGCATTCTGCTTATTATTTTCTGATTGTTAGTTATCCCATTTTTTTTTAAAGAATCAGGTGCTTGCTTTGAGTTATCCTTTTCAGGATTACCCGTCACTTGTGGTTTCCCAGATCTAGCTCCCAGGTTATCGATAATCTTAGGTAGTTCTCTCTCCTGTTCCCTCAGGCGTTGGAGTATAGCCACCGCTGCTGCCTCCCCTTTTATGTTACCTAAGATATTTGGTGATACCTGGGCAAAATTGCCCATCAGTTTCAACCTCAAGTCCAGGGCAGGTTCTGAACCGTACTCATTCTGTATTTGTTTCAATACATCTGGTATAAATGCTTTTGAGGGTGTACCACAAGTTCTGGTATAAACGACAATGAAAACTGTACCCCAAGTGGAACAATCTTCTATCAGGGGAGCTATCCCCATTGGTAAGCAAATTATTAATATTCTGTGTTTTTCTTGCGGGCCCATAAGGGAAATACTGTTTCAAGCTATGTTATTTTCTGTACTATCCAGAATGGCATTTGCTCACGTTTGGTGGGCATTCTTCCCATCATCGCATTCAGCATTCGTGGGCTGATATTTGTCGTAGTCATTTGAAGTTGACCATCTTGAGTAATCCACACAGTTTGAATTGTAAGTGTTCACATTATGAACTGTGTAAGGTTTCTGTATAGTTTTACTACATCTCTGTAAAGTGTACGCAGTTCTGCTGATGGCAATGTATCAATCTCTGGATGCGGTGTGTAAGCAGCTAGGACCGGCCAGGTCGCTCCTTCTCTGCTGAGAGGACAGAGTCTCACATTTGTTGTGATGTGGTGTCCTGCTCTTCTTCCCCTGTACCAGCAGCGCAGCACGATCTCCTGTGACAGACATTGTGGAAGGAAGTAATAAGGAAAGGCGATATGGTTTTGCACAGTGTGGAAAATTTTATCCTTCAAACTTGAAAAACCTACAGCCAATACACAGAATATACCTACTCAGCTGCAGAGGATTTCATGTGTCAGTATGGAATAACCCTGGGCGTAGTACTACACTATACTATACTACACACATTGCACGTAGCAAAAACTGTGCTAATTGACATAGCGTAGCAGCAAAACCAGCAACACCTAAAAATGCTTTGATAAAGCAATTTTACATGCTAAAAAGCATATAACCAATTCACAAAAATGAACTTTTAAAATGAAAATATCAGGCAATGAGAGAGGTGATGATTTCGGGGTCCCCCCTAACCTAGGGGGAGGACCAAGCAGATGCCTTGAACACAAAGAGCATATCATGCTGAATGATTCAGTGGTGGTCCCTTCCTCCTAGGACCACCCCAAGCACAGTTATGGGCAAAAATACAATCCCAACCAAAGGCCCTGCAAAGCATTATGGGACGAGATTAGAAGTGGGCAGTGAATATTATAGTGTCCAATATCAAAATAATTCTACAAAGAGCTGCAGTTCAACTAGTCGTTACTAGATGTCCCTCACGAGTCAAATGCAAAAGCATTGAAATTATTAATACATCAAGCTGCAGTTCCACTAGTTGTTACTAGATGTCCCTCATGAGTCAAATGAAAAAGCATTGAAACCCTTTCATGAAGCTTTTGTATTTGACTCGTGAGGGACATCTAGTAACAACTAGTGGAACTGCAGCTTGATGTAATAATAATTTCAATGCTTTTGCATTTGACTCGTGAGGGACATCTAGTAACGACTAGTTGAACTGCAGCTCTTTGTAGAATTATTTTGATATTGGATACTATAATATTCGCTGCCCACTGCTAATCTCGTCCCATAATGCTTTGCGGGGCCTTTGGTTGGGATTGTATTTTTGCCAATAACTGTGCTTGGGGTGGTCCTAAGAGGATGGGACCACCACTGAATCGTTCAACAAGATGTGCTTTTTGTTTTCAAGGCATCTGCTTGGTTCTCTCCCTAGGTTAGGGAGGATCCCAAAATCATCACCTCTCTCACTGCTTGTTAATTTATAGTTTTCACTTTTGTGAAATGACTATATGCATTTAGCATGTAAAGACAGAGATATTTATTTTATCTTAACTTGCACTGTGCAAGATGCTGTTGGCAATTATTGCACAGTGCAGACAAGCACACAGCTACGCGCTATGCAATTTGCATAGCTAGGCGTAGTTCAAAGTGTACTTCGCGTAGATAAGTGTAGTGCTACTACGCAAACTACGCCCAGAACTGGTATGGAAGCATCTCCTCTAGCTACCAAAGTAAGGTGCAGTTCTTTTATACCAACAAGGTAGCCTTGGGGTTCTATTTCGATTGATATGCTGTTAGTAGCCTAAGTCAATAATTGGAACTACGCAAAGTAGCCCTGTCGCTCTAGGATGAAAATAGCGATTACTATTGTACAGAGTATGTTAATCCTGTTATGTACGTCATGTGCAGGGGGTTTTACTAAGAATCTTCATGCATAATAAATGAGGCTAGTTTCAAGGAAACCAATCGACATTTATTCGGCACATAACTAGGCAAAAGGTCAGTGATAGACCGTTATGCAGAGCAAGGTAGGACAAATGTAGGTAAAAGGTCACTTTGCTACTTATGTCGTGTAGTTCCTATATGACCTATACAGGATCTGCACATTTAGACAACATGCACTGTAGGATTGGTGTCAGATGAACTCTGATCACCCCCACCGGGTATGTTATCCTTTCTGTATCAGCTAGCTAACAGTGCCACTATAATCTCCTCTTACCAAGGAGAGAATAGTTCTTGGAAACCTCAGAACATGACAACCCTGATCCCTCAGGACCGTGGAAACAACATACTATTTTTCGCTCAGACACTCGTGCTTACTTAGTTTTGTCTCAGAGAGATACACTGAATAAAACAAGCTGGGCGTTTTCAATAATCATTTATTGAACAGTTGTTATTCTGGTGTAGAATAGATGTGCTGCAACAACCGTTAGACAGTATAGTATATAAATGATTAACAGTACTACGAAAGTAAAAGGATGGTAGAGTTCTACCATCTTACTAAAATCATGAATACATTAGAGTATATAAAACACATGATAAAAGATGCGTACTCCTATGATGTCTCCCTATGTAGATGTACCTAAGTGTACCTAGCATGGATGTAGTTGTTAAGCTACTAAGCCAAGAATTCCTCTAGGATTCAGTCAACCCCATTACCTTAAGTGAGACTGTGGGACCCCGTCCTGGTCTCGAGTTGGACACCCCGGGAGGGATGTTCGACCACTGCGAGCTTGAGTGTCTGCATGCAGGAACCTTAGCGTCTCTGGTCAGTGTGTTGACCGGGAAGTCTCGATCTCCTCTAGCTATCTTAGCAAGACGTGATGTATATATACCCATAGGTCTCCCAGGGGTCCTACCTTGCTGTGTTACTGTGTCGGCCTAAGGATGACGCCGGGCCTAAACTTTGTACATAGATTTTATACATGAGATGGTAGTCCTGCTGTGCTTCCAAGAACCCTCATGCATAATGTATGAGATTTCGAACTGGGAAAAACCTGCGTTCTGAATGCAGTTTAATATCTAGGTAAAAGGTCAGTCCCTGTAAACCGTGACAAGTGTAATGGAGGGAGAGAATATAGGTGAAGGGTAACAAGTTTACCTGGACATATATTATAGGACTATATGGAATATAACACTTAGGCCTAAGTCAGGGAACATAACAGTATTTGCACAGAGATCCAGGAAACCTGACAAGTTTCTGTGTACTACATACATGTATAAATACACATAAATTATACTAGTGATCTATGATGTATGTTCACAATTTACATCCTTGGGGATGCTCCTGACATAGGTGACAATTATGTAAACAGTATTCTGTAGTGGTCCAGTGCTGGTCCTAAGAATGCTGGCTCTCTAGCTTTCTAGATAAGTTAACCTCTAACTTACATCCAACTTAGTGGTTACTAGTGTTTACGTAACTAACAACATTTATAAAGAGTAGTCTACAAGGTACAGTGGCAAAATATTGAGCATTAAATATCATGCTACAAAAATATTGTAGCAAGTATTTATGGAGAGGTGTGGCAGCGGCCAGGGTAGCTGACTTCGGTACACAAGGCTCACGGTTCGATCCCTGGCTCCGGCGGCAGCTCAGCTCAGCACCATGTGACTCTGGGCGATAGCTCACTTAATTTCCATGACAGCGCCTTGAGACCCGTAAGGGTGAGTAGTTCGCGCTTTACAAATACGGATTTACATTTTTTTTTTAACTACCATTTGAGATGTCATCAGTGATGTCATCAGTGATGTCATCAGTGATGTCACTGACCATGTCATGAATGATGTAATATGTGACATCATCAGCAGTGCATTGCGGGGACGCGAGTTATAGTTAGCTCAAATAACTATAACGGCCGAATTTCTCTGGTTTTGTACGAGTGAAATGTCCAACTAACTATAACATCCCTGAAACCTGTGGTTTTTTTCAGTGAATTTCTAAGGTTTTTTAAATGCTAATTTCTAACTATAACGTCCCTGAAACCTATATGTTTTTCAGTGAATTTCAAAGGTTTTTTCAATGCTAATTTCTAACTATAACGTCCGTGAAACCTATACTTTTTCAGTGAATTTCTAAGGTTTTTTAAGTGCTAATTTCTAACTATGCCTACAGAGGTAGGACATGTGCAGAAAGAGGAAGAAAGGTGCAGAAAGATGCAAGAGAAATGCAGAAAAAAGGCAACAGAAGTTCAGAAAGACGAAGAAAGGTGCAGAAAGTAGCAAGAGATATGCAGAAAGAACCAACAGAGGTGCAGAAAGAGGCCTTGTTGCAAAGTCATCCTGTGCCCCCAACGTTTTGCTGACTGGTACTAGTGGTAACTGACTCTGACTAACTAGGCCTGGAGCCAGTTCTATGCTGAAAGACACTTAGAAAACAGTGATACCACCTACATACACTAGGGTATACTGTGGGTTGGGACCTCGTGTAAGGCACTAGTACATAATAGGGCAGGGGGATTAAAACTATATCTAAGTCAGAGGTGCAGAAAGAGGTGCAGAAAGAAGCAAGAGCAGTGCAGAAAGAACCAACAGAGGTGCAGAAAGAGGCAAGAGGGGTGCAAAAAAGAAGCAAGAAAAGTGCAGAAAGAAGCAACAGAGGTGCTTAAAGAGGCAAGAGGGGTGCAGAAAGAGGCAAGAGAAGTGCATAAAAAGCAACAGAGGTGCTGAAAGAGGCAAGAGAGGTGCAGAAACAGGCAAGAAAGGTACAGAAAGAGGGAACAGGGGGTGCAGAAAGAGGTAAGCAGGATACAGAATGATGCAAGAGAGGTGCAGAAAGATGCAAGAGATGTGCAGAAAGAGGCAAGTGAGGTGCAGAAACAGGCAAAAGGGGTGCAGAAAGAAGCAACAGGTGTGCAGACAGAGGCAAGAGAGGTGCAGAAAGAGGGAAGAGGGGTACAGAAAGAGGCAAGAGGGATGCAGAAGTTTGCAACAGAGGTACAAAAAGAAGCAAGAGCAGTGCAGAATGAACCAACAGAGGTGCAGAAAGAGGCAAGAGGGGTTAAGCAAGAGGCAAGAAAAGTGCAAAAAGAAGCCAAAGAGGCAAGAGAACTGCAGAAAAAGGCAAGAGAGGTGCAGAAAGAGGCAGGAGAGGTGCACAAAGAGACAAAAGGGGTACAGAAAGAGGGAAGAGGGGTGCAGAAAGAAGCATGAGAAGTGCAGAAAGAAGCAACAGAGTTGCTTAAAGAGGCAAGAGGGGTGCAGAAAGAGGCAAAATAAGTGCAGAAAGAAGCAAGTGAGGCACAGAAAGAGGCAACAGAAGTGCAGAAAGACACAAGAGAGGTGCAGAAACAAGCAAGGGAAGTGCAGAAAGAGGCAAGGGAATTGCTGAAAGAAGCAACAGAGGTGTAGAAAGAAGCAAGAGAAGTGCACAAAGAGGCAAGTGAGGTGCAGAAAGAAGCAAGAGCAGTGCAGAAAGAACCAACAGAGGTGCAAAAAGAGGTAAGAGGGGTGCAGAAAGAGGTAGGAGAGGTGCACAATGAGGCAGGATAGGTACAGAAAGAGGCAGGAGGTGTGTAGAAAGAAGGAAGAGAAGTGCAGAAAGAGGCAAGAAGATTGCTGAAAGAAGCAACAGAGGTGTAGAAAGAATTAAGAGAAGTGCAGAAAGAGACAAGTGAGGTGCAGAAGGAAGCAAGAGCAGTGCAGAAAGAGCCAACAGAATGCAAAAAGAGGCAAGAGGGGTGCAGAAAAAGGTAGGAGAGGTGCACAAAGAGGCAAGAGAGGTACAGAAAGAGGCAGGAGGGGTGAAGAAAGAAGGAAGAGAAGTGCAGAAAGAAGCAAGAGAGGTGCTGAAAGAGGCGTGAAGGGGGCTGAAAGAGCAAGAAAAGTGCAGAAAGAAGCAACAGAGGTACAGAAAGAGGCAATAGAGGTACAGAAACAGGCAGGAAAGGTGCAGAAAGAGGGAACAGGGGTGTAGAAAGAGGCAAGAGAGGTGCAGAAAGAGAAAAGAGGGCTGCAGATAGAGGCAAGAGGGGTGGAGAAAGAAGCAATTGAGGTACAGAAAGAGGCAACAGAGGTGCAGAAAGATGCAAGAGAGGTGCTGAAACAAGCAAGAGAAGTGCAGAAAGAGGCAAGAGAATTGCTGAAAGAAGCAGCAGAGGTGTGGAAAGAAGCAAGAGAAGTGCAGAAAGAGGCAAGTGAGGTGCGGAAAGAGGGAAGAGAGGTGCAGAAAATGGCAAGAGAACAGCAGAAAGAGGCAAGATGGATGCAAAAAAGGGAAGAAGGGTGCAGAAAGAAGCAAGAGAAGTGTAGAAAGAAGCAATAGAAGTGCAGAAAAAAGCAAGAGAGGTGCATAAAGGGGGAAGACGAGTGCAGAAAGAGACAACAGGAGTGCAGAAAGAAGCAAGAGAGGTGCAGATAAAATCTGGAAAGGCACCTCCCTACCTGAAGACTCTTGTTCACCCCTACGTACCATCCCGTGCACTCCGCTCAGCCACTCAGGCCAAGTTTATTATTCCTAGGACGAGACTAGTGCGTATGGGAGATCGCTCCTTTTCGCATCTGGGTCCTTCTTTATGGAACTCCCTTCCTGCAGGTCTCCGAAGTGAACCTTCTTATGAGAATTTCCGGAGCGGCATAAAAACTTGGCTATTTAACATGTAGATTTCTTTCCCTCTTGCTCTTGGCTCTTTTCAGGTGGCGCCGGGAAACCCTAGGGTAGCTGTGCGCCTTACAAAATCAAAATAACAATAACAATAACAGAAAGAGGCAATTGAAGTGCAGAAAGATGCAAGAGGGGTGCACAAAGAGGCAAGAGGGGTGCAAAAAGAGGCAAGAGCAATGCAGAAAAAACCAAGAGATGTGCAGAATGAGGCAAGATAGGTGCAGAAAGAGGCAAGAGATGTGCAGAAAAAGGAAAAAGGGTGCAGAAAGAAGCAAGAGAAGTGCAGAAAGAGGCAAGTGAGGTGCAGAATGAGGCAAGAGAACTGCACAAAGAGGCAAGAGAGTTGCAGAAACAGGCAAAAAGGGTGCAGAAAGAGGAAACAGGTATGCAGACAGAGGGAAGAGAGGTGCAGAAAGAGGGAAGAGGGGTACAGGAAGAGGCAAGAGGGATGCAGAAATTTGCAACATAGGAGCAAAAAGAAGCAAGAGCAGGGCAGAAAGAACCAACAGAGGTGCAGAAAGAGGCAAGAGGGGTACAGAAAGAGGCAAGAAAAGTACAGAAAGAAGCAAATGAGGTGCAGAAAGAGGCAAGCGAACTGCAGAAAAAGGCAAGAGAGGTGCAGAAAGAGGCAGGAGAGGTGCACAAAGAGGCAAAAGGGATACAGAAAGAGGGAAGAGGGGTGCAGAAAGAAGCAAGCGAAGTGCAGAAAGAAGAAACAGAGGTGCTTAAAGAGGCAAGAGGGGTGCAGAAAAAGGCAAGAGAAGTGCAGAAAGAAGCAACAGAGGTGCCGAAAGAGGCATGAGTGGTGCAGAAATAGGCAAGAAAGGTACCGAAAGAGGGAACAGGGGTGCAGAAAGCAGTAAGAGGGATACAGAAATTTGCAAGAGAGGTGCAGAAAGAAGCAAGAGCAGTGCAGAAAGAAGCAAGAGAAGTGCAGAAACAAGCAAGAGGGGTCGAGAAATAGGGAAGAGGGGTGCAGAAAGAAGCATGAGGGATGCAGACATTTGCAAAAGAGGTGCAGAAAGAAGCAAGAGCAGTGCAGAAAGAACCAACAGAGGTGTAAAAAGAGGCAAGAGGGGTGCAGAAATAGGTAGGAGAGGTACACAAAGAGGCAAGAGGGGTACAGAAAGAGGCAGGAGGGGTGCAGAAAGAAGGAAGAGAAGTGCAGAAAGAAGCAACAGAGGTGATGAAAGAGGCACGAAGGGTGCAGAAAGAGGCAAGAGAAGTGCAGAAAGAAGTAACAGAGGTACAGAAAGAGGCAAGAGAGGTGCATAAACAGGCAGGGAAGGTGCAGAAAGAGGGAATAGGGATGCAGAAAGAGGCAAGAGAGGTGCAGAAAGAGGCAAGAGGGGTGCAGAAAGAAGCAAGTGAGGTGCAAAAAGAGGCAACACAGGTGCAGAAAGATGCAAGAGAGGTGCAGAAACAAGCAAGAGAAGTGCAGAAAGAGGCAAGAGATTTGCTGAAAGAAGCAACAGAGGTGTAGAAAGAAGCAAGAGAAGTACAGAAAGAGGCAAGTGAGGTGCAGAAAGAGGCAAGAGAGGTGCAGAAAATGGCAAGAGAACTGTAGAAAGAGGCAAGAGGGATGCAAAAAAGGGAAGAAGGGTATATAAAGAAGCAAGAGAGCTGCAGAAACAAGCAAGAGAAGTGCAGAAAGCAGCAAGAGAGGTGCAGAAAGAGGGAAGGCGAGTGCATAAAAAAGCAACAGAGGTACAGAAAGAGGCAAGAGAGGTGCAGAAAGAGGGAGGAGGGGTGCAAAACGAGGCAAGATGGGTTCAGAAAGAAGCAAGAGAGGTACAGATAGAAGCAAGAGAATTGCAGAAAGAAGCAACAGGGGTGCAGAAAGAGGCTAGAGGGGTGCAGAAACAGGCAAGAGAAGTGCAGAAAGAAGCAACAGAGGTGCAGAAGGAGGCAAAAAAACTGCAGAAAGAGGCAAGAGAGTTGCAGAAACAGGCAAAAGGGGTGCAGAAAGAGGGAACAGGTGTGCAGACAGAGGCAAGAGAGGTGCAGAACGACGGAAGAAGGGTGCTGAAAGAGGCAAGAGGGATGCATAAGTTTGCAACATAGGTGCAGAAAGGAGCAAGAGCTGTTGTGTAGTTCCTATAGAAAGTATACAGGATCTGCGTGTTGTAGACAACTTACACTGTAGGATTGGTGTCAGATGAACTCTGATCACCCCCATCGGGTATGTTGGCCCTTTTGTACCAACTGCCTCAAGTGCCACTAGAATCTCCTCTTACCAAGGAGAGAATAGTTCTTGGCAACCATCGAACATGACAACCCTGATCTCTCAGGACCTTGGAAACAATATATTACCTTTCGCTCAGTCACTCGTGCTTACTTAGATTTTCTCAGAGAGATACACCGAATAAAAACAAGCTGGGCATTCTCAATAATCATTTATTGAACAGTTGTTATTCTGGTGTAAAATAGATGTGCTGCAACAACCGTTAGACAGTATAAGATATAAATGATTAACAGTACTATAAAGGTAAAGGGATGGTATAGTTCTACCATCTTACTAAAATCATGAGTACATTTGAGTATATAAAACACATGACAAATGATGCCTTCCCTAACTAGATGTACCTACGTGTACCTAGCATGGGTGTAGGTGTTAAGCCAAGAATCCTCCTAGAGTGGTCCGAGGACACGCCTCCTTATTACACCACTCTGCAAACGTGCCTACTGGTGCACTGCTGCTCGGGGGATGAAGTCCACTTGTGTCCTGAGGTCATCAGGACACAAGAGGACCTCATCGCCCCACCAGCAGTATGCCAAGAGGCATGTTTGCAGAGTGGTGTAAAAAGGGGCGTAGCCTCAGACCACCTCTCAGCAATCCCACTGTGTGGGGCTTACTGGAGGTACCTGGTGGGCTAGTTGGCCCCCAGGGACCTTCAGGAATCAAGGGGACTTACTCCCGCAACTTAGAACATGCCAGGGGGTGCATTTGCAGAGTGGTGCAGGGAGGGGGCGGGGCCTCCAGCGAGAGGCCAGCTTTTCATTTTTTTTTTAATTTTTAGAAGGGAGGCTGTGTGGACCCCCCTTCTTTTAGTATTTTTTGGGCCCTGGGGACCCAATCCCCCAGGGCCTGAGCATTTTTTATTTTATTTTTTAAACGGGAAGAGGGCCGCGTGGCCTCCCTTCCCTGGGCCACTATTAGCCCTGGGGACTCCATCCCCCGGGGCCTGGCTTCGTTTTTATAAAAAATATATACATTTTTTCCCCAGGAGGGGGGCCGCGTGGACCCCCTCCCCTGGGGCACTTCTGGCCCTGGGGACCCCATCCTCCTCGGCCTGGCCAGCCTTGTTTTTATTTTTGGGAGGGGGCCACATGGTCCCACTCCTGAGGCCACTTCTGGTCCCAGGGACCCCATCCCCTGGGGCCTGGCATCAGTGTTGGGGACCGTGGGGGGAGCCCCAATGCCCCCATGGTCCCTGCCGGCTCCCTGCCTCCTGCAGAAGCCGGTATTGCTTTTGGGCAAGGGAAGATGCTAAAATGCAGCTCCCTTTGCCAAAAAGCAATTCTGCTTTGCTTCTTGGAAGCGAGAGCAGCTTTCTTGCTCTCACTTCCAAGAAGCAAAGCAATGTATGACATTGCAGGAGCCGGCCCTGGGGGGGTCTCCAGGGCCATTTAGGGCTTCAGGAGGAGGGCTGCACGGCCCCCCTCAAAGCAAAGCAAGTTTGAAGCCCAGGGGCAGCGTGGGGGAGGCATGCCCCCAGGCATTTTTTTTAAAAAGCCCCAGGGAGGTGGTGGTCCCGGGGCTGCGGGGGCCCCCGTGGGCCCCCGCTATATAATTGGATATTGCCCCTGGGACCTGGTCCACCCGGGGGCTTATAGAAAACGTGCTGGGTGCGCAAATCCGGTCAATTTCTTTTTTTTTAAATGCTTTTTTTGGCCCTGGGGGTCCTTGTTGGACCCCCTGAGCAGGCCTAGGGGGTCAGGGTGTTTCTACCCTGCCCCCTTTTCTTGTTTCTTATCTTTTTTCTGCTGTTTTTTTGTGACTCGGTTACCAAGTCACAAGATGGCTGCCAACACATTCTGGTTTGGAGTGTTGGCAGCCAATCAAAATGAAGCTTGTGCTCGGGAGGGTTCGCAAATCCTCCTCGGTGCTCAGATATCGATATTTTTATTTTTTAAAATTTCTCAGCAACTACTGAATGGATTTACACCATTTAAAAAAAGCATGCTGTCTGGACCAAGACCTAACTTTTTGCCAAATTTGGTGTAATTCCGTTCAGCAGTTCGGGCTGTAGCTTTGTCTAAAGTTCCTATGGAAATTACCATGGGGAAAACACGTTTTGGGACCCCCTTTTTTCTCGGCCCCCGCTTGACAAATCACCCTGAAACTTTCAAGACATGAGCTGACCTGAGTGAACCATTAGTTTGGAAACTTTCGCGAAGATTCGTCAAACGGCGCCAAAGATATGAATAGAAACAAGGTACTAACTATAACGACCTACTGGTACCTCCCCTTGCCCAAAAGCAATGCTGGCTCCTGCAAGAGGTGGGGAGCTGGCTGAGACCATGAGGGCATTGGGGCTCCTCCCATGGTCCCTAACGCTGATGGCCGGCCCTGGGGATGAGGACCCTGGGGCCGGAAGTGGCCCGGGAGGGGGGCCACGCGGCCCCCTCTCTTTAATTTAAAAATAAAAAATGGCTGGGCCCTGGGGGATGGGGTCCCTGGGGTTGAAATCGGCCTGGGGAGGGGTGCCGCATGGCCCTTTCCTTAAATTTAAATATAAAATGGCCAAGCCCTTGGGTTGGAGTCCCCAGGGCCAATAGTGGCCCAGGGAAGGGGGGCCGCGTGGCCCCACTTCCCTATAAATATTTTTTTTTAAAAGAGGCCAAGCCCCGGGGGATGGGGTCCCCGGGGCCAAAAGTGGCCCATAAATATATATAAAAAAGGAGGCCATGCCCCGGGGGATGGGGTCCCCGGGGCTGAAATCGGCCTTGGGAGGGGGGCCGAATGGCCCCCTTCCCGTTTAAAAAAAAAAATTCAAAAGGGTCATGCCCTGGGGGATGGCGTCCCCAGGGCCCCAAAAATACTAAAAGAAGGGGGGCCACACAGCCCCCCTTCTAAAAATATATATAAAAAAAGCCAGCATCTTGCCGGAGGGCCCGCCCCCTCCCTGCACCACTCTGAAAAACACGCCCCCTGGCGTGTTCTAAGTTGGGGAATTAAGTCCCCTTGAATACTGAGGGTCCCTGGGGGCCAACTAGCCCACCAGGTACCTCCAGTAAGTGCCACACAGCTGGATTGCAGAGAGGTGGTCCGAGGCCATGCCCCTTTTTACACCACTCTGCAAACACGCCTCTTGGTGCACTGCTGGTGGGGCGATGAGGTCCTCTTTTGTCCTGAGGACCTCAGGACACAAGTGGAATTAATCCCCGAGCAGCAGTGCGCCACGAGTCTCGTTTGCAGAGTTGTGTAAAAAGGGGGCGTGGCCTTTGAGCACTCTCAGCAATCTAGCTGAATGGGGCTTACTGGAGGTAACAGGAGGGCTAGTTGGCTCCCAGGGACCCTCAGGAGGAAAGGGAACTTCATCCCCCAACCAAGAGCATGCCAGGAGGCGTGTTTGCAGAGTGGTAGAGGAAGGGGGCGTGGCCTGTGTCCACCTCTTAGCAATCCCACTGTGTGGGGCTTACTGGAGGTAAGAGGTAGGCTAGTTGGCCCCTAAAGGACCCCCAGCAGCAAGGGGACTTCAATCCCTATCAAAGAGCGCACCAGGGAGCACGTTTGCAGAGTGGTGGGCAAAGGGGGCGTGGCCTGCTATGAGAACTTACAATCCTGCTGTTTGGGACTTACTGGAGGTAATAGGAGGGGTAGTTGGCCCCCAAGGATGTCCTTGGGGCCAACAACCCCTCTTGTTACTTCCAGTAAGTCCCACACAGTGGGATTGCTAAGACATCTTCGGAGGCCATGCCCCTGTTTCTCCACTACTCTGCAAACGCGCCTCCTGGCAGACTACGGGATGGGGGATGAAGTCCAATTTACTCTTGATGGACTTTGGGGGCCAAGAAGCCCTCCTGGTACCTCCTGTAAGCCCTACGCAATGGAATTCCTGAGCGCTGGTCGGAGGCCCAGCACCCTTTCTCCACCACTCTGCAAACGCGACTACTAGATAAAGAAGTGTTTGCAATGTAATAGGTTTCGCATTTGCGAGAGTTAGAGCTATTGGTGTTGTAAATGTAAAAGTTTTTTACTAATGTTTTTTGGAGTGGAGTGGATATACATTGTGTGTAGTGGAATTATGTGGTATGTTGTGCAGTGAAATTACGTGGATAGAAAGTATGTGGTATTTAGTGAATAGGAATTATGTAGAGTGGGATTATGTGTCATGGAGAGTAATTATGTGGTATGGTAGTCTGTATTGTGAAGTGGTAACCTCAGGTTTAGTCTTCCTCGTTTCCAAAGAAGCTCTACTATGAACTCAGTGAGACAAAAAAAGAAGGAATCACTGAGGAGCACTTGTGGACCTAGTCAGAGGTATGAGCAGGGCCAATGGAATTATACGACTGTTTGGCTGCACCGACTTTCGCGCAATTATACATTTTCCGCATTAGCCATATAATTCATCATCTGCTCCCTAATCTGCAAATTTGAACAAAAAAGCCTTGTTTCTAGCTCAAACTGCTCAAATGTTACCAAAAATGCTGTGACAAGTGTTACAGCGTGGTGGAAGGCCCTTTGCAAACCTAGAATGGTCACCAGTTACTTATTGCTAAATGTGGGTGTTAAATTGGTACTAATGGTGTGCAAGCCACTCTTGCTTCCTTCTAGGCCTCTCTTGACTCTTTCTGCATTTCTGTTGCTTCTTTCTGCACATTTCTTTCTTTTCTGCACTACTCTTGCCTCTTTCTGCAAATATCTTCTACTTTCTGCACCTCTCTTGCCTCTTTCTGCATGTCTGTTGCCTCTTTCTGCACCTCATTTGCTTCTTTCTGCACCCCTCTTGCCTCTTTCTGCATCCTTCTTCCTTCTTTCTGCACCTCTCTTGCCTTTTTCTGTACCCCTCTTACATCTTTCTGCACCCTTTTTGCCTCTTTCTGCACCTCTGTTCCTTCTTTCTGCACTTCTTTTTTTTCTTTCTGCACCTGTCTTGCTTCTTTCTGCACCCCTCTTGCCTCTCTCTCCACCCCTCTTCCCTCTTTCTGCACTTCTGTTGCTTCTTTCTGCACTTATCTTGCTTCTTTCTGCACCTCCCTTGCCTCTTTCTGTACCTCTATTGCCCCTTTCTGCAGTTCTCTTGCCTCCTTCTGCACTTCACTTGCCTCTTTCTGTAACTCTCTTGCCTCTTTCTGCACCACTCTTGCCTCTTTCTACACCTCACTTGCTTATTTCTGCACCCCTTTGCCTGTTTCTTCACCCCTCTTCCCTCTTTGTGTAACTCTCTTGCCTCATTCTACACATCTCTTCCCTCTTTCTTCACCTGTCTTGTCTCCTTCTGCACCCTTCGTGCCTCTTTCAGCACCTCTGTTGCTTCTTTCTGCAGTTCTCTTCCTCCTTCTGCACCCCTCCTGCCTCTTTCTGTATCCCTCTTCCCTCTTTGTGCACCTCTCCCTCCCCTTTCTGCACCCCTCTTGCCTCTTTTTCCACCTCTGTTGGTTCTTTCTGCACCTCATTTTCTTCGTTCTGCACTTCACTTGCCTCTTTCTGTACCCCTTTTGCCTCTTTCTGCACCTCTGTTGGTTCTTTCTGCACTGCTATGGCTTCTTCCTGCACCTCTGTTCCAAATTTCTGCATCCCTCTTGCCTATTTCTCCACCCCTCTTCCCTTCTTCTGCACCTCTCTTGCCTCAGTCTGCCCACCTGCTCCTCTTTCTGCGCCCATTTTGCCTGTTTCTGCAACTCTCTTGCCTCTTTCTGCAGTTATCTTGCCTCCTTCTGCACTTCACTTGCCTTTTTTTGCACCTCGGTTGGTTCTTTCGCACTGCTCTTCCTTCTTTCTGCACCTCTCTTTCAAATTTCTGTACCCCTCTTGCCTTTTTCTGCCCCCCTTTTACCTGTTTCTGCACCTCTCTTGCCTCTTTCTGCACTTCTATTGCCTCTTTCTGTACTTCTCTTGTATCTTTCTGCACTTCTCTTGCCTCTTTCTGTACCTCTCTTGCCTCTTTCTAAACATTTCTTCTTCTTTCTACACCTCTCTTGCTTCTTTTTGCAAATCTCTTCCTTCTATATGTACCTCTCTTGCTTATTTCAGTACCCCTCTTGCCTCTTTCTGCACCTCCCTTGCTTCTTTCTGCAACTCTCTTGTCTCTTTCTGCAACTCTCTTGCCTTTTTCTGTGCTTCTCTTGCTTCTTTCTGCACGTTTCTTCTTCTTTCTGCACCTCTCTTGCTTCTTTCTGCACCTCTCTTGCTTCTTTATGTACCTCTCTTGCTTCTTTCTGCACTTCTTTTGCTTCTTTCTGCACTTCTCTTGCTTCTTTCTGCATCCCTCTTGCCTCTTTCTGCACTTCTCTTGCTTCTTTCTGCACTTCTTTTGCCTCTTTCTGTATTTCACTTGCCTCTTTCTGCACTTCTCTTGCCTCTTTCTACACTTCTCTTGCCTCTTTATGCAGATTTATTCCTCTTTATGCACCTCTGTTGCTTCTTTCTGTACTTCTCTTGCCACTTTTTGCACCTCTCTTGCTTTTTTCTGTACTTCTCTTGCCACTTTCTGCACTTCTTTTGCCTCTTTCTACACTTTTCTTGCCTCTTTCTGCACTTCTATTGCCTGTTTCTGCACTACTCTTGCTTTTTTCTGGGCCTTTCTTCCTCTTTCTGTGCCTTTCTTCCTCTTTCTGTACCTTTCTTCCTATTTCTGCACCTCTCTTGCTTCTTTCTGCACTTCTCTTGCCTCGTTCTGTACTTTTGTTGCCTCTTTCTGCACTGCTCTTGCCTCTTTCTGCACCTGGGGGTGTTCTTACAAGAGGTTGTATGGGTGTCAGTGGGTGTGTGAGTGGACTTGGGGATAATGTCATCAGGGATGTCATCATTGATGCATTTGAAAGGTCATGAGTGATGTCATCATTGATGTCACTGACCATGTCATGAGTGATGTAATATGTGAGGTCATAAGCAGGTTTTGTTGAGTTGTTTTTCAAATTCTTTTTTCTAACTATAATGTCCCTGTAACCTTTGGTTATTTAAATGAATTTCTATGTTTTTTTAACTAGTAGTCAGGTTTGCTGAGTGGTGGAGAAAGGGGGCGGGTTTCTCCGACCACCTCTCAGGAATCCTGCTATGTCGGACTTACTGGTGATAACAGCCAAGGGGAGTTCATCCCACAACTAGTAGTACCCCAGGAGGCTCCTGTGCAGATAATTGAGAGGGGGGCTCCAACGTAGTCTCAGCAAGCTTGTTTCTGACCTTTATTCTGCATCTTTCTGCTCATTTTGACATTTATTCTGCTTCTTTCTGCTCGTTTCTAACCTTTCCTTTGCATATTTCTCTCGTTTCTGACCTTTATTCTGCCTCTTTCTTTATTCTGCCTCTTTCTGCTCATTTCTGACCTCTATTTGGGACTTTCTGTTTGTTTCTGACCTTTATTCTGGCTTTTTCTGCTCATTTCTCACATTAGCTCTAGCTGCTCATTTCTGTCCATTTTTTCCACTGTTTCTGCTCATTTTGATCTTTATTTTGCACCTTGTTGCTCGTTTCTGACCTTTATTTTGCCTCTTTTTGCTCATTTTTGATCTTTATTTTGCCTCTTTCTTCTCGCTTCTGACCTCTATTCTGCCTCTTGCTGCTAGTTTCTGACCTTTATTCTGCCTTTAGCTGCTTGTTTCTGACCTCTTTCTGCCTCTTTCTGCACGTTTCTGACCTCTATTCTGTCTATTGTGGGGATAGGTGTCAAAAGAATTAGGGCAAATAAATTATCAAATAAAGGTGTCAGAAATTGGACAAAAAAGCAGAGGAGGAACAGCGACTAAAGTTGTGGTTCGCAAGAAATGAACACAGGTGCAGGAGGTGTCTGGTGAGAGAAGACTGTTATGTTTCATACAGGTACCCCGATATAGGCTCAGGTAGTGAATAAACCTTTCACCTACATTTCCCCTGCCATTACACTACATAACGGTTCTTAGTACTGACCTTTTACCTAGATACGGTAATGCCTAAAAGACATGGGGTTTTCCCCAAAAACTAGCCTCATTCATTATGCATGAGGATTCTTAGAATCTCAGCAGGACTACTATCGCCTGCATAATAACTATGTATAAGTTTCATTCCTTCCATCATCCTAGTCTGACATGACACAGCAAGGTATATTCCCTGAGGGTATCGCTTTGGGTATATAAACACCATATCTTTGCTGAGGCAGGAAGAGGAGAAAAAGGACTTCCATGCTGACACACTGACGCGAGACGCTGAGGTTCCTGCATGCAGACACTCCAGCTCGCAGTAGTCTGACATCCCTTGCGGGGTGTCCATCTCGAGACCAAGACGGGGTCCCACAGTCTCTCAACTCAGGTAATGGGGTTGGCTTTATCCTAGGGGGATTCTTGGCTCTACACCTACATACATGCTAGGTACACTTAGGTACATCTAGTTAGGGTTGCATCGTAGGAGTACGCATTTCTATTGTCATGTATTTTTACACTTGCCTGTATTCATTGTTTAAGCACTATGGTAGGAATCTACCATCCTTTTACTCTATTGGTACTTACAATCATTTATATCTGTTTCTGTCTTATGGTTGTTTCAGCACACTTATTTTACATTAGAATGACGCTGGTTCAATAAATACTTACTGAAAAACGTACCCACTGTTTATTCTGTGTCTTACTCTCAGACAAAGAGAGCATGAGTGACTGAGCGAAAAGTAATGTACTGTTTCCATGATCCCTGACGGGACAGAGTTGTCATGTTCGATAGTTGAAAAGAACTATTCTCTCCTTGTTAAGAGGAGTGTATAGTGGCACTGTGAGCTACCTGGTATATAGGCTAACATATCCGGTGGGGGTGTCTGGAATCAGTCTGGGCACGAATCCCGCAATGTATGATGTCTAAACGTGCAGATTCTATATAGGTTTATAGGAACTACACGACAAGACTTTTTGAGTGTACATTGTGTCAATCTGTAGATACTTCCTGGCACGCACCAAACTTTGTGGTACATAAAACAGTTGGGAAATAGATTTTCCTCTCCCCATGCCATGCTGTCATTAAAAACACTGGTCTTTTGGGAGAATACAGAAGGCTGACTCCATCCAATTCCCAACCCTACCAGCCAGAGAAATTCATAGTATTTACAAAGCATTGTGTTTTTTCTAGCCTGCACTAACTTTTCGGCTGCGGTGGCCTGCAGGGTCCCCCTCTTCAGTACACAGACCAGGCTTTTTTTGCTGCCCCTTTGAATCTGCTTTACAGTGAAGGAAATGGAAAAGGCAATGGAATATAACATGTGATGAGAAGCAGGGCCACTCCTATCATCAGACACAGTCACACACAGTCACAGTCAGTCACTAGCGAGATTCCTGCAGAGCCATCCCAGAGCTGTCAGCAGTCGGGGAGGCAGCCCTTGCTTCCAGGGTATGTGTATGAGGTGCTAAGATGCATCAATTAAGAGACACTGGCTGCTTGCAATGATTCAATATTTTATTGGCACATACCCCTTCACATCCAACTCGTTATTGTAGCTCTGTGGTCTGGGAACAGTGACAGATTTATAGGCTCTGTCCATTGTCCATCTTCACCACTGTCATTGTCTGGTGTAGATACGTGTGTATATACTCCCCGGGCATGGTGAAGGGGGTTTAAATTGGACAAACTAGCTGGGGCCTGAGCGCAGATGCCCTTTGAGGCCTGCACCTGAGAAGGGGCGCAGGTGTTCCGACTGTTCTGCCCCACAACAAGTGCTCTCTCCCAGGTCCCACACACACATTACAACCTCATTTCCTTAACGCAAATAACAATTGCTTTTCTCAAATAATCTGAGACTGGAGTCTTACTAGTATTCTGCCTGCTCTCAGAGTATTATGCCGAAAAGTATTTGCTTAATTTTGTATGTGTTTTTCATTTTGTTTAAGACCGCCTGGCTAGTCTAGCCGTTTCTCAAAGGAATTAAGTTTGGAAGCCAGCATACTCTCTTTGTGCCAGGGCTGACTTGTGTAGTTGGGCAAAGCAGGGCTGGCAGGCAAAAGGGTGCATGCAGCAGCAGGCAGTAAGTGCATGTGTGACACGCCTCTTCGTGCATGAGCAAGTGCAAAAGCACAGCCCTCTCTTGTGTGTGACTGGATGCAGCAAGAGAAGCCACTCTCAGGCACTCCATTTGGAATTGATGTGTTTAGCGCTCAGAATAATGTCAGCAGGTCATCTAGGTGCATTTACATCGCGGTGGGGGCCCATCTCTATCTCTCTGCTGACATTTCCACACACAATCGCATTTTGTTTGATCATTAATAAGTAGCAAAAAGTCATACCTATCCCACTCGGGGTGACAATTGCAAAAAGAACAATTGATGGACAGTATGCTGAAACAATGTCAAACATTCACCCCAGTGCAGAGATCTGGGCCTAATTCCATTGTTTTTTTGCTCCCCATGCCATTCCAGTTTAACCGCTTCGATGCGCGGCCGATTCCGCCCAGGTGCTGGGCGTTCTAAAGACTTGGCGTGTCTCGGACGGCCCCCGCGCGTCCTGAGCACACGCCCATCGTGACTCATGACGGCTCCCGGCCATCATGAGCACGGAAGAGGTTAATTCCACCCATATGCAAATCAGTCTTGACCCTGCTCCTCATGGGAACAGTCCAGCCTGAATTGCCAGGTCAGGTCCTCCCTGGACCTGAAACACGCATCCTGGGACCGGTTTCAGGGTATTATCCCATATCAGCCAGGCTGACTTAACTCCAGTGGCATGAGAAGCTGCATACATTTTTTGGCAGAGAGTTTTAATTTTCCCTGATTGCTGTTAAGCTCCAGGAGGCTGGAGTTAGAGGATTGGTGCAAGGAGTGACTTCCATGGTCCACCTGGGGGCCGATTAATAATAAAGCATGGGTGTTAGAAATGGGGGTCTCTAGTTGGCAGAGGTAAGTACCTTTGACCAAGTAGGGGCCCTTGCTTCTAGTCAGGGCGAGGGGGCTACACTCCTAAAATAACCCCTGCTCACCCCCTTGGTAGCTTGGCACGAGCAGGCAGGCTTATCTCAGAGGCAGTGTGTAAAGCATTTGTGACCACATACAGTAATACAGTGAAAACACTACAAATGGACACCACACCAGTTTAGAAAAATAAGTAATCTGTATCTAGACTTAACACAAGACCAAACGACAAAAATCCACAATACAGTACTCAAAAATATGACTTTCAAATGGTAGAAATAGCTTAGTTTAATGTAGATGGTAAATGCGACACTTTACTCTCATAGTACCTTGGATGCGTAACGCAATATAAACAAAAGGGTCGCAGGGAAGGTGATGAGTCGGTTCCTTGCTTCGGGGGAGGTGATGCGTTGGTTCCTTACTGCAGCGCAGGGGAGGTGATGCTTCGGTTCCTTACCGGAGAGGAGGTGATGCGTCGGTTTCTTACTGCGTTCCGGTTACGATGCGACAAGATGGCGCCTTGATGCGATGCGACGATCCGGTGGGATGCGACAAAATGGTGTCTTTGATGCGATGCGACAACTTGGATACGATGCGTGCACGCCCGATGGCCGTGCGGCAAAATCTGTGGTTTCTTGAGCCGCAACAGGCCCTGCGACGCGCTTCTCCAGTGATGCGACGGCAACCTCTGCGGCAGCGGCACGCTTCTCCGGCGATGCGTCAAGCTTCTTCGGCGATGCGACGGCAAACAGCTGCGGTGGCGGCTCGCTTCTTCAGCGATGCAACGGCAACAGCTGCGGCGGCGACACGCTTCTTCCTCGTTGCGTCGCGCTTCCAGCTCCCAGCGACACGCAGTCTCCAGAGGGCCCAAAACAACAGCAGGCACCTCTCTGCAGGTAAAATTCCCAGCAAGGAAATTCAGGGGAAGCTGGTGGTGAAGTCTTTGTGTCCCTGAGACTTCAGAACAGGAGGCAAGCTCAGCTTCAAGCCCTTGGAGATCTTCCTCAAGATGATAAAGTTCTCCTTGCTTTGGCAATAAGTAACCACTGCTGGCCAACTCCAACAGTAACCAGCACAGGGGCAGTCTCCTCCTTCAGCTTCCTTGGTTTCTCTCCTTGGCAAAGGTCCGTCTTGAATCCCAGAAGTGATCTAAAGTTCTGGGTCTGGGTCCCAATATTTATACTCCAAAATCCTTTGTTCTCTGAAGGCAGAGAGTGTCTGTACCCAGCCCAAACCAGTTCTGTCCTCCCTGTTGCAGCTTCCTGGCAGGAGGTGGAGACAGCATTGTTGAAAGCAGAACTGGCCCAGGTAGCTGAAAAGAAATCTCCTCCCCCTACTCTCTATTCTATGTAGGCTCAGGCATGTGAAAGGAAATTTCCTCCCCCTACTCTCTATTCAACCCAGGTCCTATTCAGCCCAGCCCAGCCCTGACTCATCAGACTGCTGGAGCCAAAGCCCTCTCCAGCCCCCTGTCACTCACAAACCATACATGGAATACACAAACCTAGCAGAGGCATACTGGATGGTTAGGCAAGAAAATACCTACTTTCTAAAAGTGGTATTTTCAAACACAGAATGTAAAAATCACCCACAGTGAAAGATGTATTTTAACATTCTGAGTTCAGGCATACTAAACTTTATTTCTCTATCTTGTTCCTAGGGTCAGTTATGTTTATAAGATGTTAAAATCAAACTGCCCATTCTGGCCTATGGGAAAAAATAGCCTTGCAATAGTGAAAAACGAAATTGGCTGTAATCCACTACCAGGACATGCCACACACACCAGGGCATGTCCTACCTTTCACATACAATGCACCCTGCCCGCAGGGGTACCTTGGGCCTACCTTAGGGGTGACTAACATGCAGAAAAGGGAAGGTTTAGGGACTGGCAAGTGTGTGCACTTGCCAATTCGACATGGCATTCCCAGATTGCACACGGGCTCTGCAATGGCAGGTCTGAGCCATATTTTACAAGCTGCTTCTGTGCGTGGCACAATCAGTGCTGCAAGCCCACCAGCAGCATTTGATTTACAGGCCCTGGGTACTCATGGTGCACTGTACTAGGGTTTGACAAGTAAATCAAATAAGCCAATTATGGAGTCACTAATCCATTACAACAATTTACAATAGGGAGCACTTGCACTTTGGCACTGAACAGCAGTGGCAAAGTGCCCAAAGCATCTAGACCAGCAAAAACATAGCAAAAACATAGGAGACACAGTGAAAAATGGAAGGGAGACCCACACCAGTGGTGCCAGGTCTAACAATGGGGTTTATATTTTTGGATTTTCAGTGGGATCCGCAGATCCAGCATAAATCCTGCTGACATTCTTTTAAAACAAATGCTTTTTGGCCGTGAGAGGTCCCTGTGGGACTCTGCCAAGCGCCCTAGGGTTTCTACCCTGCCCCCCTTTTTTTTCTTACTTTTTTTCTGTGACCTGCTTTAGACAAATCACAATATGGCTGCCAACACTTCCTGGTTTCAGCACGAGATTGGGAAGGGTTGCGAATCCTCCGCTTCCCTATATATGCAACTGGAAATTTCTTTACATAACTCAGCAACTATTGAACGGATTTACACCATTTAACAAAAAAGGATGTTTCTGGACCAACAGCTAAATTTCTGCCAAATCCGGTGTAATTTCGTTCAGCAGTTCAGGCTGTAGCCGTGTCTAAAGTTCCTATGGAAATTAACATGTGTAAAAAGCATTTTTGGGACCCCCCTTTTTGTCGGTCCCCACTTGACGGATTACCGTGAAATTTTCAAGACAGCAGCTGAAGTGAGTGGCAAACTAGTTTGGAAACTTTCATGAGGATTCATCAAACGACGGCAAAGGTATTGGCAAATGAAAAAAACACTCTCCCTATGGAACTATATCTTGACTATAATTACCTACAGAGATATATATATATATATATATATATATATATATATATTCACACAAAAAAACATAGGTTTCAGGAACGTTATAGTTAGAAATTAGCATTTAAAAAACCTTAGAAATTCACTGAAAAGACCACAGGTTTCAGGGATGTTATAGTTAGTTGGACATTTCACTTGTACAAAACCAGAAAAATTCGGCCGTTACAGTTAGTTGAGCTAACTATAACTCACGCCCCCACAATGCACTGCTGATGACTTCATATATTACATCATTCATGATATGGTCAGTGACATCACTGGTGACATCACTGATGACATCTCAAATGCCTTTTATGATGACATCACTGATGACATCATCCAGTGACTGTGTCTTTCTGTATAGTTAGTTGAGCTAACTATAACTCGCACCCCCGCAATGCACTGCTGATGGTGTCACATATTACATCATTCATGACATGGTCAGTGACATCACTGATGACATCACTGATGACATCTCAAATGACATCACTGATGACATCACTGATAACATCATCGAGTGACTGTGTGTTTCTGTAACATTTAAATATGTTTTATATATATATATATGCCAAGGTGTATTGAAGAATGAGTGGTTGTATAAGTGCTGAATGGATGATTTAGTAGGTGCGTGACTGACTGTATAAGTGAGTGATTAAACATGTCTTACTGAATGAATGGGTTAGTGACTAAACTGTGTGAATGTCTGTATCAGTCTGTCAGTTGGTGTGTAAGCGGCTGCATGGTGGGTGAGTAGCTACATGAGTGTCTATATGGGTTATTGATTGGTTGTCTGAGTATCTGTATGGTTGCCTGAGTATCTGTGTGGGTGGTTGGGGGTGTGTGACTCTGTGCATAGATGTGTGAGTGGGTGATTCACTGAGTGTATGGGTTCAAGAGTGCATCTGTGAAGGGCTGTATGGGTGGGTGAGTGTGTATATGGGTGTGTTGGTGAGTGAATAGATCTCTCAGTGGTACATGTGTGAGTAGCTACATATGTGAAAGGTAGTATATGTGAGTGTTAGAGTATATAAATGACTATATGTGAGAGTGAGTGATTGTGATAGTGGCTGTATGGATGAGTGTGTTCTTGTATCAGTGATTGTATAAAAGAGTAAGTATGTGTTAGTATATGTATGAATTAGTGAGGTGGTTTGTGTGTATAACTGTATAGGTGAGTATATGGGAGTGTGATTGATTCTTTGCATGACTGACTAGGTGTGTGAGTAAATCTATGGATGAGTGGCAGTGTGTGAGTGTCTGTATAGGTGTATGAGTGCATATGATAGTGCTGTATTGATGAGTGACTGCATGTATGAGTGACTGTATGGGTGAATGAGTGGATGTGTGTGTTGACCGAGGAATCAGTGAGTGGGCATGTAGTAAATGGTATTGGTGTGTCTATGATATCGAAAATGGTAGTCTGTATTTTAGAGTGGGTGTATCAAAGGTTATATTAGGGTGTGAGGAGGTGCATCAGATTATCACGTGGATGATGTCATCAGTGATGTCATTTGAGATGTCATCAGTGATGTCATAAGTGATGTCACTGACCATGTCATGAATGATGTAATATGTGACGTCAACAGCAGTGCATTACGGGGACGCGAGTTATAGTTAGCTCAACAAACTATAACAGCCATATTTCTCTGGTTTTGTACGAGTAAAATGTCCAACTAACTATAACGTCCCTAAAACCTGTGGTTTTTTCAGTGAATTTCTAAGGTTTTTTAAATGCTAATTTCTAACTTTAGCGTCCCTGAAACCTATGGTTTTTTTCAGTGAATTTCAAAGGTTTTTTAAATGCTAATTTCTAACTATAACGTCCCTGAAACCTATGGTTTTTTCAGTGAATTTCTAAGGTTTTTTAAATGCTAATTTCTAACTATGCCTACAGAGGTAGGACATGTGCAGAAAGAGGAAGAAAGGCGCAGAAAGAAGCCAGAGAAATGCAGAAAGAACCAACAGAGGTACAGAAAGAGGCCTTGTTGCAAAGTCATCCTGTGCTCTGGGCACCCCCCAACTGTTTGCTGACTGGTACTGGTGGTAAATGACTCTGACTGACCCTGAGCTCTGCCTAACCAGGCCAGGAGCCAGTGCTATGCTGAAAGACACTTAGAATACTGTGAAAACACCTACATACACTAGGGTACACTATGGGTTGGGGTACCCCTGTGATTGGCATGGCCTCCCCTGTAAGGCCCTAGTACATAATAGGGCAGGGGGATTAAAACTACCTCTAAGTCCATAGCATATAAAAGGGCATGGTAGTTTAGAGGCCACCAGCCCTTTTCTGCACTTGCATGTGTGCACTGCTGAGCATAAGGTCAGTTTAAAAGTAGCCCTGTGTGTGCAGAAAGAGGCAAGAGAGATGCAGAAAAAGGCAAGAGAGGTGTAGAATGAGGGAAGAAGGGTGCAAAAAGAGGCAAGAGGGGTGCAGAAAGAAGCAAGAGAGTGCAGAAAGAAGCAAGAGAAGTACAGAAAGAAGCAACAGAGGTGTAGAAAGAGGGAAGAGGGTGCAGAAAGAGGCAAGAGACGTGCAGAAAGAAGCAACAGAGGTGTAGAAAGAGGGAAGAGGGTACAGAAAGAGGCAAAATAACAGCATAAAGAAGCAAAAGAGATGTGGAAAGAGGCTAGAGGGATACAGAAAGAGGCAAGAGAGGTGCAGAAAGAGGCAAGAGAGGTGCACAAAGAGGGAAGAAGGGTGTAGAAAGAGGCAAGTGGGGTGCATAAAGAAGGAAGAGAGGTGTAGAAAGAAGCAAGAGAAGTGCAAAAAGAAACAACAGAGGTGCAGAAAGAAGCAAGAGCAGTGCAGAAAGAACCAACAGAGGTGCAGAAAGAGGCAAGAGGGGTGCAGAAAGAGGGAAGAGAGGTGCAGAAAGAGGGAAGAGAGGTGTAGAAAGAGGGAAGAAGGGTGCAGAAAGAGACAAGAGAGGTGCAGAAAGAGATAAGAGATATGCAGAAAGAGGGAACAGGGCTGCAGAAAGAGGCAAGAGAGGTGTGGAAAGAGGGAAGAGAGGTGTAGAAAGAGGAAAGAAGGGTGTAGAAAGAAGTAAGAGGGGTGCAGAAAGAAGCAACAGAGGTGCAGCAAGAGGCAAGAGGGGTGCAGAAAGAGGAAGAAGAGTGCAAAAAAGAAACAACAGAGGTGCAGAAGGAGGCAAGAGAAGTGCAGAAAGAGGCAGGAGAGTTGCAGAAACAGGCAAAAGAGGTGCAGAAAGAAGCAAAAGCAGTGCAGAAAGAACCAACAGAGGTGCAGAAGGAGGCTAGAGGGGTGCAGAAAGAGGCAAAAGGGATGCAGAAATTTGCAAGAGAGGTGCAGAAAGAAGCAAGAGCAGTGCAGTAAGAAACAAAAGAGGTTTAGAAGGAGGCAAGAGGGGTGCAGAAAGAGGCAAGAGCAGTGCAGAAAGAATCAAGAGACGTGCAGGAAAAGGGAAGAAGGGTGCAGAAAGAGGCACGGGGTGCAGAAAGAAGGAAGAGAAGTGCAGAAAGAAGTAACAGAGGTGCTGAAAGAGGCACAAAGGGTACAGAAAGAGGCAAGAGAAGTGCAGAAAGAAGCAACAGAGGTACAGAAAGAGGCAAAAGTGGTGCAGAAAGATGGAAAAGAGGTGTAGAAAGAGGCAAGAGAGTTGTACAAAGAGGGAAGAAGGATGCAGAAAGAGGCAAGAGGGGTGCAGAAAGAAGCAAGTGGGGTGCAGAAAGAGGCAAGAGAGGTGCAGAAAGAGGCAGGAGAGGTGTAGAAAGAGGGAAGACGAGTACAGAAAGAGACAACAGGGGTGCAGAAAGAAGCAAGACAGGTGCAGAAAGAAGCAAGAGAAGTGCAGAAAGAAGCAACAGAGTTGCAGAAAGAGGCAAGAGAACTGCAGAAAGAGGCAAGAGAGTTGCAGAAACAGGCAAGAGAGGTGCAGAAAAAGGGAACAGGGGTGCAGAAAGAAGCAAGAGAGGTGCAGAAAGAGGGAAGAAGGGTGCAGAAAGAGGCAAGAGGAGTGCAGAAAGAAGCAACAGAGGTGCAGAAAGAGGCAAGAGGGGTGCGGAAAGAGGCAAGAGAAGTGCAGAAAGAAGCAACATAGGTGCAGAAAGAGGCAAGAGGAGTGCAAAAGGAGGGAAGAGGGGTGCAGAAAGAGGCACGAGGGGTGCAGAAAGAAGCAAGAGAGGTGCAGAAAGAAGCAAGAGAAGTGCATAAAGAAGCAACAGAGATGCAGAAAGGGGGAAGTGGGGGTGGAGAAAGAGGCAAGAGGGTTACAGAAAGAAACAAGAGAGGTGCAGAAAGAAACAAAAGAAGTGCAGAAAATAGGAACAGAGGTGCAGAAAGAGGCAACAGGAGTGCAGAAAGAGGGAAGAGGGGTGCAGAAAGAGGCACGAGGGGTGTAGAAAGAAGCAAGAAAGGTACAGAAAGAAACAAAAGAAGTGCAGACATAAGCAACAGAGGTTCAGAAAGAGACAAGAGGGGAGCAGAAAGAGGGAAGAGGAGTGTAGAAAGAGTCACAAGGGTTGCAGAAAGAAGAGACAGAGATGCAGAAAGAGGCAAGAGAAGTGCAGAAAGTAGCATTAGAGATGCAGAAAGGGGGAGGAGTGGTGGAAAAAGAGGGAAGAGGGGTGCAGATAGAGGCACCAGGGGTGCAGAAAGAAGCAAGAGAGGTGCAGAAAAGAACAAAAGAAGTGCAGAAAGAAGCAACAGAGGTACAGAAAGAGGCAAGAAGAGTGCAGAAAGAGGGAAGAGGGGTGCAGCTAGAGGCACGAGGGGTGCAGAAAGAAGCAAGAGTGGTACATAAAGAAGCAACAGAAGTGCATAAAACAGCAACAGAGATACAGAAAGGGGGAAGTGGGGAGGAGAGAAAAGAGGCAAGAGATCCTTTCTCTCCAGCAGAACCCAAAGGATTATACTCCCTCCCTTCCTCTCCGAACTTACAGAGATCAACTGTGGAGTACCCCCAGGATCCTCGCTCAGCCCCACACTCTTCAACATCTACTTGGCCCCCCTCGCTGCCATCGTCAGACAGCATGGGCTCAGCATAGTATCCTATACCGACAACACCCAGCTCATCCTCTCTCTCACAAAGAACCCTGAAGACACCAGACTCAGCTTCCAAGGAGGAATGAAAGACGTCGCAGCCTGGATGAGCGACAGCTGCCTAAAACTGAATTCGGAGAAGATGGAGGTCCTCTTCCTCGGACCCTCCCCCACTACGTGGGACAGCTCCTGGTGGCCCCCTGCCCTCAGAAACCCACCCACCCTGACAGACCACGCCCGGAACTTCGGCATCATTCTAGACTCCTCCCTCACCTTGACCCGCCAGATCAACTCCATCGCCTCCACCTGCTTCAACTCCCTCTGCATCCTCCGCAAGACCTTCAAGTGAATCCCCCCTGAATATAGAAGGACTGTCACCCACGCACTCATAACGAGCAGACTGGACTACGGGAACACCCTCTACACTCGTCCTTGGAACCCCACGACACGAGCACATGACCCAGCACCTACGAAACCTCCATTGGCTCCCCGTTGAGAAGAGAGTAACCTTCAAGCTACTCAGCCACGCCTACAAATCCCTCCATATCATCAGACCCAAATACCTCAACGAAAGAGTATCCTTCCACGTACCCAAAAGGAACCTCTGCTCCGCTGACCTTGCCCTGGCTGAGACCCCACACATCTGCAGAACCAGAGCAGGCAGAAGATCCTTCTCCTACATTGCAGCAAAGACCTGGAATGAGCTCCCAGTCAACATCAGACGCTCCCCCACTCTGCACACCTTCAGGAAAAGCCTCAAGACCTGGCTCTTCGATTGATCTGGAGCTGCACGACTCACCCCCCACCGCCTTGAGACCCTCACGGGTGAGTAGCATGCTTTATAAACCCCTTGATTGATTGATTGATACAGAAAGAAGCAAGGGAGTTGCATAATGAAACAAAATAAATGCAGAAAGAAGGAACAGAGGTGCAGAAAGAGGCAAGAGGGGAGCATAAAGAGGGAAGAGGAGTGCAGAAAGAGGCACAATGGTTGCAGAAAGAATGGACAGAGGTGCAGAAAGAAGGAAGAGAACTGCAGAAAGAAGCAACAGAGGTGCAGAAAGAGGGATGAGGAGTGCAGAAAGAGGCAAGAGAAGTACAGAAAGAAGCAACAGAGATGCAAAAAGGGGGAACAGGGGTAGAGAAAGTGGCGAGAGGGGTGCAGAAAGAATCAAGAGAGGTGCAAAAAGAGGGAAGAAGGGTGGAGAAAGAGACAAGAGAGGTGCAGAAAGAAGCAACAGAGGTGCAGAAAGAGGGAAAGGGATGGAGAAAGAGGCAAGAGGGGTGCAGAAAGAAGCAAGAGAGGTGCAGAAAGTAACAAAAGAAGTGCAGAAAGAAGGAACAGAGGTGCAGAAAGAGGCAAGAGGAGTGCAGAAAGAGAAGAGGGGTGCAGAAAGAAGCAAGAGAGGTACGAAAGACGCAAGATAAGTGCAGAAAGAAGCAACAGAGATGCAGAAAGGGTGAAGAGGGGAGGAGAAAGAGACAATAGGGGTGCAGAAAGAAGCAAGAGAAGTGCAGAAAGAAACAAAAGCAGTGCAGAAAGAAGGAACAGAGGTGCAGAAAGAGGCAGGAGGGGTGCAGAAAGAAGGAAGAGGGGTGCAGAAAGAGGCAAGAGAGGTGCAGAAAGAGGCAAGAGGGGTGCACAAAGAAGCAAGTGAGGTGCAGAAAGAGGCAACAGAGGTGCAGAAAGAGGCAAAAGAGGTGCAGAAAGTAGAAGAGATGTGCAGAAAGAGGCAAGAGAAATGCAGAAAAAGAAATAAAGGTGCAGATAGAAGCAAAAAAACTGCAGAAAGAGGCAAGAGAAGTGCAGAAAGAAGCAAGAGTGGCTTGCACACCATTAGTACCAATTTAACACCCACATTTAGCAATAAGTAACAGGAGACCATTCTAGGTTTATAAAGGACCTTCCACCATGCTGTAACAACTTGTCACTGCATTTTTGGTAATGTTTGAGCTGTTTGAGCTAGAAACAAGGCTTTTTTTGTTCAAATCTGCAGATTAGGCAGCAGATGATGAATTATGTGGCTAATGCGAAAAATGTATAATTGTGCGAAAGTTGGTGCAGCCAAACAGTCGCATAATTCCAGTGGCCCTGCTCATACCTCTGACTAGGTCCAGAAGTGCTCCTCAGTGATTCCTTCTTCTTTTTGTCTCATTGAATTCATAGTTTAGCTTCTATGGAAACGAGAAAGACTAGACCTGAGGTTACCACTCCACAACACAGACTACCATACCACATAATTACTCTCCATAACACATAATCCCACTCTACATAATTCCTATACACTAAATGCCACATACCTTCTATCCACATAATTTCACTGCACAACATACCACATAATTCCACTACACACAACCTACATCCACTCCACTCCAAGAAACATTAATAAAACACTTTTAGATTTACAACGCTAATAGCTCTAACTCTTGCAAATGCGAGGCCTATTACATTACAAATGCTTCTTTAACTGGTAGTCGCGTTTGCAGAGTCATGGAGAAAGGTGGCTGGGCCTCCAACCAGTGCTCAGGAATTCCGCTGAGGTACCAGGAGGGCTACTTGGCTGCCAAAGTCCCTCAGGAGTAAAGTGGACTTCATCCCCCAACAAGTACTGTGCCAGGAGGCGCGTTTACAGAGTGGTGGAGAAAGGTGAGCATGGCCTCCGAAGACCTCTTAGCAATCCCACAGTGTGGAATTTACTGGAGGTAACAAGAGGGGTAGTTAGCCCCTAAGGTCAACCTTGGAGGCCAGCTACCCCACGCATTACCTCCAGTAAGTCCCACACAGCAGGATTGCTAAGTTCTCATAGCAGGCCACACCCCCTTTCCCCACTACTCTGCAAACGCACTTTCTAGCGCGCTCTTGGATGGGGAATAAAGTCCCCTTCACTGCTGGGCGTCCTTAGAGGCCAACTACCCTACCTGATACCTCCAGTATGCCCCAGATAGTGTGATAGCTGACAGGTGGACACAGGCCACACCCCCTTTCTCCACCACTCTGCAAATGCACCTCCTGGCACGTTCTGGGTTAGGGAATTAAGTCGCCTTGAATCCTGAGGGTCCCTGGGGGCGAACTAGCCCACCAGGTACCTCCAGTATGCCCCACACAGCTGGATTGCTGAGAGTGGCCAAGGCCACGCCCCCTTTTTACACCACGCTGCAAACGCATCTCCTGGCGCACTGCTGCTTGGGGGATGAAGTCCACTTTAGTCCTGAGGTCCTCAGGACACAAGAGGACCTCATCACCCCACCAGTAATGAGCCAAGAGGTGAGTTTGCAGAGTGGTGTAAAAAGGGGTGTAACCTCGGACCACCTCTCAACAATCCCACTCTGTGGGGCTTACTGGAGGTACCTTGTGGGCTAGTTGGCCCCTAAGGACCCTTAGCATTCAAGGGAACTTAATCCCCCAACTCAGAATGCGCCAGGAGGCGCGTTTGCAGAGTGGTGCAGGGAGGGCGCCGGGCCTCTGGCAAGATGCCGGCTTTTCCTTTTTTTGTATTGTTAGAAGGGGGGCTGTGTGGCCCCCCTTCTTTTAGTATTTTTTGGGCCCTGTGGACCCCATCACTAGGGCCTGACTCATTTTATTTTTTACCCCATCTCCCGGGGCCAGGCCAGCCTTCTTTTTTGGTATTTTGGAGGGGGGCCGCATGACCACCCTCCTGAGGCCAATTATGGCCCCGGGGACCCCATCCCCTGGGGCCTGGCCAGCCTTTAAAAAAAAAAAATATGTATAAGGGGGTGGCGCGTGGCCCCCCTTCCCTGGGCCACTATTGGCCCCGGGGACCCCATCCCCTGGGGCCTGGCCAGACTTTATTTAATTCTTTTTTTTGGAGGGGGCCGCGTAGCCCCCCTCCTGAGGCCAATTGTGGCCCTGGAGACCCCATCCCCAGGGGCCTGGCCTTATGTTGGGGACCATGGGGGGAGCCCCAATGCCCCCATGGTCCCAGCCGGCTCCCCGCCTCCTGCAGGAGCCAGCATTGCTTTTGGACAAGGGGAGCTGCTAACATACAGCTCCCCTTGTCCAAAAGCAATTCTGCTTTGCTTCTTGGAAGCAAGATCAGGTTTCCGGCTCTCGCTTCCAAGAAGCAAAGCAGTGTTTGCTATGACAGGGTGGGAGCTCCCTGCCATAGCCAACGGCAATGGCCTGTGGGGGCACCCCGGGGCATTGCAGGAGTTGACCCTGGGGGATGGTGGTCCCCAGGGCCATCTAGGGCTCCAGGAGGGTGGCCAAGTGGCCCCCCTCCCAACTGTTGTGAAGCCCCGGGAGGTGGTGGTCCCCAGGGCCGGGGGTCTGCAACGGGCCCCTGCATTTTACTGAAGACTGCCCAGGGGAAGTGGTGGTCCATGGGGCAGTGTGGGGGGGCTAGAGCCCCCCACACAGTTTTAGAAAGACACCCCGGGGAGGTGGCGGTGCCCAGGGCTTGGGGGTCCCGCGAGGCCCCCTACCCCAAAATAACAATACCCCAGGGAGGTGGCGGTCCACGGGGCAGTGTGGGGGAGGCAGGAGCCCCCCCACACATTTTTTAAAAAATCCCTGGGGAGGTGGTGGTAACCAGGGCTGCGGGGGGCCACGTGCCCCAGCATATGATTATCTAAGCCCCGGGGAGGTGGTGGTCCCCGGGGCTGCGCGGGCCCGCTGCATAATTGGACATTGCCCCCGGGACATTGCCCACCCAGGGGCTTATAGAAAACAAAGCGAGGAGCCCCGCTTCATTTTTAAAAACATTTTCAGCCGGATTTTGCACCCAGCGCAAATTCGGCAGATTTTTTGGTTTTTTAAAACTGCTTTTTATGTAGGCCTGGCCGTAGTTTGCGGAGTTTCGCTATGCGGAACTCTGAGAAGTTACAAAAAAACTCTGAGAAGTTCCGCGAGTGGCGGAGTGCAGTGCAAACTGCAGTTTGTGCTGGTATTCCTGCAGCTCGGGTAGAAATTCTACCCGAGCGGCATCTCACGCTCGCTAACTTACCGTTCGCGATCGCGAGCGGGAAAAAACTACGCCGCACATCGCGAAGCAGCGTTTTCTGCACTCCGCGACCTCTGCGGAGTGCACAAACCTCCGTGAACAGAGCGAAGTTCACCACCCAGGCCTATTTGTTTGGCCCTGGGGGTCTTGTGGGACCCCCTGAGCAGGCCTAGGTGGTCAGGGTGTTCCTACCCTGCCCCCTTTTCTTGTTTTTTATCTTTTTTCTATTGTTCTTTTGTGACTCGGTTACCGAGTCACAAGATGGCTGCCAACACTTCCTGGTTTGGAGTGTTGGCAGCCAATAACAATGAAGCTCATGCTCGGGAGGGTTCGTGAATCCTCCTCAGTGCTCAGATATCAATATTTTTATTTTTTGAATTTCTCATCAAATCATAACAACAGCTAATACTGTAATAATAGTCACAAAGCAATAGTATAATCACAGAATTCTCATTTCATTTTTTTCTATGACCTAAGTAAAAAGTTTGGTGGTCTATTGTATATACCATCCATGCACTTTTTATCTACAAAATTCATTTCATAATGATGTATAAAATTATAGCAGGTTATATTTTGTTACTTATGCTCCCTCTATTGGATGGGATAGTATAATCTCTTAACATTTGCATGTAAAATTTTGTTTTTCAATTAATATTTATGCTGTCAAATAACATGGAAAGGGACTTACTTTGACTTTTCCTCATGTTTCTCATAATAACGCCCTGAATGGGCCTTCTCCACATATGGAAAGGTCTATTGCCAGTATGTTGATAAAGTACCTTACTATCAATTGTCCGCTTCCGATAATTTATTCTAATCCCATTTTTATTAATCTACTCTTGATTGTAGTTGTGCTATTGATCCAGCGGGTTACTAGCAACAAGCATTCATACACCAAATACTCACTTGGGCCCATACATTCATACTACGCTAGTAATTTCCGCTGGTGGGTCAGTTGTACTCTTTATCAAAATCCCTGCTACCAATTACTTTTCTTGATTGAAGAGTAATGACTTACCAATGGACCCCCTGCTAATTGGAAAGTTTAAAATGAGTGACGTTCAATACAATTCATAATTCCTAAAATAATCACTGAGTCAGGAAGTTTTAAAATATTTATCTAAAGATTTAGCAGAGTAAAATACAGAGCCACATGATACTTAAATCATATATCAAGGATGAAGCATAATAGTAAATTATTGAACAATGACAGTCCCTCAGAAAGGAGAAGATAGAGACAGCGGCACAACTAAGGTTTGCATTTATAGTTACCTAAAAGTGCGAGAACCAAACCCCTTGGCCAAGGAGTTGGAAAGATAGGTCTCAGGAAGGATGAAGAGCAATGACCTCTGGACCAAGTTCAGGATGGGATAGGTGACCTCTCTATCAACGACGCCTGCGTCGTTCCCCTCTCTGGTACTTCGCTTCTCAATTTCTCTCGTCTCTTCCTTCTAAGGTACTCTGCCGCCCCCACCTCAGGACCTCTCTGGACAGCGGTTCAGTCTGCAATCGATCAGCTCGTTCTGTGGTTCTCCCAGGTGACAGCCTTAATGCCTTAAGAATGCTCTTCTAACTAATTTGCTAATTCTATATCTATTATACCCTTCTACGCCCATGTACCTCCCCTTAATGTTGCAGAATTATGGGCCCACTACTTCTGATTGGACGGGGACAGGGGGTTGATCCTCACACCATATTGATTTAATTCAATTTCTTAAAGCCCATTGTTTTAAAATACCGCCCATCACAATTAATACATTTGCTTTATTTCCCACCCGTCTCACGACAAGTTTATTACAATGTTTATACAAATTGTTTCTTTTCGGTGGGGACATCGTGGGTACAATAATGTTGGCCATCAGGTCACGGCCTTGGACGACGTCCAGGTTGACTTCATCCTCTCCTCTGTGCAGCCTCGCAAGGGCGCATGCGCAAAACCAATGTCTCTTGAGTTTTCAGTTCAACCAAACCCAGGCCCATTTCCGAACTAATAAAAGTCAAAGAAGAAAATATTAAAATCACAAATAAATTGTTTCACTGTATACCCACTTTTTCTACTCTTATTCCCATTTAATTATAAATTCTATCCCGCATTAATAGCGTTAGATATCACGGTTTGTTTGCAACATGTATGCAAGCGGTAGCACACGAAAACATTAAGCAGCCATTTTAATTTAATACACACTGCGCAGAAGCGAGAATTTCCCTCCAAGCAAAGAAAGACGTCACACCATGTGATATGATTGAGACATGCGCAATAGGGTTCCCGCGCTTTAGCGGCCATTTTAGATTAGACAAGCGTTATTTGTTAGCTGAAAACACATATGCAAGCTTCCTTCTGCTTATGTTATTGTAGTGCATTTATTAGTATAACATTACAAAGATTAATAAATTAATACTATGAGACGATTGCCTCCGAGCAAGTCTCATTTATGAGTCCTTGCTCCATCAATCCCCTCTCTGATGGCGTTTCTGAGCCATCAAACTATAACCCACAACCAGATGCCAACTTTTAGCATATTATCGTCTCTGCTTCATTTTTACACTTTCTATTTTTCGCATCTCCTTTCAGTTTCTTGTATAATTCACTTCTCAAATCTTCTAATTCAATTTCGTCAAACTTTCGCTTCTTTCCTTTTCCTGTCACATTGTATGATCCATTCTTTCTACAACATTTGCACCATATTATTATTGACAGTATTATTATTGCTATTCCTGTTAAGGGTACTAATATTTGACCTATAAGTCCTTTCCCTACATTAGCAAACCATGTACCAATTGACGTAATACTATTTGTCAATCTTTCCCATACACTATCAACTTCCAGTGGTTTCAGTTCTAACCCTGGGCAAAGCACTACGCTACGCTCGCGTAGTTTGCGAACTTTGCGCTACTTCGCACAACGCGAATTGCACGTAGCACAGTGCAAACATGCGTAGCGTAGCGTAGTGCAGCGGTCATTTTTTGCTTGCTCGCGGTCCTCAACGTCAAGTTGGCGACCGCGAGCAAGCAAAATGACATCCCGGCGAGATTCTCAACGCGGGAGGTCAGGTTTCTCATTGCGAGTGGTCGCGTATGCTCGCGACCGCTCGCGATGAGAAACTACCAGTCCGCGTTGAGAAAGCTGCCGCCGAGTAAAAATCTACTCGAGCGGCAGTAAAAGACAGCTCGCACTGTGCAAGATGCCGTTTTCAATGATTGCACAGTGCGGACAAGCATCCGGCACTGTGCAATCATTGCGAACAGTGCACTACGCAGTTCGCGTAGTGCTACGCGTAGCTCGCGTAGTGCGAACTGCACTTTGCGTAGCTTCGCGTAGCGCTACTTCGCGAACTACGCCCAGGCTTATTCAGTTCCTTCTCAAGTTTAGTTATATTCTGTATATATGTTCCAATTTCTGCACTTTTATCAGGTATATAAGTGCAACAGTGTTTCGTCTTCAATAATTTACAGACTCCGCCCTCTTTTGCTAGAATTATATCAAGAGCAAGTCGATTTTGCATAACCATAGATCTAATCGCAACAATTTCCGCATTAATCATCAGAAATCCTCCAGCGGTGTCAGTTGATAAACGATCAACCACTGTAGATAATTTACATATTTTCCTTGAGTTCAGAATTATTCCCACTGAAGGTATCAATGCACCAAATATGTCACCTACAATTTCAGAAAAACTAGCTCTTTTACTACGTGTTCATTCACTATTATTTTCATTGCTCCCAGTGTTTCTTTTTACGTGGTATATTTTTGGAAATACTATCCCAAAATAACAACTTCCATACCACCGTGCAGGAAGCTTAAAGTAAGCCGTATTCCCACACACATAATAGATTCCCGGAAAAACAGAATCCATTCCTCCTTTTAGTCCCCAACCTCCAAGAATTAAGAAATTATGTTCACATTCACTGGTACCTATGAAAACATTGTTATATTCAGTCTTTAACCTATGTAGACAAATTTTCCCTGTCTTTACAAAGTCTAGAGCCATAGCAGCTTGAGCCTTGCCAGGTGTGTAACTCCCCTCTTTCTCAGCCCAAGGTGGCAGATGAGCCTTATGCTCAGATGCTTTCTTTTGGAAATCTTGTCTTCTACTCTCTACTAAATTCAAAAATACCTTTTCTTCTTCATGTAATGAACATGTTAGATTGCTTCTATGTGCATGTCTTATGTCTATTGATTTCATTGTTAAAAAGAATTCTCCCATAAACTGTGCATCTTTACTACTAAGCACTGGATTCATATTCTTTCTAATCGGAACCTCAGAAAATATCACATCTATATTTGAATAATAATACTGTATTTTCCCTGTTTTATAAAATAAACTAGCTAATACACTACATGATATGCCGTAAGTTAATGGCAAGTGATGATATGTTAATCCTTCTACTACTGATTCAGGTAATTTCATACATACATAACAATTACTAACTTCCATGGTATCTACATATTGAAATAATAATTTTGTGAAAACATTTAAACTAGTGTCGTTATCTGTTACTTCATGTTGCAATTCTGGTTCATCTTCTGCCTTTAATTCTACTCTATTACTTCTCAAATTATCTGTCCTTTCCTTCGTTTCGTTGTTAATCTTTTTATCCATTATCATAAGGTAAGGAATTGCTACGATCACAACTAACCATACTATAAGCACCCCTACTAGATTACATATGCATATAGCACAGCATCTCTTACAACATTTCTGTTTTGGTCTCCCAGCAACTCTGTCGTCATGCATTTTTGACAAGGAAGATTTCTCTTCTTATCGTGATTTCAAGTCTCTTTACGTTATCAAGGTGGTTTTATTTCTTTCTCATAAGTCAGTTCTGTACTTGTTCCTTCATCACCACTTTCACTTGACTCTGAGCTCTCATAGTCCTCAAGGATGATATAAGTCCAATCGGGACCTTTAAATTTGTTGTTCACAAGTTTCAGTCTTTTGCTTCTCCGTCTTTCACTTCCACTTGTTTGTCCTGTTAGACTTGTTATTTCATTTACTTGTTCTGGATCTTCACTTCTAGTTGTTATGTGGTATTTTACTCTTTTAATAACACTAGACCAATGATCACCTTTTCTGACCTTCTTGGTTTGCACTGTCTCTTCACTTCTTATTTCTTCTTCAGAAATCCTGGTATTTTCAAGTTGTGGCACAATTTTGTTTTCTTCTATTTCTGTTTCTTTTACTTGCTCTTCTTCAGGTCTTTTTGTTTTCTCCTCAGCTGCTTCACTGTGAGTTTCCAGTAACTGACCTTGTTCAGGATTTACGTTTTCATGCTTGTGATCCTTGTGATCTTCTTCTTGAGTGTCTTTTCCTAAATCTAACTGATTCTGAACAGAGCTTATTGCACTTTGTACTTCTGCAGCCTGAACGCGTTCTTCTAGACCTGTCTGTCCCTGCTCAAATTAGTTCATTGTTGATTTGAGCCCAATTTCCTCTCCCTATCTGATCCTGCTCAGATTCTTTTATTGTTTCTTCTTCCTCTTTCTGAGCTGCTTCTTCTTCACCTATCTGTTCTTCTTCAATTTCTTCTAAATTTGCTTGACTTCTTGTTCTGTAGTAAACTTCAGGTATTTCAACCACTGGTATCCAGTCCAGACTTGTGCTCGGTTGTTCTTCTTCAGCTTCTCTCGAATCTTGAACCTGAGATTCTTCAGCTGGGCAACCTTCAGCTTCCTCAGTTATCGATGCTGTCTGAGGGTTTTCTTCTTCAGGGTCTGGTACTCTTTTGGTGTGGCTTACATGAATCCAATTAGGATGTCCTGCACATTTCACTGCTGAGTTCGTAATTAGTATGACTTGACATGGTTCTTCCCATCTGGGTGATAGACACGTTTCTCTGACGTGATGCTTCACAACCACCCAGTCACCTGGATTCAGATCATGCTCTTGTTCTGGCTGCCTGGAAACTGCGTCTTCCCCAACCTGGTGAGAGACAGAACGCACTAGGTCAGCCAATCCTTTGCAATAATCCAGAACCATATCATCAGTTATATTCAGCAGTTTATTTGTAGGGACATATGCTTGTCTCATTGCTCTTCCCATGATTATTTCGTGTGGACTCAATCCTGTATTTCTATCAGGAATGCTTCTGAGTCCCATCAAGACAAGTGGCAACGCATCCGGCCAATCTAACGACGTTGATGCACAAATTTTTGCCAGTCTGGATTTTATTGTGCCATTCATTTGTTCAACCACTCCAGAAGCCACTGGACGATATGCACAGTGCAATTTTTGCTCAATTTGGAATGCTTCACAGATTATTCTAATCACATCACTGTTGAAGTGCCTTCCTCTATCTGATTCCAAAGTTACTGGAAAACCAAATCTAGGAATGAGTTCTCGTAGCAACAACTTTGCGACTGTAATGCTGTCATTTCTCCTAGTAGGATAAGCCTCCACTGACTTTGAAAACAGACACACTATGACAAGTACATATTTCAGTCCTCTACATGGTGGTAACTGAATGAAATCAAGCTGCAATCTCACGAATGGACCCTCTGCCTTTCCGATCTTCCCAAACCCAATGACTATTTTTCTCCCTGGATTATGCATTTGGCAAGTTAGACATCTCTGGCAAAGACTTTCTGCTACTGCCCTAAACCTTGGATTGTACCAATTTTGTCTGAAAAGCATGATCATTGCATCTCTCCCTACATGTGCCTCTCCATGATACAGTCTGGCCATTTGTGAAATCAAACAGTCGGGCATGACTGGTCTGCCATCTGCATAAATCCATACATCATCGTCTGACCTTTGAGAACATCCCATTTTAATCCATGCATTTCTTTCACTCTCATCAGCGTCATCTTGTAGTCTTTTCACATCATTCCATGTTTCAGGAGGTGCAAACAGCATAAGTTGGCAGCTGATTCCCATTCTTTCAACCCTTTTATTTACTGCTAACCTGTTTTTGGCACAGTGTTGGGCCACCAGATCTGCATATCTGTTCCCGACTACCACCCAGTCATCTCCTGACTGGTGTGCGGCACATTTCACCACAGCCAATTCTTTTGGTGATTGTATTGCTTCCAATAGTTCTTTTACGAACTGTCCATTTTTAATGGGGAATCCTGAAGAAGTCATGAAATCCCTCTGCATCCATAATTGGCCAAAATCATCATACACAACCCCGTAACCATATTGGCTATCTGTAAATATAGTTACTTTCTGGTTCTTCCCAATTTTGCAGGCTTTTATCAAAGAAATCAATTCAGCTACTTGTGCAGATTTTACTCCTGGTAAATAGGATGCTTTGACTATTCCAGTTAATTCACATACTGCATATGCTGCAGTTAGTTTTCCATCTTCATGCCTTTGGCACGAACCGTCAACAAACAGCTCCCTGTCTGCTTTCCTGAGGGGTAGTTCCTGAATGTCAGGACGTGGTTTTGTGCACAGTTCGGTGACTTGTAAACAATCATGCTCCTCTTCATCGTCTTTAACCTCCTCATGATACGGGTCAGGTAGTAAGGTAGCAGGATTTACTATGGTGCACCTTACAATAGTCACATTCTCAGCACCTAGTATTATTCTTTCATATTTAGTCAGCCGACTAGGAGTAAGATGTTGAGTTCTAGTTCTTGTCAATAGAATCACAACTGAATGTGGAACAAACACTTTGACATGATGTCCCATTACAATTGATTCACTTTGTTCAATGCTCAAACATGTAGCCACCACTGCTTTTAAGCAGCCTGGCAATGCGGCTGCCACTGGGTCCAATGTAGCAGAAAAATATGCTATAGGACGTCTGTCCAAACCATGTCTCTGGGTTAGGACTGAAAGTGCACAATTTTCTCTTTCATGACAGAATAATGCGAATTTTCTTTTATAATCAGGCATGCCTAGGGCAGGTGCTGCACATAAAGCATTTCTCAATTTAAAAAAAGCTCCTACGCTCTCATCATCCCACTCAACTGGGTCCTTTGCCTTCTTTTTCGTCATTTGAATTAATGGCTTTGCTAGCAGAGAAAACCCTAGTATCCATTGACGACAATATCCCACTATTCCAAGGAACATTCTCACTTCTCGTTGGGAGACAGGCATTTGCATTTTCTTGATTAATTTTACTCTTTCAGAGGTTATTCTTCTTTTTCCCCTCTCAATTTGGTGTCCTAGATACTTGTCTGCTGTTGTGCAAAACTGCTACTTTTCAGGTGAAACTTTATGCCCTTCTTCAGCTAAATGATTTAATAGAGCAATGGAATCAACAACACAGTCCTCTCTGGTGTTAGATGCCACCAGTAAATCATCTATGTATTGTACTAGGACTGAGCTTCCTGGCATCATCAGTTTCTCTAGACACTTTTTCAATATCTGATTAAAGATGGAAGGACTTTCCGTGTACCCCTGAGGAACACGATTCCATACATAGACATTGTTCTCAAATTTAAATGAAAAAAGATACTGACTATCTGGATGCAATGGTATGGAAAAGAATGCTTGGCATAAATCAATTACAGTAAACCATCCTGCACTCCAGGGAATCTGGTATAGAATCACTGCAGGATTTGGCACTATAGGAGAACAAGGTTCCACAATCTTATTTATTTTACGCAGATCCTGAACAATCCTATACTTTCCACTAGGTTTCTTTAAACTCATTATTGGTGAGTTACAAGGGCTACTCATTACTTCTTTTAGTATGCCTTGTTTTACCATTCTGTTAATTTCTTCAATGACTCCTGCTTTTACTTCTGCACTCATTTTGTACTGTCTGGTATTTGGGAAAATTGCACCTTCCTTTACAATAATTTTAACTAGGTCTATTTTTGCCATAAGTCCTACTTCTTTTCCAGTGAAATCCCATACTATGGAATTTACGGTGGTTTTTAACTCTTCTGGCTTCTCATCTTTCGTTATCAAAGAGAACATCTCATCTACTTCTGTACCTTGTTTTGCAATCATAAAAGTTTTCATTTTTCTTTTTATTTGGTTTCCACGTAACCTTTTATACGATGTTCCCGCCATCGTATACCACCAGGAAGACGTTAGAATTATCGGATAATACTGCCACAAATCCTAATTATAAAAGGTTACGTGGAAACCAAATAAAAAGAAAAAATGAAAATAAGTACCAAGGATAAATAAAACCTTGAACTTTGTGACTCTTTGATCAGTGTATGAGGAACTGACGTGAGATAGAGTCCATCCTAGAAACGTCCACTTCTTGGCTTCATGAATAACGAGGCGGCTAGTTAATATCTAGAATTCAGATATTTATACATTTCTTCATTTTCGATGACTGAAGGATTTATCCTATCCTCACAAGACCATACCAGTTTCTGGAAGTCACAGCAGCATAACCTATTTATCATAGGTGCTTCCTGATTGCAGCACTGTTGCTTTTTAATTGTTTGAGAGTCGGAAAATTGTTTTGTCTTGATAAAGATGGTATTATCTACTAACCATCGAAACGCGTCGACGCACTTTTAAATACAACCCAATCTGTGTTATGGTCTGGGCCTTTGGAGTATTCAATCAAGTGAGACATACCGGGCTCCAGTCCTAAAATTTGAGTAATCACGGATGGTTGTGTTAATGACATATTATTTTTTGTCTGGTTCTATGTACTCTCATATGTTTTTTTAATTTGTTCTTTGAGATCCATGTGTATGAAATTTATATAGATATTTTGTATTATATTATTTTATGATTGGTGTTTTTGTGGTTTTATATGTTCTATGGGAAAACATTTTAATAAAAGATTTTGATACTTTTCTAAAAATGTGGTACATCATTTAGTTTGTCATTCAGATATATGAGTAGCCTTCCCAACAGTATATGTGATTGTGATATCATTTGAATGTGGTTTGCACGACTGTGTTAGGATTTTAATTTCCAGCTCCGCTGTTTATAGGTGTCCAGTCCAAAGGATTCCTTCTCCTATACTAGTACAATAATGTTGGCCATCAGGTCACGGCCTTGGACGACGTCCAGGTTGACTTCATCCTCTCCTCTGTGCAGCCTCGCAAGGGCGCATGTGCAAAACCAATGTCTCGCGAGTTTTCAGTTCAACCAAACCCAGGCCCATTTACGAACTAATATAAGTCAAAGAAGAAAATATTAAAATCACAAATAAATTGTTTCACTGTATACCCACTTTTTCTACTCTTATTCCCATTTAATTATAAATTCTATCCCGCATTAATAGCGTTAGATATCACGGTTTGTTTGCAACATGTAAGCAAGCGGTAGCACACGAAAACATTAAGCAGCCATTTTAATACACACTGCGCAGAAGCGAGAATTTCCCTCCAAGCAAAGAAAGACGTCACACCATGTGATATGATTGAGACATGCACAATAGGGTTCCCGCGCTTTAGCGGCCATTTTAGATTAGACAAGCGTTATTTGTTAGCTGAAAACACATATGCAAGCTTCCTTCTGCTTATGTTGGTGTAGTGCATTTATTAGTATAACATTACAAAGATTATTTAAATTAATACTATGAGACGATTGCTTCCGAGCAAGTCTCATTTATGAGTCCTTGCTCCATCACTATGAATGGTAATATTACTACTATTTATTTGAGGTATATCAATGGCAAGTAGAAAAGGGGCAGGGGGATTTTCACATACTACATGGATCCATAATTCTTCTTAAAAAATAAGGCATACTGGAACTTTGGTTTGTAACATGATGATATATTTAGATTCCAACTGCCTTCATTTCCCTACACCGTCTCACCCTCTCTCATCTTTCCCCACTCGATCTAAACAGAAAAAGAGATCCCGCTCACTGTTATGTTGAGCCTGAAAATGCCTTGCAACTGGGTAGGCTGCATCAAGATCGGTAATTGCCCTCATGTGTTCTAACACCCTCTTCTTAGCCATGTTTGTTGTACTTCCTATATATTTCTTTTTGCCTGGACAAATGACGCAGTATACTGCATAGTCCGAGTAGCAATTAAGTAGTTTTGTAATTTCCTTGTGTTTTCTGGACTGTTGCATCTCATATGTCTGGGTTTTCGCACTAAACTTACACACTTTGCATTTTAGGCAAGGAAAAAATCTTGTCACTGGTTTCTTTTTCTGATCTGTAACATTATTACGCTGTCAGATATACTATAGTCTAACATCTATTTGATAAACTTGGAAACTATGTTCATATATAATTTGTTTTGATTTAAATTTGTAAATTTGTGTTTGATTTTGGATAGATGTTAGACTATAGTATATCTGAATACAATCATGGAGGCAAAATGGAACATTTCTATTATGGGCCAAGACTTAATGAACTAATAACATGAAAGGCAATGAAGTTAAGCCAATTTGGGGGGATCAGCAAAAAGAAAGAGACATGAAAATATGTTTAAATATGGCCCCCGTATATGTTCCGACAGCATAATAATAGGAAATGAATCAAATATATAGAGATCCAACAGAGATCTACATTTTACCTAAAAATGTGTACATACATCTGTAAAGGAAACTGAGTAAAAGCTTTTTAAATTGTGAATTAACAGCTAGAACATACATTGAAAGACACTCCAAGATGGCGACCAAACACAAGGATGCCTTTGTTTGTCCTTCTATTATGTTGGTACTGTATTGATAAAAGAAGTATTGTATAACACGGTCAGCATCGTGTCGAAGGTGCTTGTGAGCACTGAAACGCATAGGCGCTATTGTCTTTGCAAAAAGCAGGTTTAAAAGTAAACCGTTTTCCCTGCACCGGAGTGTCGTGGAATCCTTTTGTGGGAAGGAACCATTTTAAATATTTATCGACAACAGAGCACCACCGGCAATCTGACAGCCTGAGGGTAACTCACCAAGAACAGAGGAAAAGGATAAAGACCCTCTAGCTCCCCCTGGAAAAATGCGGGTACATTTTAATCTGGGTGAGTAAAGGGCATGGGAGGGGTCGCAGGATGCCAGCTGCGCCTAATCTTACTCACCCGGCAAAGCAACAGAATCCACATCAGGAGCCGGGGCTGAAGTGCAAGCACAAACAATGGGAGCAGGCAAAAATAACATGCTGCAAAATGGCAGAGGCAGACGAACTGGCAGCAAGAGAGAAAGCTGCAGAGTCATTATTTCAAATGGAAAATAGTCAAGAGGAAGAACCTACTACCACAGTAGGAGGCAGGACACAAGGGGGAACTTTATAGAATAACTTGAAGAAATTGGAAAGATTAACAAAGGCAGAAATCTCTAAATGGTGGTATGCGGTAGCCATGAAAAAATATGTGGAAGTGGGGAGAATTCCCCGTGGGCTGTGCATAATGATGACCCCAAGCTATGAAAATCTTCATCCAGATCTATTTAAAGAATGGGTTGATTGCAACACCCAAAGCTCTATCAACATGATGTCCATATTTATAAAATATGCAGAACTGGAAAGAAATGATTTACTGGAACAAATAAAACAGATCAATGAGCAAATAGGTAAAGAAAACAATGAAAGAGAGAATATTAAAACATCAAGAAGTAGTGAAACAACGAAAAGCCCATAAATTCCACAGAGAAAAAATGGATTACTTATGCGGGCAAAGTTTTAACATTTGCAAGAAGATTTGAAACCATGCGCAGACAAAGACAAGGAGAAGTGAATCAATTGAGGAAAGAAGTCTCACTGAGCGACTTCAGCTCAGATATAGGAACGGAATTGGAAGGAGACAGAGCTGGGTGGAGTCGGGGAGACAGGCATGCACTTCACTAGAAGAAGAATTCTGTTTTTTATGCACGGGCCGGCGGCCAAACCACAGACCCAAAAAACAATCACAACAAAAGGAAGCGCAAACAAAGGAGAGGAGGACAAGGGAAGCAATCAAGAACCCAGGGGGAGAGTGACACGCAGCTACAAGAAGTGACTGCGGGAACTAATACAGTAATAAACCTGACTAACATTATGTTAATACATGAGGATGAGCAGGTTTTATCATTGGGCCTCTCCTTTTGGTTTTAGGTTTTGTTTACGCCCAAACTAGGGTGGACAGTTTTTCCGGAAACTTAAACTTAAGAATTTTTTTGAAATGAAACCTAAAATGAGACAACCCTTGCAAACAGGAGGAGATGAACAAGACATTTTACAATTGGCAGATGTACAGTATATAAGAGACCTAATTTCCCTAGAGGAAGGTAATAGAGATACACAAGAAGAAATTAGCCCTACCCAACTGTTGCAAATGGCAGGCATTTAAACAGGGGAAAATGGGAATACACAGTTCTGGGTGAAATCTATATTCATCCATCCTCAAATGAATGATGGTATAGAGGTCTTTCCCGACCTAATGTCCACAGACCTTAGGTAAGTCAAATGTAAAAACAAGAAAGGCATATGAGTAGAACAACAAATTCAGACAAGTGGTGAGAAAGTGGAGTAAATATGAAGAATGTGTGGTAAGGTCATCAGATAAGGAGGGAAATGTAGTCCTCTGGGGCAAAACCATGTATATGAGAGAAGCGTACTCATAACTTAATGATACAGAGTGCTACATCAGAATCTCCAAAGTAGAGTATGTAAGAGTGAAAGAGGAGCTTTACAATCAGTTAGCAGAGTGGAGAAATGCAGAATTGATCAATCGAGATGAATGGACATTTCTGACAAAATCAGAACCTAAGCTACCAGTGTTCTACTTATTCCTAAAATTCATAAAAATAAAGCAAAACCACCAGGAAGACCAATAGTAGCAGCCTTAGACAGTTTATTTGAGAACACGTCCATTTATATAGACCATTTCTTGCAATCATTAGTGCAAAATGTTCCTTCCTATTTGAAAGGTACCACAGAATGTTTGAGAATCATTTTTGATATAATGTGGGAGGAAGATATGCTTATGATTTCATTGGATGTGACATCGCTCTACACGAGTATAAGACACAGAGATGGCCTGAAACCTATACAACACTTTCTAATAGCTAGGGCTATGCAATTTTACAAACACAATGAAATGATCTTACAAATGATGGAATGGTGTTTGAGTCCCAATATTTTTGTGTTCAATCAGGAGCTCTTTAAACAGCAAAGAGGGACTTCAATGGCCACCTGCTTCACCCCCAGCTTTGCGAATCTGCACATGGGCCAGTGGGAGGAGCAGGTGCTCAATGGGCCAGAACTGAAAGAATGGACAGAACAGATAGTTCTGTGGGCACGCTACATTGATGATGTTTTTTAACTCTGGAAGGGAGATGAGAACACAGCCAGGGCATTTGTAGAAACAATCAACTTAAATTCTTTAAATCTGAATTTTACTTGTGATGAACTTTTTGAATGTACATGCTATTGTAAAAGACTCTAAGTTAACCACTACTATGCTCAGGAAACCCACGGCAGGGAACAGCATATTGCATGCCAAGAGATTTCACCCGTACACACTAAAAAACAGTATCCCCTATGGAGAATTACTCAGGGCAAGACGCAACTGTAGTACTGAGGATGAGACGGACCTGCACGAAACACCCCACCCACCAGTGCCTTGAGACCCTCACGGGTGAGTAGCGCGCTTCACAAATCCCTGATTGATTGATTGAGGAACATTTTGAGAAGAAACAAACTAGTATGATAGCAAGATTGAAACAGAGAGGGTACACAACACCGGTATTAAGAGAAGCACAAAAGAAAGTCTCAAAACTGAGAAGGGAGGATATTCTGTTCTCTGGTAATACGAATAAAAAGAAGAGAACTGACCAAGAAGGGGTGAGATTCATTACCACATACAATGAGAAACATATACTGCTCAGAAAAGCAGTAGCCAAACATTGGCATTTAATTAAGAAAGATCCTATCATAGGAAAGAACATTCCGTTCAAACCACAAGTAACACACAGAAAAGCTAGATCAATGAGAGACCTGTTAGTCAAGAGTGAGGTAGTATATACGGTACATACTTGGTTCCGACCCAAACCAGGTTTACAAAAGTGCACCAAATACCATGTTGGTATTGATAAAAGAAGTATTGTGTAACATGCTCCGCGTCATGACCAAGGTGTGTGTGATCACCGAAACGCGTTGGCGCTATTGTCTTTGCTAAAGCAGGTTTAAATAAACCTTTTCACCTGCACCGGAGTGCCGTAGAATCCTTTTGTGGGAAGGAACTGAATATATATATATATATATATATATATATATATATATATTATCTACTGGCGGTCGCCAGTAGATAGTTATAGTTAGGACCTATTTTCCATAGGAAATTCACAACATTCTATTTCCAATAACTTTGGTGCCGGTCGACGAATCTTTGCGAAATTTTCAAAACTTATGGCCCGCTCCGGTCCGCTCCTATCCTGAAAGTCTCGGGGTGATTCGTCAAGTGGGGCCGAGAAAAAGGGGGTCCCAAAAGGTGTTTTCCCCATGCAATTTTCCATAGGAACCTTTAGTCGCAGCTACAGCCCGAACTGCTGAACGGAATTACACCAAATTTGGCAAAAAGGTAGCCCTTGGTTCAGAGTCGTGCCTTTTGGTTAAATGGTGTAAATCCGTTCAGTAGTTCCTGAGAAAATCAAAAGTAAAATCACATATATATCTGGGCGGAGCCTAACCACACATGTCATTGTGAGATCTGATTGGCTGTCAGCACTTCATCCTGGAATTGCTGGCAGCCATCTTGGGACCAATATACATGATAGTACCCCATTGAAATGCATTGTAGTGAATCAAAGATTTTGAGGGTTACCAAAAGGAGAACTATAAAGGGTGATAACAGACTTTAGTTACATTAGAATTCATTTGTTGATGGTACCATACTAATTTCAGGAATTGTGGTGTGTTCTAAGGTGATTTTTCTCTGTGAAAAACCTTCTGCTGGGATATCATGAATCATGTTTGAGAGAAAACTATTTTCACATGCTTGTCCCATAGAGTTTTGGAAGGTGCCCCAGAAGCTAAAATGAGAGCATATTTTCTGTAAATTCGCATTATCTTTCTCAGTCATGTGAGAATGAAGTCTGACATTCTCAGTAAAACATGTACATCCAACGAGGGCAGAGACTGTCAGTTGATTCCTTTGTGTTCTACTGCAGCTTCCCAGAGTGTTCTAAAGAACAACTAGAGTGCGAACAGCCTTACTTATGACAAAATTATGGCACACCTGAAGCCATCTTGATTGGTATAAAACTGGTAACTCTTAAAATACTTAATTTAAAAAGGAACAAAATGAGGGGGTTCATTTTGTCATAGAAATTATGGTTAGTGCTGTAGAAAGAAAAATTAGGACATGTTTTAAGTGAGATCTCAACTATCTTCCTGTTATATTTCAACAGGAGCAGCCTGCCAGTTGATTCCTTTGTGTTCTACTGCAGCTTCCCAGAGTGTTCCAAAGAACAACTAGAGCGCTAACAGCCTTACTTATGACAAAAGTATGGCACACCTGAAGCCATCTTGATTGGAATAAACTGGTAACACTTAAAACATTTAATTTAAAAAGGAACAAAATGAGGGGGTTCATTTTGCCATAGAAATGAACAACATTCCCAGCACGACCCCCTACACTACACAAGCACCACTGCACTACCCTAAACCCTAAAACACTACCCCCAGCACGACCCCCTTCACTACCTAAACACAACGGCACTACCCTAAACCCTAAAACACTACCTTCAGCACGACCCCCTACACTACACAAACACCACTGCACTAACATAAACCCTAAAACACTACTCCCAGCACGACCCCCTACACTACCCAAACACCACTGCACTATCCTAAACCATAAAACACTACCCCCAGCACGACCCCCTACACTACCCAAACACCACTGCCATACCCTAAACCCTAATACACTACCCCCAGCATGAATCCCTACACTACCCAAACATCACTGCACCACCCTAAACCCTAAAACACTACCCCCAGCACTACACCCTACACTACACAAACACCACTGCACTACCCTAAACCCTAAAACACTACCCCCTAACACTACCCAAACACCACTTCACTAACATAAACCCTAAAACACTACCCCCAGCACAAACCCCTACACTACACAAACACCACTGCACTACCCTAAAACATTACCCCCAGCACGACTCCCTACACTACCCAAACACCACTGCACTACCCTAAACCCTAAATCTACCCCCAGCACGACCCCCTACACTACCCAAACACCACTGCACTACCCTAAACAATAAAACACTACCCCCAGCATGACCCCCTACACTACACAAACACCACTGCACTACCCTAAACCACTACCACCAGCATGACCCCCTACACTACTCAAACACCACTGCACTACCCTAAACCCTAAAACACTACCCCAGCACGACCCCCTACACCACCCAAACACCACTGCACTACTCTAAACCCTAAAACACTACCCCCAGCACAACTCCCTACACTACACAAACACCACTGGACTACCCTAAACCCTAAAACACTACCCCCAGCAAGACTCCCTACACTACCCAAACACCACTGCACTACACTAAACCCTAAATCTACCCCCAGCATGACCCCCCACACTACACAAACACCACTGCACTACCATAACCCCTAAAACACTACCCCCAGCATGACCCCCTACACTACACAAACACCACTGCACTACCCTAAACCCTAAAACACTAACCCCAGCATGACCTCCTACACTACCCAAACACCACTGCACTACCCTATACCCTAAAACACGAACCCCTACACTACACAAACACGACTGCACTACCCTAAACCCTAAAACACTACCCACAGCATGACCCCCTACACTACACAAACACCACTGCACTACCCTAAAACACTACCCCCTACAGTACACAAACACCACTGCACTACCCTAAACCCTAAAACACTACCCCAGCATGACCCCCTACACTACACAAACACCACTGCACTACCCTAAACCCCCCTGCACTATACAAACACCACTGCACTACTCTAAACCCTAAAACACTACCCCCAGCACGACCCCTCACAACACAAACACCACTGCACTACCCTAAATCTACCCCCAGCACGACCCCCTACACTACCCAAACACCACTGCCATACCCTAAACCCTAAAACACTACCCCCAGCATGAACCCCTACACTACCTAAACACCACTGCACTACCCTAAACCCTAAAACTACCCCCAGCACTAACCCCTACAGTACACAAACACCACTGCACTACCCTAAACCCTAAAACACTAACCCCAGCATGACCCCCTACACTACCCAAACACCACTGCACTACCCTATACCCTAAAACACGACCCCAGCACAACCCCCTACACTACACAAACACCACTGCACTACCCTAAACCCTAAAACCCTACCCCCAGCACGACTCCCTACACTACCCAAACACCACTTGTGAGAAGTTGGCCTGGTATATGCTGTTCACTAATTAAAGTGGACACCTTGCACCAGAACAATTCGACTCTTATGGTAGATAGGTTTAAGACAACCTTTATAGAAAGCTATCCTAGTGGTAGCTGTGGAGAGCAGCCTTCAGGCTAAGTCTTGAAGGAATGTAAAGCAGCTTGTTTTACCACACAATCTCTGAATCACCAAATGAAAAGGCACCACACAGGTATATATATCAAATATATATGTATTTATTAATAAACACTCTCTACTAAGCTCTTTATGAGATTAGAAGTCAGGAACATATGTACAAGTCAAATGTTATCAAAATAAGTTTAGCACAATCGAATATCACAATCTTAGTTTGGCTAGACCTAGGTCTAGGGCATCTAGAATCGAGGGACCCCCAAGAACCACCCCAGGTAGTTGTAGGAGACCCACAGGGGACGGGCGCGGTGTCCTGGCACCGGTGCGAGTCCTGTACGAGTCTATGCGCACAGACGCGATTGAGATTTCAATGTTAAAGGTCCCTTGCGTGTTCGAGGCGAACACACCGATCGGTCCTTGTACGAGTCGAAGGACGCGGTTACAGAGAGAGTTGCAAGGGAGATGGACGCGCTGTGTCTAACACAGACGCGAACCTTGTGCGAGTCAGCGCAATGGAGATCTCAATGTTACAGGCCCCTTGTGTGTTCGAGGCGAACACCGATCGGACTCAGTACGAGTCGAAGGACCCAGTTCTAGATAGTGTTACAAGGGAGATGGACGCGATGTGTCTAACACAGACGCGAACCCTGTACGAGTCGGCGCAATTGTCGCACTTAGAAAATAAGAGTTTTAGGGCACTTCTAGGGTAGCTACAAGCAAGTCACTTACAGGGTAAGTAGTTCTAGGGCCCACACCCACAGGAGCACCGTAGTGCTGAAGTTACCTCACCCAGGGGAGCCGGGTGCATAGGTGTTCTTTGGTGTCGGGTCGCGGCGTCGTTTTCAATGGGAGCCAGTGAAGACTTGCTGCTTTCGGCGACAGGAGAAGTGTCCGGAGGAATCCAAGCCTGGATTCAGAAGATGGAAGACCTGAAAGCAGAGGGGACAGTGTTCAAAGTCACTTGGCAGTGACTCGGGGCAAGGAAGATGGATGCCCACCGTCGTCGCAAGATTCAGGTCGTTCGCGGGTGCCTTGACTCTTCAGCCACGAGGTCCAATAGGCGTCGACAACGACCAGGAGCTGGATTCGGCGTGTCCCACGATGTCTGCAGCTTACTGCGGTGTCAGCGACTCGATTGGAGCCAACAAGCCTTGGTAACAGCAAGTCTCGGGGAAAGTGTAAAGAGGCAATGGCGCAGACCAGCAAGGTCTGTGGGACTCACCCAGCGAGGGTAAGTCAGGGCAGGCCTGGAGCAACCAGGGGAGCCCTTTGGTTTCTTTAGAAAGTCTTCTGGGGACCCACAAGCCGGCTGGCAAGGGATCGCGAAGACGCCTCGGGAGGATTCGCTCAACAGGGGCCTACGGTCACTCGCGACGTGGTAGGCCTCTGATCTTCGGAGGGATTCCTGCTGGAGGCTAGGACCACACGTGGTCCAAAGCACAAGTTCGTGGAACGTTGTGAAGGGGTTGCACTCGACAATAGTGCACGGTACCCAGGGGTCGCGGTTCCTCGTCACTCTTGGGGTCCACTGGCCTCAGCTTCGCTGGGGACTCACGATGGCCTTAGAGAAGTCAGGAAATCTACTTCTTGGGCTGCAGGGACTTCGGACTCCGGCGGGAGCGGCGTAGTTTGCGACCGTCGTTTGTAGTTTTTGGTGCCTGCCAAGCAGGGGAGTCACTCCTTGACTCCAAGGGAGATTCTTCAGGCTTCCAAAGGTAGTGGAACGTCGAAGGTCCGGGATTCTTCTTCAGAGCGTCATCCAGGGAAATCTAGTTTGCAATGCACAGGTTCCCCCTCATACTAAAAGAAAGGGAGGGACTAGCTCTATGACCCTACCTATGGGAGGGTCAGGGGAGTGGGTGGCTACACCCACTTCCCTTTGTCCAGTTTCGCGCCAGAGCAGGGGCAGGTAGCCCCTGAGCCGGTTTGAACTGGGGTATGCACAGAGGAGCCTTCTGCTCCCCCAGTGCAGGACTTCAAAGCACTCTAAGAGTGCACCCACCCAGCCCCAATACACTAAACCCTGTCTGGAAGGTGGTCACACCCCCTTGGGACAGGATATCTATTGTTGGGCTTCCTCCACTGCGAGTGTTGGTCATCAGCAGGAGGGCAGCCCAGTGTCTGTGACTGGTGGCATCCATTTTGTGATGCCAGGGCTCTGCAGGATTCTACCGCGTTTCCACAGTAGGTACATGTCTATCCCTCTAGAAGGGTGGAATGCTACCCCCGCCGCCAGGACTGGCGGGGGGGTAGTATTCCGAGATGTTTGACACCAAACACGACATGTTTCGATGCAGCCATTCCAAAGTTAGCATTCTACAGCGAGGATATAATGCACTTAAAAGTATATGGTTTAACCGCATCCACAAACAGCCCCAGAGAATGGACTCTGAGAGCTGCAGAGGGGCCCTGCTCAGGCAGAGGCACCCCCTCACATGGAAACTAAGCACCCTGCCCTCAGGATTGATAGGGCCTGCTTTAGGGGTGACTGATAAGTCTCAATGTGTGTGCAGGAGAGATATAGGGGACCTATATCTCAGTGAGGGGTGCTAGCACTTCCTCACCCAGGCTGCAGTAGCAGGCCTGTGGTGTCAGATTTAGTCTGCTTCCCAGGGGTGGCATAATACATGCTTCAGCCCCTGGTAGGCCTGTGAAGTACCTATGCCCTTGGTACCTAAGGTACCATATACTAGGGACTCATAAGGTACCACAGTATCCAATCACTAGTGCACCTAGAGTGCACTCCAAATCGTTTAGAGAGAACAGAGAGGCTGGGGCCCTGATTGGCAGGGTCCCAGCCAGACTATAGCCAGAAACCAGTGTAAACATCAGAAAAAAAGTGGGGGCAACATAAGAGGCAGATCCTACTCTCCTACACAACCCCCCAAACGCAGGGACACTAAACTAACCTTGACCAGTTGAGTCTTCGTGTTCAAAGTGGAAATACCTTGAGAGTCCATCTGCATTGGCATGTTGGGTCCCAGGTCTATGTTCCACTGTATAGTCCATCCCCTGTAGGGAAATGGACCACCTCAAAAGATTTGGGTTTTCACCTTTCATCTGTTTAAGCCATAGGAGGGGCTTGTGGTCAGTCTGAACTATGAAGTGAGTGCCAAACAAGTATGGCCTCAGCTTCTTCAGGGCCCACACTACAGCAAAGGCCTCCTCTCTATAGCTGACCAACGTTTCTCTCTAGGGGTCAGCCTTCTGCTAATAAAAGCTACTGGCTGGTCTTGACCTTCATCATTCAGTTGAGACAGTACAGCTCCCACACCCAGCTCAGAAGCATCTGTTTGGACAATGAACTTTTGGTGTAGTCTGGACTCTGTAAGATGGGGGCAGTGCACATGGCCTGCTTTAGGTCTTCAAATGCCTTCTGACAGCTAGCTGTCCACTGAACCTTTTTGGCATTTTCTTTGAGGTCAGATCATTCAAGGGGGTCACTATAGATCCATATCCCTTGACAAACCTCCTATAGTACCCAGTCAGGCCTAAGAAGGCTCTCACCTGTGTCTGGGTGGTTGGAGCAACCCATTCCATTATGGTTTGGATTTTGCTCTGTAAAGGCTGAACCTGGCCTCCACCTACAAGGTGGCCCAGGTATACAACCTGACTCTGCCCTATCTGGCACTTAGTGGCCTTGATAGTGAGGCCTGCTTTCTGCAGAGCCTCCAAAACATTCCTGAGGTGGACCAGGTGATCCTGCCAGGAGGAACTAAAGACAGCAATATCATCTAGATAAGCTGAGCAATAAGTTTCCATCCCTGTCAGAACTTTATTCACCAACCTCTGAAAAGTGGCAGGTGCATTTTTCAATCCAAAGGGCATCACCACAAAGTGGTAGTGCCCACCAGGGGTCGAAAATGCTGTTTTGGCTTTTGCATCATCAGCTAACCTGATCTGCCAGTAGCCAGCTGTCAGGTCAAACGTGCTTAGATACTTGGCTGAGGCCAAAGTATCAATCAGCTCATCTGCCCTTGGTATGGGATAGGCATCAGTCCTAGTGACTGCATTGAGGCCTCTGTAGTCTACACAAAACCTCATTTCTTTCTTACCACCCTGGGTATGAGGCTTGGGTACTGAAGGCTCAATTACACCTAGCTCCAACATTTTCTGGACTTCAGTCCTGATACAGTCCCTGACATGGTCAGGTTGCCTGTAGATTTTATTCTTGACAGGCAGACAGTCTCCAGTGTCCACCTCATGGGTGCACCAGGAAGTCTGACTAGGGGCAGGCTAAACATATGTCTATACTGTTGCAGAACTTGTCTGCACTCAGTTTGCTGATGGTCAGTGAGGCTGCTTGCCAAAGCAACACCATCTACTGACCCATCATCAGGGTTCTGAGAGAGCAGGTCAGGGAGAGGGTCACTCTCCTCCTCCTGTTCCTCATCAGTTGCCATGAGCAAGCCCATGTCAGCCCTGTCAACATATGGCTTTAATCTGTTGACATGGAGCACCCTCAGGGGGCTCCTGGGAGTTCCAAGATTCACCAGGTAGGTGACTTCTCCCTTCTGTTCAACTATTGTATGGGGGCCACTCCACTTGTCCTGGAGGGCTGCTGGGGCCACAGGCTCCAATACCCACACCTTCTGTCCTGGCTGGTATACAGTCAGTACAGCCTTTTGGTCATGCCAAGCTTTTTGTAATTCTTGGCTGGCCTCCAGGTTTTTGGTTGCCTTTTTCATGTACTCAGCCATCCGGGAGCGGAGACCAAGTACATAGTCCATCACATCTTGTTTGGGGGGCTTGAGAGGTAACTCCCAGCCCTCTTTTACCAAACACAATGGACCTCTCACAGGATGCCCAAACAGAAGCTCAAATGGGCTGTAACCAACCCCCTTCTGTGGAACCTCTCTGTATGCAAACAACAGGCAAGGAAGAAGAAGGTCCCATTTCCGCCTAAGCTTCTCTGGGAGTCCTTTAATCATTCCTTTCAAGGTTTTGTTGAAGCGTTCAACTAAACCATTGCATTGTGGGTGATAGGGGTGGTGAACTTATAAGTTACACCACACTCCTTCCACATTGCTTTCAGATATCCTGACATGAAGTTGGTACCTCTGTCAGAAATGACCTCCTTTGGGAAACCCACTCTGGAGAAAACTCCAATGAGGGCTCTTGCCACCACAGGGGCTGTGGTGGTCCTCAGGGAATTGCTTCTGGGTACCTGGTGGCATGATCCACTACCACCAGGATAAACCTGTGCCCAGATGCAGTTTGAGGGTCAAGGGGACCAACAATGTCAATCCCTACCCTTTCAAAGGGTACCCCCACCACAGGTAGTGGTATCAGGGGGGCCTTTGTTGTGCCACCTGCCTTACCACTGGCTTGGCATGTGACACAGGAGCAACAAAACTCCTTTGTGTCCTCTGACATATGTGGCCAATGAAAATGTGGGACAAGCCTGTCCCAGGTCTTGTTTTGGCCCAAGTGACCTGCCAAAGGGATATCATGTGCTAGGGTCAAGAGGAACCCCCTAAACTTCTGAGGTATTACCATCCTCCTGGTGGCTCCAGGGGCTGGATCTCTACCCTCAGAATATAGGAGTCCCTCATCCCAATAAACTTTATGGGACCCACTAGCACTCCCAGCAGCCTCAGCAGCAGCCTGCTGTCTGAGGGGTTCAAGAGAGGGGCAGCACTGTTGCTCCTTACTCAGATCTTCCCTAGAAGGGCCTCCTGCCCCCAAGAACTCAACCTGATCAGGCTCAAGTCCCTCTGGGGCAGTTCCTTCTTCAGGATCTGCTTCACCTCCCTCTGGGGGTGAATCTGTGATCTGAGACAGAGGGGAAGGCACTGCCTTTACCCTACTGCTCCTCCTCTTGGGAAGCATCTGGTCCATTGTTCCAGGATCCAGAGCTGGTTCAGTGTTATGCATTCTTGCTTGTGACCTGGTCACAGCAAATACCTCTGCAGGGATGCCCAACATCTCAGCATGAGTCCATAACTCTACTTCAGACCAGGCTGAAGTCTCTAGATCATTGCCCAATAGACATTCGACAGGGAGGTCTGCACTGACTACAACCTTCTTGAGGCCAGTTACCCCTCCCCAGGAGAAATTCACAACTGCCAGACTATGGTTGGTCCTGACATTGCTTGCATTGGTCACCTGGTACATTTCGCCCAGGATGATCTGTCCAGGGTCCACAAGATCCTCTGCCACCATGGTGACACTAGCACCTGTGTCCCTAAATGCCAAAGCCTGTTTGCCATTTATTACAGGCTGCTGTTTGTATTTGCCCAGATTACTGGGACTTACTAGGAAGGACATATTAAGGTCTCCCTCACAAATCAGCATTGCCTGAGTGGGCACTCTGACTAGGTCAGAGTCCACTTCAGAACCCAGGGTCAACCCTACTACACCCTTATTCTGAGTACCACCTCCACCAGTAGCTGAGCTAGGGGGAACAGTTGCCTTAGGGGCAGGAGTGGTGGTGGTTTGGTCTTTGGACTTGTTACAATCAGAAGTCCAGTGCCCTTTCTGTTTACAGAATTTGCACCAGGGCTTCTTTGGCCTTTCCCCTTGTTGGATTGTGACTCCCCACCAGATGCAGATTTTTGGGGCCCTTGTGAAGACTTCTGGTCTTTTGACTTATCCCCACCTTTCTCAGAGCCCTTAGGATCTTGCTTCTTGGTGTCACCCCCTTGGTTCTGGGGTTTCTGCCTTACCCTGGTTCTGACCCATTTGTCTGCCTTCTTTCCCAATTCTTGGGGAGAGGTCAGATCTGAGTCCACCAGGTATTGATGCAACAACTGGTTCTGGCAATTATTAAGGATCTGTTCTCTCATCATCAGATTATACAATCCCTTGAAATCAGTAACCCTACTGCCAACCAGCCAACCCTCCAGAGCCTTGGTTGCACAATCTACAAAGTCAGTCCAGTCCTGAGTCTGTGCCTTCTGGGTGTCTCTGAACTTTAACCTGTACTGCTCAGTGGTTAAGCCAAACCCATCTATCAGTGCACTCTTCAGGACTTCATAATTATCAGCATCCTCTTCTCTAACAGTGAGGAGCTTGTCTCTACCTTTGTCTGAAAAGGAGAGCCACAAGATTGCTGCCCACTGCTTTTGGGGGACCTGCTGTACTCTACAGGCCCTCTCCATAGCAGTTATCCACTTGTGGATATCATCCCCACTCTGGTAGGGAGGAACAACCTTGCTCAGGTTCCTATGGTCTGGAATAGATTCTCTGCCTCTAGGGACACTGTTGCTGCCACCAAGGGGTTCTAACCCCTCTCTTCTAGAAGCTCTCTGGATCTCCAGGGCTTCTCTATCCAGTGCCAACTGCTTGGTTCTGAGGGCAACTCTTGCTTCCTCATACTGCAGCAGTTTGCACATTCTTTCAGAGGAGCTCTCTCTTATGGGAAAGTATGAGTTCCTCTGCTGGACAAATTCTCTGCCAGAGTGATAAGAGTGGTCAGATTCCCTGGAAGGGGACCTATGCCTCTCCTCCACTCTGTCAGTTCTCTTAGGGAGAATTCCTCTGTCCTTTTCAGGCCCCTTGGAGCCTGGCCCTTCAATCACAGAGTCTTGGTCATTCTGATTTTCATCATCTGACCCAGACACTGTAATTGACCCACCCCTGATTCAGACCCATTAGCTCCTAGAGCCAATCTAAGATCATCTGCTGTCAGCAGATCTATCAGGTGTAGTGTGGAGGGACTCTGTCCTAGCTTCAGGTGTCTTTCAACACACATGGCTCTCAAGTCAGAGAAAGCCATGTCCTTATACTGAGGCTGAGTGGATCCACTGGTTCCACCCTTTAAGGACATTCTAGTGTTGTGCAGTGTTGTACTACCTACACTAGTTTGTGGCCTACTGATACTAGCTTGAGCTGTAGAAAGGGTGTGCTATCCCTTGGCACACAGCTCTAAGTTCAGTAGAACTTATTGATACTAACCTTGACTTTATATGTACCTTAAGTACCTATAGTGGTTTTCAGTTAGTAATTCAAATAGAGATTTTCTGGTAAAACAATAGCAAGCTGGAATCCCACACGCTGCCCACCAATGTGAGAAGTTGGCCTGGTATATGCTGTTCACTAATTAAAGTGGACACCTTGCACCAGAACAATTCGACTCTTATGGTAGATAGGTTTAAGACAACCTTTATAGAAAGCTATCCTAGTGGTAGCTGTGGAGAGCAGCCTTCAGGCTAAGTCTTGAAGGAATGTAAAGCAGCTTGTTTTACCACACAATCTCTTGAATCACCAAATGAAAAGACACCACACAGGTATATATATCAAATATATATGTATTTATTAATAAACACTCTCTACTAATCTCTTTATGAGATTAGAAGTCAGGAACATATGTACAAGTCAAATGTTATCAAAATAAGTTTAGCACAATCGAATATCACACTCTTAGTTTGTCTAGACCTAGGTCTAGGGCATCTAGAATCGAGGGACCCCCAAGAACCACCCCAGGTAGTTGTAGGAGACCCACAGGGGACGGACGCGGTGTCCTGGCACCGGTGCGAGTCCTGTACGAGTCTATGCGCACAGACGCGATTGAGATTTCAATGTTAAAGGTCCCTTGCGTGTTCGAGGCGAACACACCGATCGGTCCTTGTACGAGTCGAAGGACGCGGTTACAGATAGAGTTGCAAGGGAGATGGACGCGCTGTGTCTAACACAGACGCGAACCTTGTGCGAGTCAGCGCAATGGAGATCTCAATGTTACAGGCCCCTTGTGTGTTCGAGGCGAACACCGATCGGACTCAGTACGAGTCGAAGGACACAGTTCTAGATAGTGTTACAAGGGAGATGGACGCGATGTGTCTAACACAGACACGAACCCTGTACGAGTCAGCGCAATTGTCGCACTTAGAAAATAAGAGTTTTAGGGCACTTCTAGGGTAGCCACAAGCAAGTCACTTACAGGGTAAGTAGTTCTAGGGCCCACACCCACAGGAGCACTGTAGTGCTGAAGTTACCTCACCCAGGGGAGCCGGGTGCATAGGTGTTCTTTGGTGTCGGGTCGCGGCGTCGTTTTCAATGGGAGCCAGTGAAGACTTGCTGCTTGCGGCGACAGGAGAAGTGTCCGGAGGAATCCAAGCCTGGATTCAGAAGATGGAAGACCTGAAAGCAGAGGGGACAGTGTTCAAAGTCACTTTGCAGTGACTCAGGGCAAGGAAGATGGATGCCCACCGTCGTCGCAAGATTCAGGTCGTTCGCGGGTGCCTTGACTCTTCAGCCACGAGGTCCAGGAGGCTTCAACGACGACCAGGAGCTGGATTCGGCATGTCCCACAATGTCTGCAGCTTACTGCGGTGTCGGCGTCTCGATTGGAGCCAACAAGCCTTGGTAACAGCAAGTCTCGGGGAAAGTGTAAAGAGGCAATGGCGCAGACCAGCAAGGTCTGTGGGACTCACCCAGCGAGGGTAAGTCAGGGCAGGCCTGGAGCAACCAGGGGAGCCCTTTGGTTTCTTTAGAAAGTCTTCTGGGGACCCACAAGCCGGCTGGCAAGGGATCGCGAAGACGCCTTGGGAGGATTCGCTCAACAGGGGCCCACGGTCACTCGGGACGAGGTAGGCCTCTGATCTTCGGAGGGTTTCCTGCTGGAGGCTAGGACCACACGTGGTCCAAAGCACAAGTTCGTGGAACGTTGTGAAGGGGTTGCACTCGACAATAGTGCACGGTACCCAGGGGTCGCGGTTCCTCGTCACTCTTGGGGTCCACTGGCCTCAGCTTCGCTGGGGACTCACGATGGCCTTTGAGAAGTCAGGAAATCCACTTCTTGGGCTGCAGGGACTTCGGACTCCGGCGGGAGCGGCGTAGTTTGCGACCGTCGTTTATAGTTTTTGGTGCCTGCCAAGCAGGGGAGTCACTCCTTGACTCCAAGGGAGATTCTTCAGTCTTCCAAAGGTAGTGGAACGTCGAAGGTCCGGGATTCTTCTTCAGAGCGTCATCCAGGGAAATCTAGTTTGCAATGCACAGGTTCCCCCTCTTATACTAAAAGAAAGGGAGGGACTAGCTCTATAACCCTACCTATGGGAGGGTCAGGGGAGTGGGTGGCTACACCCACTTCCCTTTGTCCAGTTTCGCGCCAGAGCAGGGGCAGGTAGCCCCTGAGCCGGTTTGAACTGGGGTATGCACAGAGGAGCCTTCTGCTCCCCCAGTGCAGGACTTCAAAGCACTCTAAGAGTGCACCCACCCAGCCCCAATACACTAAACCCTGTCTGGAAGGTGGTCACACCCCCTTGGGACAGGATATCTATTGTTGGGCTTCCTCCACTGCGAGTGTTGGTCATCAGCAGGAGGGCAGCCCAGTGTCTGTGACTGGTGGCATCCATTTTGTGATGCCTGGGCTCTGCAGGATTCTACCGCGTTTCCACAGTAGGTACATGTCTATCCCTCTAGAAGGGTGGAATGCTATCCCCGCCGCCAGGACTGGCGGGGGGGTAGTATTCCGAGATGTTTGACACCAAATACGACATGTTTCGATGCAGCCATTCCAAAGTTAGCATTCTACCGCGAGGATATAATGCACTTAAAAGTATATGGTTTAACCGCATCCACAAACAGCCCCAGAGAATGGACTCTGAGAGCTGCAGAGGGGCCCTGCTCAGGCAGAGGCACCCCCTCACATGGAAACTAAGCACCCTGCCCTCAGGATTGATAGGGCCTGCTTTAGGGGTGACTGATAAGTCTCAATGTGTGTGCAGGAGAGATATAGGGGACCTATATCTCAGTGAGGGGTGCTAGCACTTCCTCACCCAGGCTGCAGTAGCAGGCCTGTGGTGTCAGATTTAGTCTGCTTCCCAGGGGTGGCATAATACATGCTTCAGCCCCTGGTAGGCCTGTGAAGTACATATGCCCTTGGTACCTAAGGTACCATATACTAGGGACTCATAAGGTACCACAGTATCCAATCACTAGTGCACCTAGAGTGCACTCCAAATCGTTTAGAGAGAACAGAGAGGCTGGGGCCCTGATTGGCAGGGTCCCAGCCAGACTATAGCCAGAAACCAGTGCTAACATCAGAAAAAAAGTGGGGGCAACATAAGAGGCAGATCCTACTCTCCTACACCACTGCACTACCCTAAACCCTAAATCTACCCCCAGCACGACCCCCTACACTACCCAAACACCACTGCACTACCCTAAACCATAAAACACTACCCCCAGCATGACCCCCTACACTACACAAACACCACTGCACTACCCTAAAACACTACAACCAGCATGACCCCCTACACTACTCAAACACCACTGCACTACCCTAAACCCTAAAACACTACCCCAGCACGACCCCCTACACTACCCATACACCACTGCACTACCCTAAACCGTAAAACACTACCCCCAGCACGACCCCCTACACTACTGCACTACCCTAAACCCTAAAACACTACCCCCAGCACAACCCCCTACTCTACCCAAACACCACTGCACTACCCTAAACCCTAAAACACTACCCCAGCACGACCCCCTACACCACCCAAACACCACTGCACTACCCTAAACCCTAGAAAAGAAACCCCCACCCCATGCCCAATCCCCCTTACCTCTCACTCCTCGTGGTTCCTCTCTCCTCGTGGTTCCTGCTTCACGTCGTCTCTGAGGGGCGGTGCACGTCGTTGTGAGGAAACGGAACAGCCTCTGTTTCCTTACAACGACGTGGATCATCTACATGTTTTAGAACGCATGGTCATTTACCATACATACCTTTATAACAAAATTCGTTGTAAAGGCATGCGTGGTAAATGACCATGCGTTCTAAAAAATGCGTAGTAATGACTTCGCGATGTACAACGCATGCGTGGTAATGCATGCGTTGTAATGGTATCGCAAAGTAAAAAGTCGTTGTAACGGCTGCTTACCGATCGAAGCTGGCCCCTGTTCTTCAGTGAGACGTTTATTTGATTAATTAGGAGGAAGGAATGTGTTTTTTTTACCGAAAAGTGCATTCCCGGCTGTTGTATTGTGAAAGTGTCCGCGTGGCCTGGTTTCACTTCCGGTGAGAGAGTGAAAGAGTCTGTTTGGATCTAAAGGAGTTCTGTTGTTGGACGGGGCAGTGCCATGAGAGGTCAAGTGTGCGTCCCACCGCAGTATGACCGTACCGCGTGACCCATGTGTCGCCTCCAGGGTACGGGAGGCAGAAGCGGCAACGCAGGTCCTCTTGAAGACCGTTGTAGCACTAATTCTACATTTTGGTACTAGGGCATTTTAACTTCGCTGTTCCTGCCAGATACAAAGAGAAGATCCTGTGTTATTCAGGTCCCTCGTTACCTTTTTTGTGGGTTGTGGTGCTTGTCACTTCGCTGCCCCACCGGTGCACACGACTGGGCAGCCCACTTCGTGTGCCATCTGCATGGCCTCTGCCCTCTGATCACTGGTTTTGGTTTCTGGAGTGGCAACATAAACAGTTGCTCCCAAAGGACTAGCCTGAACACTTAGGTGAATATCCCGTGCACCAGCATTCCACGGAAATTCTTTCCTAGCTCTCCCACGTCAACGAGGACGTCATAATAGCACGGCTCCGCTCGCGACACCGTATGACGTCATCGGAGCCATAAGAGGACCTCGTCGGCGTGCTGACGTCAGTTCCACCCATTTTTTCCGTGCCACCGAGGCAAACAGGCGGACCGAGACATTTTCACATGTATACATAGTATAATAAATATTTATATATTCACTGAAAAAAACATAGGTTTCAGGCACGTTATAGTTAGAAATTAGCATTTAAAAAACCTTAGAAATGCACTGAAAAAACCATAGGTTTCAGGGGCGTTATAGTTAGTTGGACATTTCACTCGTACAAAACCATAGAAATTCCCCGTTAAAGTTAGTTCAGCTAACTATAACTTGCGCGCCCGCAATGCACTGCTGATGACGTCACATATTACATCACTCATGACATGGTCAGTGACATCACTGATGACATCACTGATGACATCACTGATGACATCATCCTTGTGATAGAGTGGCAGACCTCCTCTCACCCTAATATAACCTTTGATACACACACTCAAAAATACAAACTGACATTTTCAAAACAATGGATATACCAATACCAGTTACAACACACCTATTCAGTAATTCCAAGATCTACACACACATCCACTCATTCACCAACAGTCCCTATACAGTCACTCATACATGTACTCACTCATCATATGTACTCATACACCTATACATCCTGTTACACAACGCCACTTATCCTTAGAGTTACTCACACACATAGTCACACATGCAAACAAAGTATCAAACATCCATTTACTTGCATATACAGTTATACACACACTACCACACTTCTACAGAAACTTACACATACTTACTCTCTTAAACAATCACTTATAGAAACACCTACTTATTTGTACAGGAACTCTTCCAATCTCTCACTCTCACATATACTCACTTATATACACCAATACTCACATATACTAGTTTAAAACATATCTAGTTACTCATAAAGACACTATTGAGACAGTCATTCACTTACTAACACACCCATACATACACTCATCCACCTATACAGTCCTGCACACATGCTGTCTTCAACACATACAAACAGTGAGTCACTCATTCATGCATCTATGCACTAAGTAATACCCCCCACCGAACCATACAGACACATGTCATTTGAGATGTCATCAGTGATGTCACTGACCATGTCATGAGTGATGTAATATGTGACGTCATCAGCAGTGCATTATGGGAGTGCATGAAGTTATAGTTAGCTGAACTAACTATAACGGGGGAATTTCTATGGTTGTGTACGAGTGAAATGTCCAACTAACTATAACGCCCCTGAAACCTATGGTTTTTTCAGTGCATTTCTAAGGTTTTTTAAATGCTAATTTCTAACTATAACGTGCCTGAAACCTATGTTTTTTTCAGTGAATATATATATATATATTTATTTATGTTTTATAACAGGGGTGTGCAAAATTTAAGTAATTTGTTTTCATATAATTACACAAAATTTGGAAAAATATGTGAAATTAAACACAATTATGTGAATTGAACATCTGTCATTTAGAGAACAATATTTTAGCATGAAATCCATACTTTTGTCAATTTTTGACTCGTAGACACATTTTGCAAAAATCACAAGTGGCACAAGAAACAGCCACTTACATTCTGGCAATTTGCCTTATTCCTGAGCACTCTCATTACAATTTTGGAGCTAGCAGAGCATAATTAAGCAACATGGTGTAATGCAGTAATTTTGGGAATTTTGCAAAACAAGCGTAACATGAAATTCTCTAAGTTACGCTGTTGGGTGTTTTATTGAACAAAATGTGGTGGTATATTTCATAGGGACTCAGTCTATGTGAACTGCAACTTTTACTGTCCGAAAACTAGCCACTAAACCACTCTATATAGCTTTGCCGTTCTCAGGGCTATTAGAATATATGATTATGCAACATGGGGGACCAAGTTATGTGGCGAGGTTATCCTAGTGTTGCAGCAAATTATGCAGCACATTCTTTGGCAGTAATGTTTTCATGCAATTTAGCCAGAAACAACATTTTATTGTGAAATCTCTAAATTATGCAAATTATTTAGCAAATGTGGAAAATCAATAATTACGCATTAAATGCTACAGCCACAGAATTGATTAAAAACTCTGGCACTCATCATTTTTCATTGTCTTATCATAAATGTATTCATGAAATGTAAAAACATCCTAAACATTCTAATTACAATCAGTACTCATTGTTAGTTGTACTTTGAAATATTCAAACAACTTTTTCAAACTAATTATGCAAAAAATGAACAAACAACATAATAAATACATATGGAGTCATGTGTAATATCCTCCTATATTGCCATCTAAGCATTATGACTTTTGAAGTCACGCGAGACCATCAATGCCAATATTGGTCCATATTAAATGGTTACCCATTATATATAAGCAACAACAACAATAAAGATGATGATAATATTAATAATTATAATGTCACATATATACATTGCACCTGCAAGCTGAAAACACATTCAATAGATATTTTGCTCTCCCTATGATATTAAAAATGTAATAGACATCTCAGGGAGACAGGGGAATGCGATCTCTGACATTCTGACCTGTGATGTACATGCTGGACAGGCATCTCAATTGCAAGTGAATTACCAAATCCACTATTTCATAATAGTTGATGGGAAAAAATAAATTAATAAAATGCTGAAATTGGAAATTCAATCGAATATGGCATGATTTAAACTACAAATTGTTTTTCCAATCCAAAGCTCCAAAAGCTTCTGAATTCCAGACTGTCATTATGCATCTTTATTCACAATTTCTGGAACTCCTCTATTTGATTGAAAAAAACTCTATATATAGTTTATTTACGAATCATGAGAATAAAGTATTTTATTGTAGTTGGTGAAAAACATATCCTCACTGAGTTAGTGCTTCACTTCCTCCAAACTGAGATTACCTTCCAGAATGCTTGCCTCAATTTGGAATTTCCGAAAATCAGGATGATGTATAATGCGGGCATAGTCGAGGCAAGTATGACCTCGGAAATTAACGTCAACAAAGAATCAGTTGAGTGTATTGTGACACCCTCTGACAGTATAAGTAATATGTTAGCCAGAAGGAGGGGAACCACCATTTTGATTGCCCCAACATGAGCCTCTATGCGGGGTCGACAGAATCCTGATGTGTTCTCTTTCATTCGTCGGGTGTGTCTGCAAAGAGACATGATGATGAGTGTGATGGATACCATGTCAATCATAACAGGCAAGCAGAACCCAAGACCACTGGATACCGCATTGTAGCTGTATGTTAATTTCAATTTGTTTTGATCATATCTGAGAGAGCAATTAGTGGTTAGATTAGTTGATGGATTCTGAGGGAATTCTCTATATGTATTCCAGTAAGATGGGATACTGAGGATCAAAGGTCCCACAACAGAACCGAGGAGCAGTGGGGGCACCATCTTAGAGATCCTCAGCTTTAACCAGAAGAGTAAACAGTTGTTCAGTTCCACGATCTTCACGCAGAAATAGGCACAAAGGCAGGTTCTGAGCCAAAAATTAGAGATACCGGTCCACAGATAAAGCTGAGCAGCTACTGAAACACAGAAGTCCTTGCCATTAAAATGTACCTCTATAAATGCCAAGCAATTCTCAGCTACCCTGGCTGATTGAAATAAAGCACCAGATGTCCCCACCGTCAGCAAGATGTAATCGCAGGTGTTCAGATTTCCCCCATTTGCCCAGGTCAAGACATGGAAACTCGGAATGAATGCACTGGGAAATATTCCAATTACATTTGCTGTACACCAAATAATCATCAGTGATGAAGTAAGAGAATGTTCCATTTTCTATCCTTCACCTTGCAGATCACTTGATGAATTCGCAAACAAATGGTTTTGTGTGAGTTGTGAGCAGGGATACCTTCCAGATTCATGAAACCTGGAACTGTGTAGGGATTAAATGAGCTCTGCAGATTTCCATCCCTTCAGTGTGGATTTGACTCTGAATGGATGCAAATAGAGTACTGATGCTCCTTTTTATTCAAATGATCATGAAACCTAGCTAAGACAATTCTGTCTGCAACTGACAGAAGGATCGCTGGCACCAGGAAATAGAACTATATTTCACAAGTACTAATCCATCAGAAATGCTTCCCTAAGGAGGCCTGTCCACCCTCAAATAAGCATGCAATATATTTAAGGCCTTAAGCAAGAATACACAAAATGAATTGTACCCTAGCTCCATCACTGTACATCTGTGAACTCCTGTCACATTAAAGCCTTCACTTTTTCTCAATCATTCCCAGGATCTGAACATAGAATATGAAGCAAAATTCTCAGTGGCATCAGATGAGATTCTTCCTACTCATTCAATAACAGGTTCAAAAATCATATGCTTCTCAAGCAACTCAACACCAACTATACATGGATGACATTTTTGGTATGTTATGCATGTATTGCAAGGGGGTGTCTGTCTTCTTCTCTACACTTTAGGGCGTCATTCTTTTGATTGTCACTCATTTCCTTTGGTATTTGGACATGCCTGCATCAATTAAGGAACAATGCTTCTCCTTTTTTACAGTTTATTTAATAAATATTGGTACTGTAGCAACAGAAGTGGGGTTCATGCTCAGTTTTCTGAGGGTAAGTTGACCTGAATTTGTTCATCTAAAACCACAGGTGCTACATTGCTTATTGATCACCACAGACAATAAATAGTTTTAATAATCTCTTTGTCCGGATTAATATACATAGTACTACTACACTGTCTCCCCGTGTTTGCCAGCTTGTAGCACAAAGCTGGAGAGACCATCCACACCAGTACATTGTTGTGTAAATCATTCTATGCATTGGCAACTGAACGATGAACAACAAATACTGGTTGCACTTTAACATTTGAGAGAGGTGAACGAACGTACCTTAGTACTGTTCAATGGATATTTATTCATGGGAAACCTTTGTCAGAAATCAGTGAAGAGATATGGACCCTGATTTACTACCACAAACCCTGTTTAAAGTGTTGTGGTGAGATTTAATTTTCAACACAAATCAAGACGACTGCCATGGAAAGTTCAATAAAGCACATAAAGTAGCTCTATGCAGTACTTTGTACTACTTGCATCAAAGGCGGCGTATTGTTGTATGGTTGGTAGGTTCATTGTTGAGATTGCTAAGTTAGTATGAGCTTTGCTGCCATTAGGCTGCTTTTGAGCACGTTACTACATGCATTTATTTTGCAAGACTTTGTTTGTGCCTTTCACATGGGAACGGTCTGCTTTTCGCATTCTCTGCTGTTCTCTGGGGTTTAGTCTGCACACGATGTACAAGGTCGATAAACAATGCCCCTTGTTATTCTGTTCTGGTCAGTCCCTCGCACTTAGACATAACACGACACACAGCTGCACTACTGAAACTCGCGTGCTTTAATATTGCAGAACTGCATGTTGTTAGACACTTAGAGAGAGACCTTTCCAGAGAGAGGAGCTGTGCTGGTCTTGAGATGTAAACCTTTCATCTAGGCCTTGAGGTATGGGGTCTGCTGACAAAGCCCAGAGGTCTTCTTTATTATAATAAACTCTTTCTTATCACGGGAGGGCGGTTAGGTTCTATAGTCCTTTTTCCACTGTCTTTATGAAATGACATCCCCGTTTGTATTCTATGGAATTGTAACAATGCTAACGATATTGTGTTTATGCATTTTGCTGCTGGTAATGGCACGTGTACTGCACCATAGAGCACGTTAGTTGGAATAAACATTTTAAACTATACCGTGACTCTGATTACTCTTATTGTGGACAAGTATGAGTGAGTGAGCGAAAGAGTTGTCTTGCTACTGCGATTCCTGAGAGAGTCAAGAGTGTTGTGTTCTGGGTTGTCTAATCATTGGTAGCTTCGTTATTATGTCGGAGAACGAATGAGACACTGTAGCTAGTTGGGTTTTGGGATTTTAGGTACTAAGGTGATAGGTTGGTACACCACTATACACCGAGGTTCTGGTTTCCTGCACATAGTTCTGTATATGTGCAGAATCCCTGCAACATGGCGCCGCCAACGTTTTGGTCTGGTTCTTATCTGCGAGACGCTTGAGTAGTGCTTGTCCACAATACCCTCACTTCTGTTTCCGGAGACGGTCATGACGGTGAATCCTCCTATATTATATGCTTTTATAGGTTTTTCAAGCTTGAATTTTAAAAGGTCTTTTCATTTACTTGTTGTACTCACTATCGTGCTTCCACGCGTAAGTTGTTATTCACTATTTCTTGATCATGGCGGCAGTAGCTATTCCGACGCCTAATAGAGCCGCAATAAAGGCCTAGTTGACTCAACATGGAGTCCCTGATGCTGGCGTTGCGCTAATTTTTGTGGTTGAGGCGAATGCAGCTTATCCTTTCGAGGTATTTTATTCTTGGGTCACGTTTCCGGCAGTTGACAGAACGGATAATCTGTTTCACGAATATACTGCCACGGCCCTTCCTGTAGGCTATCGACCCTTACATGTCTCTTGAAGTTCCGCTCACAGCTTGGCAACACCAATTTTGGTTCAATGGCGCCCTTCCTCACCCACTAACACCGGTCCGTTTGGGCCCCTTATCGATTGATGGGGCCACATTGCCCATTTTGGCTGGATATACTCCACACCCGCGTTATGCGACTACTGCTACACTTGCATAGCTTCTCGTGTTGCATACCTCGTTGATACACGTACATAGGGCTGTTGTTCACTTTGTCACACACAATTTCCAGGCAGGTCAGCCTGGGGCTGCTGCGCAACAGGCGGGGCCTGGAGCGGTGAGCATCAGCCTCGTTATGATTAATTCTGTAATGGGCACGCGTCCCCAAAATAAGGACGAATTTCCTTATTGGCTTGCTGAAAAGTTTGGGCAACTCGAGGCAGTCTTTCCCAATACTACACCTGTGGAAAAACACAGGATTTTGACAGTGAGCTTACCTAAAGACCTGGTTCCTGATTTAGCTGACTGTACTACTTGGGGTAAAGTGTTTGCAGCGGTATATTCAATGTGCTTCGGCACCCCTTCTATGACCGTGCTCCCATCCGTGATTAAGCGTGTTCAAGATGAGCACGGAGCCGAAGCGGCTGTGGAATTGGGTATGCGACTGGTGGGGGTGTTCAACGTAGTGGCTGATATGATCCTTGCTAATGTTAAGGGGAATGCCGTGAGCTTTCAGGTGGCTAACCGTCTGGAGACCGTGGCTGACGTAGACAAGCCACGAGAATTGCCGAAGATTATTGCAAAAGCTTACAAAACTATAGGGCGCAATAGTCTGGGGGTTAAACCCTTTTCTCAGGCGCAGGCGCAGCCCCAAGCGATGAAAACTCAATCTGATAAAGATAGAAAACCATTCTTTTCTAAAAAGAATTGGAAAAATAAAAATAAGGGGCAGCAGCAACAGAGGCAGGGTTCGCGTGCTGAGTCTTCTGAACGTATTTATGATTTGCGCAATCGCGCTAAACTTAAGTCACCCGATAGATTTCAAGTCCCTGACCAACGCTCTCCTCGTTCTTTACAGGACACATCGGGCTCACAACTCAGTGCTGGGGACCGCCAAGGTCGTGGCAAAGGGCCATCGACGCAACAGGGACGGGATCAACCTCGACAGTTTGACATTAAAGCCAAACAAGAGGAGCTGCCTCGGTTTCGTCCACCATTTCAAAAGAAGAAGGTTGCCGCTTTGAAAGCGAGATATGCCTCAGACGGTGAGAACCCAACTACTGAATTGGACTTGGGCAATGACTCTGCTTGATAGCGCAGCGGAAGTTACCATATTGCAGGAGGCACTGCGTCCTTGTCTGAAGGCGACAGCAACTGAAACTTTCATTACTGTTGAAACAGCAGACACCCGAGTTGCCCCCCCTGATAGACTGTATAACATAGTTTTTCAAATTGAAGGTGACATAGAGTGTGTGATAACAGGGATTTTTGGGGAAAATCTAACCTCTTCTTACGACATCTTGTTGGCGAAGGCAGATTGCCCCCCCACCATTTGTTCTGGCCGCATCTAGAGGGGAGGACGTGATACTTCTGAGTTTTTTGCGTTACGTCCCTGAGGAGCATGCGAAAGCTTTTGCATCTGAGTGGGCATTGGCCCTTGCACCGGCGGTGTACCGTAACCAAGTGGGCTGGGATAAAGATTCTCCGGCACATGAGATTCCATTACGGTCTATGCCACAGCCTCAACCCCAATATCCCATCCGGCGGGAGGCTAAAGCCCCCATTTATGATGTTCTAACTGAGTTGGAGTATCAAGGTGTGATTGAGACATGCGTGCCACCGATGAATAATCCTCTATTTACAGTAGCCAAACCCGATGGGTCGTATTGCATTGTGTTAGATTACCGACATTTGAATTCTCATTGTCGTACATTTGCAGTACAGAATACCCACAACTCTGCACTTGTAGACAGTCTTGTTCGTAAAAAATTTAAAACAACACTTGATATTTCCAATGGCTTCTATAGCCATAATATGGCTCCTGAATGCAGTCAATGGACAGCATTTACAGCCGGTGGAAACCCAAAAAAATGTAGGCGTTTACCTAAGGGGTATAAGAATAGCCCCGGGGTATTCGCTGCACGTGTTGTCTCTTTGTTAGACAGCATTGACCCTGATGCATACTCATACGTTGATGATATTTATCTGACGGACGATGAACTATGGCCGCATCTATGCCGCGTCGACTGCATCATACTTATGTTTGCCGAGTACGGTTACAAATTCAACTTTGCCAAATCACACATCGCTTACTATGCGGTGCTCTTTTTGGGCTATGAGCTCAACAATGAAGGTAGGGGCTTGGCCCCCCACTTTTTGAAGAAATGTGCAAGATTGCAGTCTCCATCCACACTGAAGAAACTTCAGTCTTTGCTGGGATTTTTAAATTTCGGGAGGACTTACATTCCCGATTATGCCCAGAGTATCAAGCCGCTATATGCTTTGATTCAACCTACGTTTTCATCTGCCAGCTGGCTTCCGGAACATTCAGCTATACTGCAATCTTTGCAGTCTGATCTACTTGAATCTAAGTACTTGTTGACGCGTGATAACCACACAAACCTGGTGACACGAATCGTGCCAGGCACAGCGGGTTTCACTTACTTGACGTAATGATGCGATTTTCGAATGTTGTAAAAGTTTTGACAGCAGTGCAGATGGCGGTCCTGAAGGAACGCGCACTGGCACAGGGTAAACGCATTCTGATGGTTACGCCTTTCCCTGCTTTAGAAGCAGTGACTAAGGCAAGAGTGCCAAACTCTAAAGCATTACATCCCGTTGGATACAATGACTACTTCTCTGACATCTCCTGATGTCACGTTTATCTTTGATCCCGCTCTTCAGACACAGGAGTTCTTGCAATATGAACATGCTCATCCTCCTCCTCTGTCTTTACTTCCTTTAGAGGAGTACAAATGTATTATTTACACCGATGGCTCGGCGCAACCGACGACCGGCTCTAAACACGCTTATTCAGCAGCTTGTGCTATTGTGGCTGGTACAATAGTGAATGGTGAATTCAAGTCCAACATAGTGCATACTCAGGCGCTAGGAGACTGTACTGCCCAACTGGCTGAGCTGCGTGCTCTGGTTCTTGCTCTCGAGTTTGCAGATCCAAAAGTGAATACTCTAATTGTGTGTGATTCTTACTACTGTGTTCAGTCTTTCAATGACAACTTATTCTTTTGGTCTCAAAATGATTATCGAGATTCTAAAGGCAACACAATAAAGCATAAACAGCTTTGGGTTCGAGTGGAGGAACTTAAAACACGTCTCCCACTCACATAGCTTATCCATACTCTTGGCCATCAGCGTGTGGGAGCACATGCTGTTGGTAATTCTTTGGCTGATGAAGCAGCCAAATCTGCAGTAGCCACGTGTTCCGTTGCCGCCGTTACAAGGTCCATGACTAAGATTGATAATGAGATTTTGGCAGCTATCGCTGCTACTATGGAGGGCACTAATTACCCGCAGGGTGTCCCTTTAAAGTATTCTTATCAGGTAACTCCCGAACAAGTTCCTTTTGCAAGAATACCAGACGTTGGGGATCGGCTGATTCCCAATGTGGACCGCAGGCACTCTTTGATCAAAGCCGCACACGAAGGCATGGCTTCTGCCCATGCCGGAGTGTCTGCGACAGTTTCTATATTGCAGTAACGCTACTGGTGGCATGGTTTATACAAACAGACCCGTAATTATGTACTTTCTTGTGACATCTGTCAACAAATCAAGCCTTCTACGGTAACACGTCCACCGCAAACGCAGTTATGCATTTCTAATCAGCCTTTTGGTTGTGTATATCTTGATCACTGCGGTCCATTTTCTTCTGATACTGCATATAAATATATTTTAGTTGCAGTTGATTCGTGCACTAGATTTCTTTGGGTTTGGCCACAACGCAGTGCTGACGCTTGAAATGTCATCAAGGATTTGCGTGTCTTTGTTGGGAACTTTGCCTGTGGCACCTTTCATTCAGACCAAGGTCCAGCGTTCGCCTCTAAGGCGTACAAGGACACGATGAAGTCTTTGGGGGTGCTGGTGCAGTTTTCACCTCCATATAGACCTGAGGGCAATTCAATTGTGGAACGAATGAACCGTGACTTAAAGCAATCTTTGACAGCTAGAGTCTTAGGTACTGGCAGGAACTGGCTGGCCCATTTGTATGGAGTTCAACGTGCACTTAATAATCTCCCTAGAAGATCTCTGGGTGGGCAGACCCCATACGAAATGCTCTTTGGCATTAAAATGTTTGTGCCAGACCTTGATGGTCTAGACGTTGTGGCGGATGCCGCAACCTTTGACGTAGATAATCATTCTACTATGTTACAGGACCTACAAGAGACCCGTGACAATCTTGCAACTGAACATTTGCCCTCTTCCGCTGATGCTGCACTGCTGATTCCGGTTGCCGGCTGGCTTCCGAAAGTTGGTGACCTGGTCCGAGAAAAGTTGGAGAACAAAAAAGAAATTGCTCCCTCTTATCGTGCACCAGTTCCAGTCCTTCGCTTGAAGGGTACTCGTGCAGTCATTTTACCACCGCTGCCTGGTCGCAAAGACAACAGATACATCTCAGTGGACAATGTCAAGCTACAACGTCTGGCCGATTCTGAATAGTGTCACGCCTGCTGTTTCGTGCCCCACAATTCCTAGACATCACGGGGTAGCCGCAGCTTTGAATACTCCACAGCACACTGTCATTGAGATGGATCCTATTGTTGACCATTTGCCTGCCCTGTCTGCTTCCTCAGGCAATGATGAAGTTGAATATGCTTATCCTATTAGGGAGTCTGTGCAGGAATTGCTGGAAAGTCCTTTACATCATGCCAGCTTTTCTTATGACGCGTCCTCCACTTCATCAATTGGCCCTACCAAATTATGTATTTTGGCCTCCTGGTTCAAAAAGACTTACTTGGTCCCTCCATGGACCTACATCTGGTTGGTATTCATCCTCATTTTTCTCTTCATGTCAATTGGTTTTGTGACAGTATTCTTCTTACTCATCAATGGTCATTACTTACCAGAACGCTCTGCTGTGAACTTGGTTGATGGTATTCTGGCCCCCCATTCATCGTCCCATATAATGAAACGTGATCAGACTCTTGTTAACATTTCAGCGTTCCCAGTCGCAGATGGCATTGTTTGGGATAAAGTAGCTTTCGAAGTCCATGGCCCGACTGAGGTGCTCAACGTGCCATACGTATTTCGTGTCTCCATGGGTGATGTGGTGACACAGGACATATGTTCAGATGATTGGGATGTGCATGCAATACAATCATTGTTTTCAGATTTAAAGTATTATGCTGCTTTTAATGCTGAAGATTTGTATTTAAATTCTGCCAATTATGCCGATTTATTCTGTTATCAACATTATGGGCATCATTTCCTGCATAAGACAAATACATGAATACCTGTTTTTAATTTCACGCAATGGGAACATTGCCCTACACCGGTGAAGGTAAGTTCGAAAACCCTTAGAAATAAATTTACATACTTCACCGATTATGATAGGTCAATACCTGAGTCCTATTATTTTAAATTACATGCTTCTTTGAGGCCCAAGGTTATGCTGACCCATACAAAATTAATTTATTCCAATTCTTTCCGAAATGATCTGTCTGTACAGGGCTATGATCACTGGAAGGCCACCATTGATTTGAAATCTATTTGGGGTTCTAAGAACTGGCAGGTGCGGGGCACTGAAGCCTTACATCGTGCCTGCCTCATCCCAACACAAATATTATGTTTGAATGATACAGTGTACCAAACAACTTGTTTTGGTTTAGCAACTGCAAAAAAAATTGAACGCCCCTGCCATTCCCTCTTTAGCTGAATATAACAATTGGCGCGCATACACAAATTTTTACCATTGACGTATTGCAAGCTTTATTTCAGAATAACACTTTTAATGTCTCTGATGTGGATCCTTCTGGGTGGCTAGTATGGCAAACGAATTCGAATGCTTGCCAACTGTGTTTTTATAATACAACAACTGGTTATACACAGGATAGACCTGATCCACGATTTTCAAACACATATTCGGTTACCACCTATTCGGTGGAAAATTATGTCAACAGTGGTTGCAGCACTCTACACTAGCCTCTGTTAAACAACACTTAACGCTTTTGTCCGGTGACATCGATTTGGCTGACTTTGTACTGGGACCCAGGGTTCCTAGAACAAAGAGATTCATTTGCGCAGCTTACAATGAAATATGGAAACTTTCACAAATTGAAACAGCGTTCCGTTTGCGTAAAATTGACAAAGCGAATTTAGAGAAGGTCCTTGCTGTTGTTGACAATAGTATCAACACACTGTCTTCACGCATTTATACCTTAGATAATATTGTTTCTTCTGTTATTGATATTGTACAAGAGGATGTATCTGTGTTATACCATGGTCAAAATCAATTACGTTCAGTGATGCAATTCGCATGGACTTTACAGAATTTAAAAATGGGAAAAGTCCCATGGGATTATTTAAATGCTTCTGCTTTGTTTTTGCCATTCAATCTGACTGAAAAACAACAGTTTATGTCCATGAAAGATGCTACATACACTCTTTTACACATTGAAAAGTTAGACCCTCTGCCTTTCTCTGTTGCGGAAACTGACTCTGCTGCTTGGTTAATTCATGGGGTTATATCTCTACCCTTCCCATTATTTCAGTTCACCTCTTGTATGAAACATTATCCGCTTGGCCGCTTTGAACCCCTGGGTAGTACGTTTCTGCATGAGTTGTGGTCTTTGCCCTTCACGTACAGATGTCTAAGGGAGGGTAAGGAAGTGTACCTGACAGGGGAGGACTGTGATTCTACAGTAGGTCATTCCCTTGTTTGTAAAAACATAAAGTTGTACGGGGCTTGTAACGTGTCAGCTCCCAACCTTGCTTGTGTTTTAAAAGGTAATCCAGTCCCCGCAATAACTCCCGCCTTTACCCTGCTTACTAACGGTAGTTATCTTATTTTAAATAACGAGGACTGCTGCGGTTTACTGGCTGGAATCCCGTACATAGTAACGGTTTCACAACGCGTAACTTGCTGTAAAAATGTGCTTTTTCCTGCCTTGCGTGGGAAGCTAGATAGCTCAATTTGGCCTTCCATTCCGACTTTGAAAACAGATTTCAACAAATTGAGCAGGCTCAAAGCGCTTTTATTCCAACAAGAAGTCCCCCTCACTTCGGCACGTGAGACCTTCGATTTGGTGGCTAGAACATCGAGCGAGATTCAGTCCCTTCTGAATACTAACCTCCCACAACATTTTGGGGAGCTTATACACCACATATTCAATGCGTCTGATACACATGGCCTTGCATATTTTTTTAAAGCTGTTGGTTCTGGCCTTGTGACTTCTTTTCAGACAATATTTGGAGTAATACCAGCCTTCATTCATTCTATCTTTTCCAGCATCTTTGGTGGATTCCCGTTATTACTGGCATTAGCTGCTGGAATCCTGCTTCTAATGTGCATGCTGCGTAATGGCTGCTCCGCTTTTTGTACTACACAGACCAGGCCGGCTGCAATTGTTCCGTGACCGTATGCATGAATGCTTTGGTACATTACCACTGCCAACGCTGTCAAAGTTACATTGAATATCACACAAGTTATCCGGCGATGCTCATGGAGGCGCCCGACTGTGAGGAGCACGCTTGTTCATTCAGCTTGCTGAATTGGATGGCATTCCTTTTTTCTACCAACGACAATGATGTCCTTTTGGAAGGTGTTGCATTTTTTTGCTCATACACTCTTATGGATTGATTTTGCTAATACACCAACGGCATCTTTCACGTTCTTATGCATCAAAAGTATTTCTTAGATTTTTTTCCCCAAATGGTTTTTTAATTTTTTTTATTTTATTTTTTAACAACAGAAAGCGCTTTTGGACTCTGCTCTCTTTTTGAACTCTGTTTTGGTCCTATGTCTATATACAATGAACTTACCAGGGGGAGGGTGTTGTATGGTTGGTAGGTTCATTGTCGACATTGCTAAGTTAGCATGAGCTTCGCTGCCATAAGGCTGCCATGAGGCTGCTTTTGCACACATTACTACATGCATTTATTTTGCAAGACTTTGTCTGTGCCTTTCACATGGGAACTGTCTGCTTTTTGGGTTCTCTGCTGTTCTCTGGGGTTCAGTCTGCACACGATGTACAAGGTCGATAAACAATTCCCCTTGTTATTCTGTTCTGGTCAGTCCCTCGCACCTAGACATAACACGACACACAGCTGCACTACTGAAACTCACGTGCTTTAATATTGCAGAACTGCATGTTGTCAGACGCTTGGAGAGAGACCTTTCCAGAGAGAGGAGCTGTGCTGGTTTTGAGATGTAAACCTTTCATCTAGGCCTTGAGGTATGGGGTCGGCTGACAAAGCCTAGAGGTCTTCTTTATTATAATAAACTCTTTCTTATCACGGGGAGGGCGGTTAGGTTCTATAGTTTTTTTTCCACTGCCTTTATAAAATGAGATCCCCGTTTGTATTCTATGGAATTGTAACAATGCTAACGATATTGTGTTTATGCATTTTGCTGCTGGTAATGGCATGTGTACTGCACCATAGAGCACGTTAGTTGAAATAAACATTTTAAACTATACCGTGACTCTGATTACTCTTATTGTGGACAAGTATGAGTGAGTGAGCGAAAGAGTTGTCTTGCTACCGCGATTCCTGAGAGAGTCGGGAGTGTTGTGTTCTGGGTTGTCTAATCATTGATAGCTTCGTTATTATGTCGGAGAACGAATGAGACACTATAGCTAGTCGGTTTTTGGGATTGGGGGCACTAAGGTGATAGGTTGGTACACCACTATACACTGAGGTCCTGGTTTCCTGCGCATAGTTCTGTATATGTGCAGAATCCCTGCAAAAGTATCATGGGTTGGGCTTGGGTGTTCCCATGAAACAAACCACCCATGGGTTTGTCACAAATCCCTATATACTAACAATGGTTGACAGCGATTTGCTGCTAATAATTACACTTTCTCAAGGCAGGTGCAACAGTGGAGCAACAATTAAAAGTCTCTACAGGTGCCCAACATTGTATGTGTGCTGCACTGTACTGCACACATTCTAAATATATAAAACTCATGTTTGACAGAATGCACACATCCTTACATTGTTGTGCCAGTTTGTGTGCATTGGCGGGTGGCAGCATAGTGAATGCAGCAGTGGGGCAGAGAAAAATAGCGCCATATCTCACTTGATATGGCACTGTTTTATTCTCACCCTTTGAAGCAAAGCAGCGCAGCAACTAAAGTTCATTGCGCCCACACATAAAATCTGCCCGTGCTCTTTTTTGATAACCTTCAATTTCCCATCAGTAAATGTAAACATTTCAGGGATGTTCTGACATGGACACCTTTTCCCTCAGAAGAAATGTTATATTTCTAGACACAAATATTCTGTTGAATTAATAAATATACTGCTCCTACCAAGTTATATAACAACAGCGTACTATATGTTTTTTATCCCTTTTTACACTGAACAATGAATTATAAACACTGTAGTATCTTTCTGAGATATATTGAATCCATGAATACGAAATACTTTCTTGCTACATGATCTTAAATGTGTTTCCATTTTCTGTGATACCCGGTAAAAGTGTCCGCCCAACTGAGCAACCAACCTCCTCAAACCTACTTCGCGTTCATTTAGTTCTACCTGTTGGCTAACACAGTAACCCTAAACTGGCACAAAAATCAAAATACAGAGTGCAAGAACCACATAAATATCATTCACTCCAAAACAAATCTAGACATTTGAATACTCGATGCACCATATATTGCCTGATTTAGTCGGGCAAATTGTTCAAAATTAGAAATGAAATACTTTATTATTTTATTTTTTTATTTTTATGAAGTGTTATTGTTAACATTGAGACAAGCAGTGTGAAATACATTTTGTCGCCTACCACCCAGGTCGGGCCGGCTGCAAATCCATGAATAATAGATCAAAGAAAGCAGTACAAGTGGCACACAGCAAGTCGCCTACAACCACATTGGGCCGGCTGCGTTGGTATGGCAAGTACAGCATTGAAAAGGATTCGCTAGGAGATATCAGTATATATGGCACATCAAATATTCCCTCGCTATGACTGATATGAAATGTATAAGAGACATCCTAAACCCCTTGGGCATATGGCAGTAGTTCCTAGAAGCTATATCACAGCCCGTCACCCGACCATGGGAACGTGATTGGTATTACGTTAATAGTAGCTGTACAGCCTGGTACATGAAGGCATCTAAGATCCTGTTGAGGCTTGTGAACTAAGGAAAAACATCTAACAAAGTAACTTCCTACAGGTCGGAGAGAGTTCGGTCTATGCAATAGTGGCAAAGCAGAAGATCGAACAGTAGGCAGGGGGGTTGGGGCCTAGACACTGGCAGCACGTGCGGGAGGTCCCAGGGCAACTGAGGGAGGCCGCAGGTCACTCGGGTCTGAAAAGCTAAAGTGCTCTAAGTTTGGGGGGGTTGAAGCATGTGAATTCTATGCATGTGAGATATAGGTCCCGATTCACAGAACTAACTTAAGACAAAATCCTAAACTTACTACCATTTTGGTATTCACAGAAGGCACTTACTCATTTTGGTATTTAAGTGCCTTCTGTGAATACCAAAATGAGTAAGTGCCTTCTGTGAATACCAAAATGAGTAAGTGCCTTCTGTGAATACCAAAATGGTAGTAAGTTTAGGAGTTTGTCTTAAGTTAGTTCTGTGAATCGGGCCCCTAGTGTATAAGGGGCTGCCATATCCACTGAAACTTCTTATCGGTGTTAGCTAGGCTGTGTGACAGCCGTTCCATCGCCAGAAAGTGCCACGTTCTAGCGAACCACTGTACCACTGAGGTGGGTGACTTTTGTTTCCAAGCACATGCGATAAGCTTCTGCGTGGCCAGTAGCAGATGACTCGTTAATGCCCAGTGGACATGGGTCATAGCAGCCATGCCGGGCGGACGTATGCCTAAGACCGTTGTGCAGGGCATGCATGGGAGTGTGAGGCCTAAAATACTCTTAATGTGGCCCAAGACCTCCTTCCAGAAGGATGTAATCACCTTGCAGGACCACCAAATGTGGCAAAGAGCACCACCCGCCTGCCTGCAGTGCCAGTAGATGTTAGGGACCGTGCGGTAGATAGTTGCTAGACGGGCGGGCGTATGATACCATTGGAACATGAATTTATACGCTGTTTTGTGCGCCGCGAGACTGAGATAGGTTTTAGGGATATCTTGTTTCTCATTGTTTAGTGTTTATCCCCCAGGGGTATTATCTTGCCACGCAACCTGGTAGTTATGCATAGGGCCTGAGGTGGAATGTTGGAGCACATAAGTTCTGGAGATCAGCCCCTTAGAGCCATCAAAAGCATGCACTAGCTTCTCTAAAGGGGTGAGGGGGTGCGTTGCTGCTGCGCATATCCCAGTATGCGTTGCCCAATGCCGCAGCTGGAGGTATTGGTGGCGGGTCGTGGCAGGGAGAGCAAACTCCACCCTACAGTTCTCAAAGGACTTGATGGTGTCTCCCACAAACAAGTCACTGATTGTCCGGCAGTCCCCCTCTGCCCAGTGGCGGAAAGCGAGTGTAGGTAGGCCTGGGGGGAAGGCCAGATTACGTGTTATGGGTGTGTTGGGAAATGGAAAGGAAGTGAGCCCCCTTTTTAGTGCAATTCTGTCCCAGATGTCTAATACCTTCTTCGTCGGGGCTGCAACATAAGCACTGGGCGGGCGACCTCGTTTGGGCAGCCAGGCTAGGTCCCACAGGGGCCGGCACGCTACTGCCCGGTCCAGGTGGAACCAGTGCTTATCACTTTCGCGCACCACCCACTCGGAGAAGTACCTCAAATGTGCCACCCAGTAGTACTCCAACAGGTATGGACATGCCAGTCCACCCCTGTCACAGGGCCGCATCAGTAGTGAGTGAGCTATGCGGGGAGGCTTCCCATTCCATTTGAAAGTGCTTAGATCTTTCTGGAGACGTTGAATGTCCTCCTGCGGGATCGACATGGGCAGTGTCTGAAAGACATATAGAACCCGTGGTAGTATGTTCATTTTGATAACGTTAATACACCCCAACCAGGAGATATAGAGGGGTTTCCACCGCTGCAGGTCCACCAGAATCGAGTGACGGAGGGGAGACCAATTAGCGCGAGACCATGTGGAAATATTGGGGGTAATATGAAGACCCTTGATGGAGTCAGATGACCATTGGAAGGGAGTGGCGTCCTGTAATGCCTTGGCCTCCGTGGTTGACCTTGAAGCCAGGGATAGCTGTAAAAGACTGTAGGTGTTCTATGACGTTGGGGAGCGAGGTCGTGGGTTGAGCAAGGGTGAGAAGGAGGTCATCAGTGAATAGATTGATCTTATGCTCCTGCCCCCCAAAGGAGATGCCCTTGATCCCTTCCAAAGCCCAGACGTGGATAGCCAATGGTTCTACTGCTAAGGCAAAGAGCAGGGGTGAAAGCGGGCACCCCTGCCAAATACCGCGACCTAGGGGGATCTGGCTTGTAGTCCTCCCATTCACTCGAACGCGAGCTGTCGGAGCTACATAAGATGCCATGATTCTGGAGATACAGGTCTGTCCCAATCCAATCTTGTGGAGCACTGCATGGAGATATGTCCAGTCCACCCTGTCAAATGCCTTCTCCGTGTCAAGGGAGAGAAGATAGACAGGTATGTCAAGTCTGCGAACTTTCTCTATAAAGTGTGAAATGCTCCATACGTTATCGGCCCCTTGTTGCTGGCAGATAAACCCCACCTGGTCAGGGTTGATAAGGCCTGGTAGATACGGGTTGAGGCGTGTTATAAGGATTTTAGTATAAAGTTTGGCATCCGAGATAAGGAGAGCTATTGGGTGATATGAGGAGCATTGTGCAAGGTCCTTCCCTGCCTTGGGGATGAGCGTGATCTCTGCCATTGCCATCGTGGTGGTGAGTTCAGTGTCTTGCAAAAAGGAGTTGAATAGGGTCAGGGGGTGTTCCTGTGGCTGGGGGAGGAACAGGCAGTAAAAGAGTACCGGAAGCCCTTCGAGACCGGGGGCCTTGCCAAAGGGGAGGGCTCGGACTGCATCCTGCAATTCATCTGCAGTGATGGGGGTGTCCAGGTGGGCTGCATGGTGTTGTTATATTCCATATAGGTACCTTATATAGGCGCAGGTAAACATCACAACCTTTCACCTATATTCCTCCCTCCATTACATACATAATGGTTCTTAGGCACTGACCTTTTACCTAGATACAACACTGCATTCAGAACGTGGGTTTTTCCCTGGTTCGATACTCATACATTATGCATGAGGCTTCTTGGAAGCACAGCAGGACTCACAGCAGGACAAACATCTCCTGCATAATATCTATTTTAAAGTTCGACGTCATCCCTTAGGCCGACAGAGTAACACAGCAAGGTAGGACCCCTGGGGAGACCTGTGGGTATATATACATCATGTCTTGCTTAGAGAGACAGAGGAGACCGTGACTTCCCGGCTGACACACTGACCAGAGACGCTGAGGTTCCTGCATGCAGACGCTCCAGCTAGCAGTGGTCTAACATCCCTCGCGGGGTGTCCAACCCGAGACCAGGACGGGGTCCCACATTCTCTAATTCTCAGGTAATGGGGTGGACTAGACCTTAGAGGGATTCTTGGCATAACACCTACACAGATGCGAGGTACATTTAGGTACATCTAGTTAGGGAGACATCGTAGGAGTACGCACTTTCTTATCATGTGTTTTATGTACTTGTATATATTCATGATTACTGCAAAATGGTAGAACTGTACCATCCTTTTACTTTCGTAGTATTGCTAAATATATATCTCTGCTACTGTCTAATGGTTGTTGCAGCTCATATATTCTACACTAGAATAACAACTGTTCAATAAATACTTATTGAAACGCCCAGACTGTTTATTCTGTGTATCTCTGAGACAAACTAAGTGAGCACGAGTGACTGAGCGAAAAGTAGTATATTGTTTCCATGAGGGATCAGGGTTGTCATGTTCTGAGGTTGCCAGAAACTATTCTTTCTCCGATAAGAGGAGATTCTAGTGGCACTGTGAGCTAGCTAATGCAAACAGGCAAACGTATCCGGTGGGGGTGCTCGGAACCACTCTGCCACCAAACCCACAGTTTATGTTATCTGAACGCGCAGATCCTGTATAGGTTATATAGGAACTACACGACAGTGTGAGGATAGGGGTTCCCAGTCGCATTCAGTAAGGTATGTGTGAAGCCGCGTAGGGGAGGGGTCCTCCCGGGAATACAGTTGCTGGTAAGAGGCTCAGAGAGCCTCCAACTGATCTCTCTCCGCTGTTACCCAACCCACGTCACTCACCCGCAGTTTAGCAATATGAGACTTAGCACATTGGTGGCATAGTTTACGCGCCAAAAGCTTCCCCGTTTTATCACCCCCTCGTAGTATCTTTCGCATAGGGACATAAGGGCACGATCAGCTCTACCAATGCGTTGGGCGCGTAATTGGCCGCGTAATAGGACCATCTGTCTCTTGGTTCGGCGGGTGGGGGTAGCCTTATCCAGGCGCTCCAGCTGCTTAATCTCTGCCGCAAGTTTCGTTTCTACTAACCGTGCCTCCCATCCTCGTGCTATGGCTATGGTTGTGATTGTGCCTATAACAATAGTTTAAAGCCATCCCAAAGTGTATGTAGGGAGATTTCAGGCAGAGTGTTAAGATTAAAGTATTCGACTATGCCCTTGCGTATCTCTGCTACGTCCATGGGGTCGTGCAATAGGTGTGGGGGCAGGCGCCAGCATGGGGTGTGGTCACACTAGGTACCGGCATCCCAGGCGAGGGCTAAGTGGGCGTGGTCGGATATAGAAATGTCTGAGAACTCTACTGTTTGAGGCGGCGCAGAATGGAAGATGTGACAAAAGCATAATCAATGCAGGAATAGGAGGCATGGACATGTGAGTAGAAGGAGTAATCCCTCACGCCAGGGTGCCTATATCGCCATGCATCTATCAGTCCGTAGCCTTCGATATTCCGTTTAAGATTCACAGACATCGCACCTGCATTTTGGAATGTTGCAGCACTTCTATCCAGAGAGGGGTCCCAGACCAGGTTAAAATCCCCACAGACTATGATGTCTCCTTCTACCTCCCCCAGTTGTTCCTGTAAGGTATGTCTAATAAATGCGTCTTGGGAGGTGTTGGGAGCGTATATGTTGAGCAGCGTGTTGTCCCCAGAGCAACTGAAGAGATAAAAAGTGGCCCTCCCGTCCTGTGTCTCTTTGACCACAATGGTATAAAAGGTGGCTTCGCATAAGATGCCTACTCCTAGGGTTTTGGAGGTGGCGTATGCCAGTGCCCCCTGGGGTATTTGGGATGTGTTGTGCGATGTAGATCCGCCTTTATCAGATGGGTCTCTTGGAGCATTAAGACATCTGGGTCTTGCTGCAGCACATAGTTCCAAATTTGCTTATGTTTGTTCGGGGGGTTCAGGCCTCGAATGTTTAAAGAAAGCAGTTTAAAGTCGCGAAGGGCCGATGGGGGGTCGATGGGTTTACCAGAAGAGGCGTTGGACTGCACAAGGATCAGAACTGGGATGCTCATACTGTTCCCAGAAAGAGAGGCCATCCCTGTATCCCGCACCCCATGACCTTATCAGTTTCAGTCCCCGACCGTGTGGAACCCCACATCAGCCCCCTTCCCAAACCATGTGCCACCAGCCATGTCCCACTGCCCCACCCCCGCCACATGCAGCCACAAATGTCTCTTCGCCGTAGGCCTGTGTTACCTAATGTCCGACCTGAAGGGAAAAACAAAGAAGAACAGGTGACAACAAGAGAACAACCGGGTCTAACTATGACTTCTTGTATGTGCGGAGACCAGTGCCATGGTGCTCCAATACTGCTAGAGGAGTCACCCTCTAGAAGAGTAAGTCTGTGGAGAGCATCCATCAGCAACTCAAAGGGAACAATGCGATCTTATCCTCAGAGCTCCCCGGTTCCCCCGGGGCCCACCTCCAGTGGCGACAGAGCAGTGCGGGGAAGGTGCAGCTAAGAGGTAAGTTTGAGTCTGTCTTTGGACTATCATGTGTTCATACGGAGCCAACAGTTGAATGATCAGGAGAGGCCTCTCTGCCGAGTACTCTGAGTTGGTTAATAATGTCCTGCTTAGCATCTTGAGAGGAGTGACCAGCGTGCTGTTTGTTGGTGCGACGTTGGGGGACCGTAGCCCATTTGGGTTTGAGATCATGTCCCAGATAGCCGGGTCGGGTCAGACCATCACTGGTTGAAGATTCATCTGGCAGCCCCAATAGTGCCCTGGCCTTAGCCAATGAATGTAGCGAGCGGCGCCTGCCCTCCCACTGGAACAAGAGAGTGAAGGGGTGGCCCCACTGATAGCGTATCTCCTGGGCGCGGAGCTTGTCGTAACAGGCTTGAAGTTGCGGCGTTTCTGGAGAGTGACTGGGGAGATGTCTTGGTAGAGTTGGATCATGTGGCCTTGTCTTGCATGATCGCCTCTTTTTCGGTGAAGAAGTGCACCCTGTTTAAGATGTCAGGTCTGCTGTCAGCTCTCCCCATTCTCGGAGAGACTCGATGGGCCCGATCTAGGGCAGGAGGAGAAGCGTCATCATCTCCCCAGACAGTCTGCAGGAGCTCAGCCGTAAAAGCCATAATGTCCGTGCCCTCCGCCCCCGGAGGGACACCCCGGATGCGGATGTTGTTACAGCAGCTCCGATTTTCCAAGTCCTCCTGCTGGTTTGCAGTTCGATATGCTGGTCTTCCAGTGCGTTGATATGCTGCCACAGCATCTCCTGGTCCTCAGCTTGTGCGTCGACTGTACACTCCAGGTCATCCACCCTATCACCGATTTCTGACACCTCTTTTCGGATGCCCCGGAGGCCCACTTTGAAGTCGTCTTTGAGCAAAGAGATTTCAGCACGTATCTCCTGTAGAAAGCAGTCCATATATCCTTGGGTGATTGGGGCTGAAGGCTCTCTCCCCACAGGCACACCCGGAGGCATTGGGGGGCGTGATGTCACCTCCTACTGTAAGGATTTGCCCCAGAGACATTACTGAGTTGTCTTTAGTCACCTTAGAGCAGGGCATGGCAAGTGGGGGCTCACCGGGTTCACTGTGGGGCATCAACCCTCCACTCAGTTCATTAGGTTGCAGGTCCACACCAGCTGGCTCCCTCCGGATCCCGACAAGGCCACTGGAGAAGGAGGGGGGCTCAGTCGGTTCCAACAAGGTGTGCGCTGCACCAAGTTACCATACTAATGATCAAGCCCACGTTGGTGGACAGAGGCCCCCAAGAGCATCCAGGACCAGCACCAGGCAGACATCACTGGCGGCAACCACCACCATCCACACTCCCGCTGCCCAGTCCCAGCCGGGGGCCACTCGCCTGGGGCAGCTTCCTGATCACAGGTCCGCCCGACCAATTCTGTCAATTTCACAGGCCTAGTGGGAAATTGCTGCAGGGGCCATCGCGCCCACAGGTTGGGGGATCTGGGGGCCGTTGTGCACCAGGTGGAGGGGTCCGCCGTTCTACCTGCCCCTCCAGGTGCCCATCGATAGTCAAGAGTCTTCACACTGCCCCTGTGCGTTTGGTGCACGCACAAAGAGCGGTCCCTTCAGGTGGTGTCCTGGTCTCCAGCTAGCACCGCTCGCTTACCAGTACGGACACAGTCCAGAAGGAGGTAGGTCTGTCTCCACTTCATGGGTGGTAGCCTCTCTGCCAGACCACCGTTCAGGCTTCTGTAGCGCTGGTGTGCTGAGTCACTCTTCCCAGGCCCAGGATGCCAGTGCGGGCCAACGCGTTGTGGGGTGCTTACCACTCCCCTGGTCCGCTCTGTCAATCAGCGGGAGGGCAGAGGGCGTCCCAGGCTATATCCAGCAGGAGACGATGGCGTCAGGGTCCAGCCCTGGCCCCACCAACAGACCTGCACAGCCACCGCCTCACTCCGCCACAAACAGCCGCTGCGGGATTAGGAGCCACCCCAGTCATCTTCTTCAGCAGTGGGGGGCTCCCGGGAGATGACGGGCATGCTCCAGGTGCACCAGTTGGGTGCAGATGTGCTTCCCCGTGCCGCGGGGTGCAGTGGGCACGCTGCGGTCCCCTGAGCCAAGATGATGGCCGCCGACCGCAACCAGCAGTCCCAGCGCTCCAGCGGTGCTAGTCCCTGAAGATCGGGCTGATGGGTGCACAAAAAGTTATCCACCAAGCTCTGATAGCCTTCAGGAGCGTGCAGGAGCACCCTGGGTCAGCCACAGACGCTCTGGTTCAGTAAGTGGCAGCACGGTGGGCCCCGGGAGGTCGGAGCGCGAGGGAGTCACATCTCACTCCATTGCCTCCTTGGCCACCCCCCCTACTTTATCATTTTAAACATTAATGGATAACTAATTTAAATATTTTTTTAAAACATTAATTAAAAATAAAATGTAATTTACATTAATTGATCACAAATTGTAATTACGTTTAGTAAATATCAATTACAGATAGAATTACTATAAAAGTATTTATAAAAATAAATCAATAATTTAAATTATTTCACTAATTAATAAACAAATTTTAAAGTGTTGATGTGCTCTAACATTTATTTTATTCATTCAAGTGTAAAATAATTATTTTAATTTATTTGCAATTATATTTCACAGTAAAATAAATACAATTATGAACTTTAGTCGTTTAGCTTATTCGTTTCTATAGAGCGATTTCCAATCTACTTGCTGAGATCTTCTCCAAAGTGCTGGAGATCACCACCAAGATGACGGAGGTCTCCACCTTAGAGCCCGATTCCGATGCGGTTGGAAATGGCTCCAACCATCGGTCAGAGCCGTACCGACCGCATTGGAATTGCCCGTTCGGATTCCTTTCCAATCAACCCATTTTGATGGGGTCGGTCGGAAGGGAATCCGAATCGGTTTTCAGAATGGCCTCCGACGGGCTCGTCCGCCATTCAGAAAGCCTGCAGTAATCCCTCGGCCGGCTCTTTCCTTTTCCTTGAGGTGCCTGTCTCCTGGTGCAGGGATGACCTGCACCTCTGCTCTTTGCAATGAGAGCATGCATCCATTGTAAAGATTAGGATTGCGACCGAACAGGTTTCAGTTGCATCCTACTTCCTGGACTGGAACTGACGACAGGAGATCATTCGGTTCCAGTTCCAAACTGATGTCGGATGGACTCCGGTCCACCCAACATCAGAATCGGGGCCTTAGTGTGAAAAGTTACACATAGTAACTTTATACTAGCAAATGTGGCTCCACCCCCTTGTTTCAGGGCTGCTAGACATGCAAGTTTCCACATTGGATTAAAATTTATACTCGGATATAGTGCATAGCCACAAGTAATAAATTTACTCCATAGTGAAAGAGTACATTTACATATGTAGATTTACTCAAGTGTAAATCTATCTCTGTGAATAGGCCCCTTTGTCATTAATGTCCTTTAATGAGGACAACACAGTAGAAGTTTTTATGCTGGAGAAAACTAAAATCAGAGCCAAAAAATGCTAAGGGGTCCGATTCAGAAAATGTTGTTGTAACTTTCTTTTGCAGTACTCCTCGCGTTCTTTGTTATTCCGGGAGTAAACAAAGATTAGAGGAGGAGTACTCTTTGCTTACTAATAGAATTCAAGAGTAAGCAAAGAATACTCCAAGAATAACTCCAAACTACTCATTAGAAATATTTAGCGAATTGTGCCCAAATTGATTTCATGTCAAATGACTGCAGTAATAAAGTAATCAACAGGCCTTGAGTCCATATTAGAAAGTCAACAATATAGCAACGTGCTACTCAATTTTGTATATAGAGCATAATAAATATAGAATTTTCAAAATAAATCACAATTTGGTGCCCTTTCTTGAATTCAATTGATGCAAATGGTGCAAATAAATAACTCTGATAACTTCAATAGAATGATGTCAATTTTTGTTAAAAATGGCCAGGATGCATAATTTCTAAAGGAGCTGAAAGAAGTGTCTTTTGCTGTAAAATCTCAATTACTTTATCATGAGAAATTCTAACCTGAGCACCACTGAACAGAATTGCACTATCTTTATCATTCTGCCAGCCACCAATGAATATCTGTAAGCTTTAATCACAACATTCTGTTTAGGGTTTTTTGAAAATTTCCCCACAACTCCCTTCTAAATTTGTATGACGGATCTGTTTTGCCCGTTGACCTTATGTACCCAAACTTCCAGCCTCCTGTTAAAAAATTAAATCCCTTATTCAGGCTTTTATCAGAGTTTGGCACATGAGATACTCCATCACAAATGTGGATGAATTCCTGTCACCAAATTATATGTGCATTTTAGTCTATGGCACTTGTAATACGGTGGATGGGAAATCCGTCATGTTTTTATCAAGAATCCCATCAGCCAAAGTCTAAATAAGGTCCTCAGTATTTAGTACTGAGCTCCATATAAAATATTAAAAACTGTAATTTCTAATTAATAGATCCTGTAAATACCTAAACATTGAGGGACTTATTTCGATGTTGGGAGAACTTGAGTCTGCCCGACACCGTCACGGAAATGGGAAAGACCAACCTCCGGTCGGTGGTCCCGACCCCCTAATCATGATGCGACCGCACATGGTGCGGTCGCATACTTCCATTCATCTATGGGAGCTCCTGTTATGGCCATAAACCATAATTTACTCGATCTCCCTGGTGGAACAACGGGCCATCCGCCCACTTTTATATAATACCCTTAGTCTCAATGGGAGTTAGAAATCTTCTGTGGGTCAAAGCAGCATGCTGTAGCCTTCCAGGGCTCCATGAAGCTAGATAGCAATTGAACATGGATCAGGTAAAGACACTGATTTTGGGAGGAAAAGCTCAGAGTAGGAGTTATCTGAATTTAGATCCCAGGGAAGTCCTCTCGCCTGCCAGGTTCTTTTGGCACCTTTGAATGAATGAATGAATGTGTGATTCTTATATAGCGCAACGTTCACTCCAAGGAGTATCTTGGCGCTTTAGCCGAAAAAGGGCACCTGAAAGGTTCGCAGAGGAGAAAAGAACTTAATGGCAAAGCTTAGATAAAGGATAGCACAGTATTATCTGGGATAGCGAAGATCCATGTTTTTAAAAGCTTCCTAAAAATAGGTTCCGTTTGTGTGTGTCTAAGTTGAGTTGGCAGGGAGTTCCAGGCTTTGGTCCCTAGGACCGCCATTGTCTTGTCACCTCTAGACTTTAGTTTGAAATTTGGAAATGTTAGACGATTCTCTGAGGATGACCGTAGAGTACGTTGTGTGGTGTATGGCTTAATTCTAGGTCTTAGGTATTCTGGTCCGGTTATTCTTGTAGCTTTGTAAATAATGGTCAGAATTTTGAAAAGGATCCTCTTATGAACAGGCAGCCAGTGAAGAGTTTTAAGTGCTGTTGCTGAGGAGGAGTCTCCGGGCAGTTTGAGTACCAACCTCGCTGCAGCATTCTGGGCCACCTGCAATCTTTGCAGGACCGTCTTTTTAGTTCTTGCATATAAACTATTGCAGTAGTCCAAGCATGATAAAATTAGGGCTGCTGCAACCGTCTTCCTGGCAGGCACCAGGAGTAAATCGAAGAATTTTCTGAGAAATTTTATTGTTTGAAAACAAGTGCCTGCCACAGCGAGAGCTTGCTTGTGGAAGGATAATGTGGGATCAAAATGTATTCCCAGATTTCTCACTGTGTCTACTGTTTTAGAAGGTGGAGCCGAATTCGAAGGCCACCACTGGCTGGGCCTAAATACGTTGGACTTTCCAAACAGCATAATCTCTGTTTTAGAGCTGTTACATTTGAGATGATTCAGTTTCATCCAATCCATCACTGCTGTTAAACAGTGGTGAAACATTTCTTCCGCCACTGTAGAGTTTTTATCGAGAGTGAGAATCAGTTGAGTGTCATCTGCATAAGCAATGGATTCAACATCATAAGTGTCCATCAGAGAAAGGAGTGGTGCCATATAAAGATTGAAAAGGGTTGGGCTCAAGGATGAGCCCTGAGGAACCCATGATGATAACCATTTTTCTCCCGATTTGTAACTTCCCAATGTTACAATCTGATGCCTGTTTTTAAAAAAAGATGTGATCCAGGCCAATGCCTTGTTCGTGATTCCGCTGTGTGCAAGCCTGTCTCTCAAGATGTCATGAGAGACAGTGTCAAACGCTGCTGATAAGTCCAACAGAACCAGTACCGCATCCTTACCCTGATCCAGGGCAAACTTTAAGGTCTCGGTGGTGTGGAGTAGCACTGATTCTGTTGAATGGCCAGGTCTGAAACCTGATTGTTTGGGGTGTAAGATGTTAGTTTCTTGCATGAAATAATTGAGTTGGGTGTTAACTAATTTCTCGGCAAGTTTACTCAGACATGGCAGCAATGAAATAGGCCTAAGGTTGGTGAGAGTGGTGGGATCCGAGAGTTTCTTTTTTTGAAGTGGCTTCACAGCGGCAGTTTTCCAAATATCAGGGATTTTTGCTAGCCTAAAGGTGGCATTAATAATCTGATTGATGATGGGATTTATAGTATCCACCAACGCATGTAGGATTTTTGGGGGACATGGATCGAAAGGCGAGCCCGATTTACAGGAAAGGATGGCTTGCCTGGATTGTTCTAAGTTAATCTCCTTAAAACATGGAGTTCCCTTTTTGTTCCTAAGGTTTGGGCTTTATTAGGCTGAGGGGATATATTCGTAAAATCTTTCTTTAAGTCAAGAATTTTATTGTCAAAGAACTCGGCGATTTGATCACATAGATCCTGTGATGGAGGAATTTCTTGTTCTAGGCTTTTGGGTTAGTGAATGATTTCACGATATTAAAAATAGTTTTCTAGTTATCTGCCTTGTTTATTAGATTAGAATAGTGTGTCTTTTTTTCTATTCAAATTTGCTGATGATAGGATCTGAGTGCTAGTTTAAAAAGACCCAGGTCTTCTATTTTATAGTTTTTCCGCCATTGCTTTTCCAATTGTCTACATTGTCCCTGTAAGGCTTTTAAACGGGAGGTAAACCAGGGAGCTGACTTTTTTTTGATAATGTTTTTCTTTAGCGGAGCTAAAGTGTTGGCCAGTGACAACATCCAGTCATTAAAAAGATTATTGTCAATTACAGGATCCCCTGTAAGAGTAGGTTTTGCGGCTTCTGCCATGCTCTGCAGGTTGGAATTAGAGAGCATGCTATTCCACTTCCGTGTGGAGCCCGATTGACCGGGTTTTTTTTCTAGTTGGACATTATTAAAATCAAACTTGAAGGGAATTAGCTTATGGTCTGACCAAGTTATCGTAACTGGAGGGGCGATAGTTAGGTTGGCTGCATTGGTACATATCCCATCCAGGGTGTGTCCTGCACAATGAGTGGACCCCTCTGTCTGCTGTTTTAGCCCCTGTGTATTTATAATTTCTGTGAAAGCGTTGGTATTAGGAGTATCAATTGCTTCAAGATGAAAATTAAAATCGCCTAAAAGTGTAAAATTTGAGTATCTGACCACTAGAGAGCTTATGCTTTCCCCCAAGGTATCTAAGAACTTGAGAGCAGATCCCGGGGGCCTATAAATCAGAGCCCCCGCAAACGTAGTACAGCTATCTAATTTAAAACTAAAACAGAAGCTTTCTGCTTCCTTCAGTTCTGTAATGTTGGAGATAGAGCACTTCCAGTGGTCCTTGTATATTATAGCTATACCGCCTCCTTTTTGCCCATTTCTATCTAATCTGGAGATAGTATAACCATGAGGAAGGGCTTGTACTATATCGGGATTGGAAAATTCCGTTAGCCATGTTTCTGTGACAAAAAGGCAGTCAAAATTCCAGTCTATCAACATGTCCTGTATATGTAAAGCATTTTTTGCTAGGGATCTGGCGTTCATGAGGCCACAGCATACCTGTTTGGGTTGAATCTTGCCCTTGTCGAGAGCAATACCTCCAGCCATAATACTACACTCATGATTAAAAGTATGTTTACATGTAAGGCAGGAAAGAGGACCTTTGATGTTTTCCGTAAGCGGGGGGGCTTGACAGATATTGACTATTGGCTTAAGTGCTACTAGTTCTTTTCTAGTGTAAAAGCAGTGATCTAGTCCAAAACCGGCAGCATTTCTGGCCCTGGCCGCGTATTGGGCACGGACGGGCGCAGACGGGCTTGCCTTTGGCGCGCCACCGGCGCGCCCGCTGCGCATCGAGCAGGGCATCCGGTTTTTATGGAGGGGGAGAGTGGCCACTAGACTGCTGACCTCCCTCGAACCGGAAGTCTCCTATTCCTCCCTCCACTCAAGCGGGACGTGACCCGTGGTGGACCGGGGAGGGGCAACTTAGCTAAGGAACAACAGAGGTGAGGTAAAATACAGGTAAAAACAATTTTAAAAAACTGTGCAAGTATATGCTGTGCAAGTTCAGACTGTGCAATTCAAGTGCAAATTCAGCAAGTTAATACCAGATTTAAAACAAAGTTAAGTCAGGCGTTTCTAGCATATTTAAATACGAGCGTGGTAGCTTTTAACGAGATGCCAAAGAACAAAGCTTCTGCCTTGCAGGCGCGCGTCTGGTCAAGATTTCTAAGTTCATACCTACTCACTTTTTCAGAGGTCAGAATCTTTCAGAGTTGAAAGGTCTGTAGCCAAAGAGAGCCTAATGAGGCCACATACCTTCTCTGTGAGGTCCAGCTGAACTGGATTTGCTGCTGCAGTGAAGCTCTTAATGGGAGAAATCTGAATCTTCAGCACATCAGCAGTACAACTTTGGGCACAGTGGCTTTATAGATTTGTTCCTTTCCTCTAGATATCTTGAAACTGAAACAATTTGTAAGTCTCAGTTTTCCAGGAGGTCAAGCCAGACATAGCCAAGGACTCCAAGACCTAAGGAACAGCAGAGTAACAACACTTGAGGATCAGGTCTCACTTCAGCAGCGACCACCAGCAAGGACCAGGTCTAGTTCAGTTGGAACTGCCCAACTGGAATTCTTCATGAAAGGACTCTTGCAGCTTGTTGTGTCCATGTACCTTGAACAGAGGTAAGCCTTTTGACCCTAGGATAACACTTCTTTGTCTCAGGTCACAGACAGCAGGGCCATTCCTCTGCTGGTTTTCCTAAGGCTCAGTAGAGATCTGAGGAGTAGGTAAAGGGAAGTCACATTTATGCCTAGCACTAGCTTGCAGGGATGGTTACATCTCCCTAACCAAAGGAGTGGTGCCTCAGGCATTAGACTGAGCAACATTATTAAAAATAATTTGGAAGGTGGAGGGACAGTGCTTGTTCGCTCACTTAAGTCACTTTGACAAAATGTGATTGCGGTTTTAAATACAGTAAATATATTTGAAATGCTAGCTCACAATATCCAAGTCCGTAATTGTATTTTTTAAGATGATTTTAATGTTAAGCTCAATTAAGATAAGAAAATATCAGCATAATTACAACTAAACAATTTAAATGTTATCACAAGGCTACCTTTGCTTACTAAAGGAGATACAAATTTAAATTGGAATGTGAACTAAGTTAATTTGCTAGCAACTCCAAAAAATGAATCTTAATTCTATAGTGTACTCAAGTTTTTCTGAGTCTAGCGCTTCCACATTAAATGAATTATCCAATGGGCATAACTATTATCAGTGCAGCCAGTGCCGTGCACCATCTCCCAGTGATGTCGGAAGCAAAGTGTAATCCCAATCATGGCTGCCTTTTATTACTCACCTGGAAGAAGAGATTCACAATTTCATGCTTGAATTATGGCACATGACACCCTTTCTACTCAACTTAATATTACTTCATGACTGTAGGCCTGATTTGGATGTTGGCGGCACTCCCATCATCTCCCCGTGGTGGCGGTTACAAGTACTAAGTCAATGCTGACAGAGTCCCGCCCACCATCTGTAGACGTGTGTGTTGGCTGAACTGTGGTCTGCATTAACAGACTGTTTACTCTCGCGTAAGCGGGGCACCTCCATCGACGCAGCAGACTCCATTGCTGGCTGAGAGTACTCAGTTGCTGTCAGGCTGGCGGATTTGCACCAAGTTAATTTATATTTCCCCATTGTGCTGGTGCTGTCCTAGCGGTGGACTCCTGATGGAGTGTGTCCCTGCTAGAGTGGAGATAGGTAAGTACCACTTTTATAATGTGTCACTGTACATATAGGTTGTGTTTGGTTCAAAAATATATGTAGTATTGTGTCATGGCCCTTTTTGTACATATAGCATAGCACACATACAAAATACACACACTATTGAATGCACACCCACATGCACCACAAACACAATACCCACAACCACCACAATAAAAAAAAATCATTGTCAATACATGTGTTCATTTTACCTTGATAAGTAGTAAAATAAACACTAATGCATTACACATGAGAAAAGGTGCATGCAAGAGCAATGTAAAAAAACACAAGATAATGTTAACACACAATTCACCGTAATGTATAGTAAGAGAAGTGCCAAATAACTTACCTTTGATCCGGACGATAACAGAGTTGATTAGCGTCGTGATCAAGTTGTAGCAGTAAAGGAAGGATCTTGACAATGCGGTTCAAGATGGAAATGGAAGTGGGAAACATAAAAAAGGTATGTTTTTACCAAATTTCATTTGATTCTGCCAACTCAAGTATGGAGGTATCCCTGACGGAAAGGCACATCATGATTAGCCCGGCTGTAATCCAGGCGATGGCCGATTTTGCCTATGATACCGTCGAAGCAGGAGGGAAATCCTGGCGGAGTTGGCAGCACTCGGACGGTCTTTCATCCATGGACCGGCTAACATCTAAATCGAGTGCGCAGACCACCAAGTAGGCAGGTGGTGAAACTGTCGGAAAAGTAACAGTGGGGCCAGATCCACCAAGATCTAAATCAGGCCCTGTGTCTCATAGGGGCATTCCCTTACCTTTCTGACTGTTTATTTTAATAAGTGTAATGAGACTTGTGCCTGGAAAGTGTTGCAGGGTGATAATACTGGGCAGCTTAACTTGAGGGGGTGCCTCTACATAATATGAGAAAACACATGTGTACACGATAGAAGTTGAATCAGGTTTGTTTGCACTTTATTACAAGGAAACCACTTCCAACATGAAGTGTAAAGAAAGATGCGGTGTCTTAATAAAGACAAAATGGCAGAAGACACATACTAAAATTATGGCAAAAGCATATAATGGAATACTTTTAGAATAATGTGAATGCAGGAGAAAGAGGAGAAACATTTGTGAATATATTAAATATATGCAACAGTGTCAAGATTGTCTTAGAGAGCAGAAGAGAAATGCCATTCAGAATACACTAGAAAATAGAAAATATGCAACCTTAATGAAAATTCTCTTGAGAGCAAGAACATGCAATTGCAATAATGTTTAGAATAATGGCAATGGCAATGCAGAGGAGAGAGAAAGAGACAATTTCAAAATACAATACGCATTATAGACTCAGTCAAAGATGGTGGCTGAGGGGAGCTACACAGGCGTCAGCGACCCAAGGGGTCACTTCTGCGAGGTAGTCCGGTGAATGGACTGAGGAGCAGATCTTTTATACCCTCTTGAATGACGACAGAATCACAACATTAACAGGTGCCTTGACTGCAGACCATGATGCACTTTGGTCACTTCTCGGAAATATTTAGGAACACAGAAGTGACACCCACACTAAAAAAGTTTATCAAAAGGTCACTTGATGTTTGAACGTAAATCATAATGAAATTGAACATTTATAGGAAAGGGTTTGCGTCACTTCTCAGAAACTTTTATAAGAAAGCGGAACATTTAGAAAGGTCACAGGTCACAATCTCACGCCATGTGCACGTCTTAGTTACATTAAAGCTAGCAAAAGATACAATAATATGAAAGATTGACAGGTGGCAAGTGGCCCCACCATCAGGTATCGCGTGATGTTCCTCTTAATTTGAGGAGTTCTGTGTTCTTGTGGTTAGCTATCTCTCAATAGATGTGAGAAGTGACAAGCTCATCTTGTGCAAGGAGAGAGTGGGGGCGTGGGGTAGCTGGGGCTTCGTGTGTGTCGCAGAAGAAATAACTTGTATTTTGGCAGAGAGGCATTTTGGGCCTACTACATTAAAAGAACAACACCACTCTGTATGCTGGCTGGTGGTGCCTTATCAGGGTCTCATGCTACAGGTGTAGACAGAATGGATCTGGGGTACTATATGATAAAAATAGACCCTGCTTCAGCCCCTCCTCTTGTTCATTCTGGAACAAAATTCTTACAGCATACCTTTCAGGCCCTCCTTCTAGTTGGTGTATCCCAGGGGTGTCATCCATATTAGAACATTGGCTCTCCTGCATCTTCCTTAACGCTATATACTCTCCTTCAGGCCTGTCAGCTAGTTGTTCATAATGATCTACACTAGGATCCTCCCCTACGAGGTGTCTACCAGGGGGAAGTGGGGGAGCGGTAGGTACTTATGTTTGAGGGCATCAGGAGCGGTCTGCAACAAGTGTGAGCCAGCCGTTGTGAGCTCAACTATCTCTAATAGTGCTAATTTGATCCCTATTCCCTTGTCCACTGACCCTACGTATCGACTTCCTGTATATCCCTATCTTGGCATTGTTCATCCCTACTACTTTAGTACTGAATTTTTTCAAACAATGACATATTATCTGTAGGACGCAACAAAAAGAGCAACAGCAAAAACTTTTAGAATGGCAGACAGCCACAAAGGTATCCAGTCAATGTTCAACCAATCAGTGGCTGTGTCTGCTTATGGCACCTCCTCCAGCAATCCTTTTCTTTTCTATCTTGTTCAAGTCGTCAATGGCCTTGGTGATGGAGCCATTTTCTTCACTGTTGGCCCATTTCTGCAGCACAGACTCCCTATCCGAAGGCATACCCTCCTCTTGATATTTCTAAGCCAGAGTGCGTTTGCCTTTATCTGGAACATCACAATGATGGTGTTGGAAAAAAAAGAGCTGGACCCTGTTCAATAGGCAAAACTCCTTTGGGATGTCTTTGAAAGCTGTCCACCCTTAGCACTCAGCATACTGCCAATGTCGGTGGAGCACGGTAAGAGAGCCATAGATGGGCATGGATGTGGGAGATAGTGGCTGCTGGAACGATCAGGGACACTTTGTGCATTGTTCTAGTGAGTACAGGCTGCGCCTTCGAGGAGGCTGTTGGAGATAGAGACGTTCTCCGCAGGCCCAGTGAAAGTCCATTAGGCTGGAGGTGCCATGTTTAATGTCCGAATTAAAAATGGTGCTGTTGCATCCAAGTGTTGCAGCCCACAGGTACAGTGCCTAGAAAGCAGAGAAGAGGTGACTTCATTTTGTGATCATTTTAAAGTTTTGAACATTTTCCTCCCCGACCCCAAGTATACTTCCAGTCTATCTCATCTTCATAATCCTAGTCTACCCTATGTGGCCCTAAGGACGCTGCTCTATACCTCAAGTAACCTGGGGCACTCCATTTGTCATGGACATAAATTTGTAGAAGCGTAAAGCTGTTCTATTCTGGCATGGGCAATGTAGGGTGTGGGGCAAAGAGCCATTACAGTCTGATAGAGATCCTGTTATCATAAACCCATTGTTCCTACAAAAGCTACACTTAGGTCCATATCAGGAACACCTATCTAAAATATCCTTGTTAACTTCCCTTCTATTCTGTAATTGTCAGTGATAACCTTGTGCATTATTGGGGTGTCGTCCCATACTGTTCTATTTACAAACACTTCAGAGAAGGTGGCCTCAATAAGCTGATCTTGTCCCTGTATTCTGTAGAGGAACTGGTTTAGGAGATATTTTACAGTGTGTGGTAATACTTCCCTAGGAAAATCAGTCTATCTGCGCCTACTGCATGGCGAATGTATGAGCTTAATAACAGAACTCATTATTTTCCTGTGGCCATCTCACTGTACCACATGTTGTCATGAAGGGAATCATGAGCAGCATGCTGTCTAAATGCTTGGGCAGTATTCACATTATTGCACTATTGCATTAATACTTCTAACAGGGGAAGGGGATGACACAGGGTGCGCATATATATTTGGGGTGCTGACTGTACTGGCCGATTGATGTGGAACCTTTTGCATTACTACGGGTACCATTCCCAGTACATGTGCCAGCAGGTATATTGGGAGGTGACATGGGGTGCACAGTGGTATTGGCAACTTCAAAATTTTGATGAATACAAGCCTTTCTATTAATACAGTGAACTAGTTAAACCTTCCTAGTGCCATTCTGACAATAATCCTAAATATTAGAATACAAATACATAACTTCGCATAGGACACTTTTGTGTGGCAGCGGCTGAGTCCATAGACCACCAAACGATCATCTTCTTCTTGGACAGTCAATGGAAACAAGGTAACCTCCTCTAGTTCGTTGTTCACTGATGAGGGGGTGCAGGGTCGACCCTGAAGTCTGTTCTATCAATCCTTTCCTCTTGGCAATGGGGACAGCTGTTGGTGAACAGTCTATCATTTTAAAATGTCTCCGAACAAAAATCTGTGTTCCAGGACGGATATGTGAGAGCTCAGGAATGATGGGGCCCTTCTCCTTTTGCCTTGATACCTGAGTAGAAAGAAACTTCGCAGCACGTGTTAACTTATACAAATTCTCTTACATTTCAATTTTCATAATTTAAGTAGAACTTTCAGTGTCATTTTTAGGTCTAGTTGCTGGTACTGATACATTTATTAATGGGTCAGTGAGAAGTATATGGGCCGCTAGGTGGTAACTAGAACTTGGGATATTTGTGAGTGAAAACAGGGCAATCCATAGGCAATAAACTATTTTTGCTTTTTCTTAATTAATAATTTATTTATTTATTCTTCCCTCAATTGTGGCGCATATCTTGCCTACTTTATGTTTGAGCAGTCTGTTCAGGTATTGCTGAAATCTATTGCTGTTCTAGTATCACAGTGGGCACATGGCCCATCTTTGATCCAAATGTGTGGGAAACTTGTAGGGCCTGTGGCATGACATGTTTGTCTGTTGCAGTCTGCCTATAGATAAAATCATATTATTCTGACAATATTGCAATACTGAGCATCGCTACTCCATGCATACTGTCCTTTAACATTGAAATCTACTTTATATCTGCATGTATCATTTATTCTTTTGTATTCCCTAGCACCGGGGCGTGTGTGGAGAAAGACTGTGTTGTTGCTATCTGTGGTAATGTATGTTAGGATGGCCTCTAATGTGTCACTATTTAGAACAACATTTAATTAATTAAGATATTTCCTGACCTGCCATATTTCGCCACATTTCGTGGTTGTAGTCTGCGAAATGTGTCACTGATGGACATGCGTATATTTATATATCCATGTACACTCAGCTGATTTTATCTCAAGCAGTGGTGATGCACGCAGTGATAAAAGAATTATTTGACTATCCTGCTGCTGCCAAAAACCCACTATTTTACATATTATACATACCCAGTCACCAAACTGCATGACGTTAAGCCTGAAACCCTGTATTCAATCTCGGCTTCTCCCCTGTACCAAATTGTGTGATCCTAGGCAATTTATTTCTCTCGTTCATGCTCTGCCAACTATATACATATATATATCTATGTATTTTTTTCCAATCTCCAGTTCATTTCTAACCCCAGGAAACTATTTCTAATGGCCTTCCTGCCTGGTCCAACGCCCAGAATCTGTGATCAGCCAGGAGTGCTACTCCTAACGGCAGCCCAAGAAAAAACCTATTAACCCTTTGTTACCTCGTAACATCTAACAAAAACACGTGTTGTGTTTAAGTGTACGTTATGCTAAATTATATTTTAACATAACATGTCTTTTTTGTAAAGCGCACGTTCACCCAGAATGGTATTTTGGTGCTAAATAGCAGATCTTTATTGTTCCCTCACTCAATGGTACTCCTTTTATCCACCTCAGAATGATGAAATGCTGAGTAGACCGGGTAGCATTTGAACATGTGACCATGAAGCCAAACACAGGCTCCCACAAACCCAACCCACGTTCATTATGTGACATGCATGTTGTGTAATACGACGTATTGTCTAGTCTTTTGCTCCTAAGGGCCTACAATAGTGTATTGGACCTATATTTTGAAGCGTATTGCTGTTGATAGGTGTTAGGTGTCATTGACTCTCCAGCCAGGAGATGTTATATGCTATATAAGACTAAAATTTTGTGTAGTTAGTGTGCATTCCATTCCATCAATATGTCTCCCCTCTTCTCTCCCCAGTTCTGTGCACATGAAACTGGGAGAGAACAGGCTTACTTCGCCAATTCCCCTCTTCTGTCCAATGATCACCATCTGCGTGTTACGTTGCTCTTAGTCCTGTGTCACTAACTGCCTTGCACATGGGCCACAATTTCAAAACCTCATTTTGTAATAGCTAACTCCAACTGTGTGCGCTGTGTGGCAGTACTTCCTGGATCGGTGCCTGCATTCGGGCTACCTGCCTGTGCCCGGAGAGGTGGCACATTTTCTACTGCTTGGGCTGTTGTTGAATTGGACGCAGGTAGGAGTAAATTATTTGGTGCGTAGTTGCTTGGTGCTGCAGTATTTTGTGCTTGTTTAATCTTCAGTGTGAATGCCTTTGAAATCCCTCCTCCCCCTCTTTCTGCCACTTGACTGAGCCCTGCTTATGGTGGGAAGTTGTGTTAAATCGAGTGTGGATATCCTAACTTCTGATGTGGGGGTGAGATTGACTCCCAATATATTCCACACAATTAAAATGAGGTCACCGTGATTTTGGCTTATAGGGGACAGTGTATCTGTTATGCTATTATACACAGACACAGGTCAGTTATTTAATGTGTGCAGAACTATCTCAACACTTTGGGGTGGGTTGTTGTTCATTACGTGGTCACCTATCTGAAAGAGACTTGTGCAAATTAAATGTGGTACTGCGCCACATAGGTCAGACAGGACCAGGGAGGGGCAAGGGGTAGCTGTATAATACTACTGTTCACAATAATCCAACAACATTTACATTAAAAAATCATTTACAAATTTAGTTGTTGTTGATCTCACTAGATACTTAAAAATCGGTGCACCAGGCACAGATACTCTGTTCAAAAAGGTAACCACAATGCATGCGAAAAAACCACAATTAAAAAGAAATACGACCACAAAATAATTACAGTACAATTATACAAAATATGAAGCACATTATCTACACGTGTACTTATATAAAACTACAGAAAGATTTTGCGCATTGTCCCCTGTGTGCTTGAATGTATACAGCAGGACGATGTCTTTAAAATAACCTTGCTAAAAAAGAAAAATAAACGTTGTCACGTTTTACTTTAACACAAAGAGAACAGGAAACCAACACTTCCTTTTACTGGTAGCTAGGTAGATAGGAAGGTGTCTCTTCGCTACACAGGCGTGCCACACAGAGCCACACGGGCCTACCACATAGAGCCACAAGGGCCTTTCACATAGAGCCACAAGGGCCTTTCACATAGAGCCACACGGGCCTACCACATAGAGCCACAAGGGCCTTTCACATAGAGCCACAAGGGCCTTTCACATAGAGCCACACGGGCCTTTCACATAGAGCCACAAGGGCCTTTCACATAGAGCCACAAGGGCCTTTCACATAGAGCCACAAGGGCCTAAAAATATATTTCCGTAATATCAAAACATATATATACAGTAAAAACCACACTATTTAAACTGTAGAAAAAAGGGGTGCATCAGCACCTGACTCAACGCCTTTGTACACGTGGTAAAAGATGAGGAATTTGTTTACGTAGCAAGATACCAGTGAAAGGCAAAGAACTGTGATCAGCGGACAGAGGGACACCCAGAGAGACAGAATCCACCAAGACAGGCAGACAGCACACCGGGGAAGACCAAAAGTACAAGAGAAAAATATACTCTTAACTTAGGCTTACCCGAGGGCTGGCTGCAGCTGCTCAGTCAGGAAACAGGCTCGGAAGGCAAGCACTCCGCCCGCCATCACAGGATGTGGCTGGAACCGTAGTACGTCCGTTCGGTGGTCGCCAGATGTTGCAGGGTGATAATACTGGGCAGCTTAACTTGAGGGGGTGCCTCTACATAATATGAGAAAACACACGTGTAAACGATAGAAGTTGAATCAGGTTTGTTTGCACTTTATTACAAGGAAACCACTTCCAACATGAAGTGTAAAGAAACACTTTAAAATTCAATATTGAGATGTGGTGTCTTAATAAAGACAAAATGGCAGAAGACATACTAAAATTATGGCAAAAGCATATAATGGTATACTTTTAGAATAATGTGAATGCAGGAGAAAGAGGAGAAACATTTGTGAATATATTAAATATATGCAACAGTGTCAAGATTGTCTTAGAGAGCAGAAGAGAAATGCCATTCAGAATACACTAGTAAATAGAAAATATGCAACCTTAATGAAAATTCTCTTGGAGAGCAAGAACATGCAATTGCAATAATGTTTAGAATAATGGCAATGGCAATGCAGAGGAGAGAGAAAGAGACAATTTCAAAATACAATACGCATTATAGCCTCAGTCAAAGATGGTGGCTGAGGGGAGCTACACAGGCGTCAGCGACCCAAGGGGTCACTTCTGCGAGGTAGTCCGGTGAATGGACTGAGGAGCAGATCTTTTATACCCTCTTGAATGACGACAGAATCACGACATTAACAGGTGCCTTGACCGCAGACCATGACGCACTTTGGTCACTTCTCGGAAATATTTAGGAACACAGAAGTGACACCCACACTAAAAAAGTTTATCAAAAGGTCACTTGATGTTTGACCGTAAATCATAATGAAATTGAACATTTATCGGAAAGGGTTTACAAGAAAGCGGAACATTTAGAAAGGTCACAGGTCATAATCTCACGCCATGTGCACGTCTTAGTTACATTAAAGCTAGCAAAAGATACAATAATATGAAAGATTGACAGGTGGCAAGTGGCCCCCACCATCAGGTATCGCGTGATGTTCCTCTTAATTTGAGGAGTTCTGTGTTCTTGTGGTTAGCTATCTCTCAATAGATTTGAGAAGTGACGAGCTCATCTTGTGCAAGGAGAGAGTGGGGGCCTGGGGGAGCTGGGGCTTTGTGTGTGTTGCAAAAGAAATAACTTGTATTTTGGCAGAGAGGCATTTTGGGCCTACTACATTAAAAGAACAACTGAGACAGTATGGTCAACTTAACACCACTCTGTATGCTGGCTGGTGGGGCCTTATCAGGGTCTCATGCTACAGGTGTGGACAGAATGGGCCTGGGGTACTATATGATAAAAATAGACCCTGCTTCAAAAGTGTTGCCTTAATGCCAAAAGCCATAACACAGCCATCATCAGCAAGAATAAATGTGCCATGAATCACGTTCAGCCAACCATTTCCAGTGCTTTATCATATATCCCCTAACGATTCAAAGGAGGTCTTCATTATTGCCAGAGAACTGACAAATGTTGCCTGTGGCTCCACCTGAATGTCTCCCACCGTTCATTTCTATAAGGACTTTCTAACTTCTTTTTTCACAAAATCTACGTTCCTTGATCAGCATTTATTTCTCTCAGCAAGCCTTCTGATCATTCTAAGGGGTCAATTCCGATTCGGGCCGGAAATTTCTCCGACCGAGCCGGACCCGGAGAGATTTCCGACCGAATCGGACCCGTGCAGTCCGACCGAACGAGTACGATGCGTCCGTATGTTATCGGACTCGAGTCGAGTCGGACTCCCACTGAAGTCAATGGGAGCCGGTCGTACAACGCGTACGCGGGCTCCCATTGACTCAATGGGTGCGAAGTCGGACAAGGGCGCCCCTACAGCGGGTACGCGGCGAAGCGATCCGCGCCGTACACGCACAGGTAGGGGGACCCATGGGTCCCCCTGTGTGCGACTCGCGCGGCCACGCGCACAGGGGTCCGACACGGACCCCCAAAGTACGGCTCCGACAGCTCTTACGAGCCGGACGGCGCGGCTCGGTCGGACTGCCCGCGGCGCGCATCGTACTTACCCGGCCGGGAAACGTCTCCATTGCGCGTTGCGAGTCGAGTCCGAGCGAGTCGGTCGGAGCGGTTCCGAGCCGGGAGCGAGTCGGTCGGAGCGGTCGGGACGCCCGGACGAGTCGGTCGGCGATTTCGCATCGTACTCGCTCGGCCGGACCCGCGTACGGTTCGGTCGGGAAACAGGGCTCCGAATCGGATCCGGTAAAGCCGAATCCGATTCGGAGCCCTACCGGCCGAGATCGGAATCGGCCCCTAAGTGTTTAGACATGCTTCTTTAGCATTAAAGAAATGCCTTATCTTGGCTGAAGTCCTTTCTGGAAGGATGCACTCGGGCTATTTCTCTCCCTCTCTACAAATCAGACTTTTGCTCAGAGGTACCACCTCATCCCTCGGTGGTACCTATACACCACTAGTGGTAGATGTCATAAAAATAGGACATCCAAATCTATGCCCGGCTAATGACTTGATCAAGTATCTGCTGTGAACGAACGCTGTATGTTCCTCTCCTCTTCCCTGGTGGTCCATCAGTTTTATAGAGTTGCCATGACTTATCTGATATACAAAATAAATTAGTAAATCAATTACATCAGCCGGGTGAGCCAAAGTAGAAAAGTATATTTCAAATATCATATCATAAATACGAAAGATAAGGATACAGAAATAACAACTCAAAAAACATTGAGAACAGAGAACATATAGATCAGAGATGAAAGATAAGATTATTTTCCTGGTTATCAATGTGTAATTATCCATCTTCGTTAAGCAATACAGTGAATATTTCCTAAACATAGGATTTCAGGTTCCTGTAGATATACATATAGAATTTTTCAAAATCATTCTTTTTAAATGAATCCCTTGTAGGCATCTTTACTTTTCTCACTTTAAAACCCAATCTCACAAGGGTTTGATTTGGTTGCCCAAATACTTGCTATAACTTATTCAATCAATCAATCAATCATGTCACTTATAAAGCGCACTACATACCCGCGAGGGTCTCAAGGCGCTGGGGGAAGAGGGGGGTGGTGCTGCTACTGATCGAAGAGCCAGGTCTTGAGGAGTCTTCTGAAGGCCAGTAGGTCTTGGGTCTGTCGGAGGTTGGTGGGGAGGGTGTTCCAGGTCTTGGCGGCGAGGTGGGAGAAGGATCTGCCGCCGGCGGTCGTTTTCCGGATGCGGGGGACTGTGGCGAGGGCGAGGCTGGTCGAGCGGAGCTGGCGGTTGGGGGTGTAGAAGCTGAGTCGTCTGTTGAGGTAGGCTGGTCCGGAGTTGTGGAGTGCTTTGTGTGCGTGGGTGAGGAGCTTGAAGGTTATCCTCTTGTTGACAGGGAGCCAGTGCAGGTCTCTCAGGTGGGGTGTGATGTGGCTGCGTCGGGGGATGTCGAGGATAAGACGTGCAGAGGCGTTCTGGATGCGTTGCAGCCGCCTCAGGAGCTTAGCCGTCGTTCCTGCGTAGAGGGCGTTTCCGTAGTCCAGCCTGCTGGGTGACGAGGGCCTGGGTGACTGTTTTTCTTGTTTCGGTGGGGATCCACTTCAAGATCCTGCGGAGCATTCGGAGGATGTTGAAGCAGGATGAGGAAACGGCGTTGACCTGCTTAGTCATGGAGAGGGTGGGGTCGAGGATGACCCCTAGGTTGCGTACGTGGTCGGTGGGTGGCGGGGCTGTTCCCAGTGATGTTGGCCACCAGGAGTCGTCCCAGGCTGAAGGGTTGGAACCAAGGATGAGGACCTCCGTCTTGTCCGAGTTCAGCTTCAGGCGGCTGGTCCTCATCCATTCGGCGACGGCCTTCATTCCTTCGTGGAGGTGGGCTTTGGCGGTGTGAGGGTCTTTGGTGAGGGAGAGGATCAGCTGGGTGTCGTCGGCGTAGGAGATGATGTTGAGGTTGTGCTGTCGGGCGACGTGGGCGAGGGGTGCCATGTAGATGTTGAACAACGTTGGGCTGAGGGAGGAGCCTTGGGGTACGCCGCAGATGATCTTGGTGGCCTTGGATCGGAAGGGGGCGAGGCGGACGCTTTGTGTTCTGCCGGAAAGGAAGGATGTGGTCCAGTCCAGGGCCTTCTCTTGGATCCCGGTGTCGTGAAGGCGTGTTCGTAGTGTGTGGTGGCAGACCGTGTCGAAGGCGGCTGATAGGTCCAGGAGGATGAGGGCTGCTGTTTCTCCGTTGTCTAGCAGGGTCCTGATGTCATCGGTGGCGGCGATGAGGGCGGTTTCGGTGCTGTGGTTGCTGCGGAAGCCGGACTGGGAAGGGTCCAGGATGTTGTTCTCCTCGAGGTAGCGGGTCAGTTGTTTGTTGACGATTTTCTCGGTGACCTTCGCGGGGAACGGGAGCAGAGAGATGGGTCGGAAGTTCTTGAGGTCCTTGGGGTCTGCCTTGGGTTTCTTGAGTAAGGCGGTGATCTCGGCGTGCTTCCAGCTTTCCGGGAAGGTTGCTGTCTCGAAGGAGATGTTGATTATTTTCCGGAGATGGGGCGCGATGGCTGTACTGGCTTTGTTGAAGATGTGGTGAGGGCACGGGTCTAGCGGTGAACCGGAGTGGATGGTGTTCATGATCTCGCTGGTGTCCTCGTCGTTGATGTTGGTCCAGGAGAGCAGGCGGTTGGTGGTTGTGGGGGCAGTGGACTCGGTGGTTGCCGGGGCGGTCGTGGTGTTGAAGCTGTCGTGGATGTCGGCGATTTTGCGGTGGAAGAAGGTGGCCAGTGAGTCGCACAGGTCTCGTGACGGCTGGATGTCGTTGGTGTTGGAGCTGGGGTTGGAGAGTTCCTTCACGATGTTGAAGAGCTCTTTGCTGTTGTGTGCGTTGTTGTCTAGGCGGTCTTTGAGTGAGGCCCTTTTGGCGGATCTGATGAGGTGATGGTGACTGCGGGTGCCGCTCTTGTGGGCGGCGTAGCTGTCCGCTGTCCGTTCGTGGAGCCAGATCTTCTCCAGTTTTCGGCATGTTCGTCTGGGAGGCCTGGAGGTCTTCGGTGAACCAGGTGGCTTTCTTGCTGGTGTGGCTGTTGGGCGGATTCTTGAGCGGGGCGAGGGTGTTGGCGCAGTCGTCGATCCACTGTCTGAGGTTGCGGGCGGCGGTGTCGGGGTCGGAAGGTTCGGGCGGGTGGGCTCAGGGCGAGGGTTGTGGTTAGCTGGTCTTCCGTGACTCTGCTCCAGCAGCGGCGAGGCATTTGTTCGGTGCGGTGGTGCGTGGTGGGCTTCCTGTAGGTGAAGTGGATGCAGTGGTGGTCAGTCCAGTGGGGTTCGGAGGTGTGGTTGAAGGAGACGTGTGGGCTTGCGGAAAAGATGGAGTCTAGCGTGTGGCCGGTGGCGTGGGTGGGTGTAGTCACGAGCTGTCTGAGTCCGAGGGTGGCGAGGTTGTCGATCAGGGTGGTGGAGTTGGTGTCCTTGTTGTTATCGAGGTGGAAGTTCAGGTCCCCGAGGAGGATGTAGTCCGTGGAGGCGATGGCGTGTGTGCTGACGAAGTCAGCGATGGAATCGCTGAACTGTGGTCAGGGTCCGGGGGTCTGTAGATGAGGGTTCCTCTGAGGGTGGTGTTGGGATCGGTGTGGATCTGGAAGTGCATGTGTTCGGCGGTGCTGAGGGTGTCGTCGGTGTTGGTTGAGACTCTGAGGGTGTTCCTGTGGACGATGGCGATGCCTCCTCCGACTCCGTTGGTGCGGTCCCTGCGGGTGATCTTGTATCCGTCCGGGATGGCAATGGCGATGTCGGGGGCTGAAGCGGGATTCAGCCAGGTCTCCGTCAGGAATGCGACGTCTGGGGAGGTTGAGTCGAGAAGGTCCCAGAGTTCGATGGCGTGTTTGCTGGCGGAGCGGGTGTTGAGGAGGATGCATCTGAGGTAGTTGGGTTCTTTCCTGGGCGGTGGTTTGGCGGGACGGGTGCTGGTGAAGCTGCAGTTCCGGCAGGTGAAGGGCCCTTGGGTGCGCTTCGGGGTGGCCTGGTAGCAGGCGTGATCTTTTCCGGGGTTGAGTGCGTGGAGGGTGCTGGCGTCGTATCGGCGTCTGTTGATGTGGCGGGCGCGGGGATGCCCGGACCAGGGGTCTGGCGCTGGGCGCGGTCACGGCACGGACGGGCGCAGACGGGCTTGCCTTAGGCGCGCCTTCGGCGCGCCAGCGGCGCGCCCGCTGCGCGCGGCCGCACAGTGGCCGCCATAAATGGGGAGGTGGGAGGGAGGAGCAGGGAATGGGTGTTAGAATTGGAGGTCTCTAGTTGGCACAGGTAGGTACTTGTGACAAATAGGGACCCTCGCCTCTAGTCAGGGTAAAGGGGTACACTCCTAAAATAACCCCTGCTCACCCCCTTGGTAGCTTGGCACGAGCAGACAGGCTTATCTCAGAGGCAGTGTGTAAAGCATTTGTGAACACATACAGTAATCTAGGGACACACTACAGATGGACACCACACAAGGTTTTATATCAAAAATAAGTATTCTTTATATAGTTTTAACACAAGACCATAACGACAAAAATCCACAATACTGTACTTAAAATGGTAGGTTTAGCTTAGTTCAGTTCAGTTCTTAAGATGCGACACTTTAAGTCAATGTACCTTACGATGCGGGACGCTTCCACAACAAGCAATGTTGCAGCGATGGAAATGCGACAAAGTTCTGGTGCAAAGAAATAAAGACGTCAAGTTCCTCCTGATGCGGCACGCTTCTCCGAGGTTGCGAGAAGTCTCGACTCGATGCGTCAGCTACAGCGGCGACACCCTTGTTCAGCGATGCGACGACAGCGGCTTTGGCGGCGACCCTCTTCTCCGACGTTGCGAGACGCTTCCGCTCGATGCGACAACTGCAGCGGCGACACCCTTGTTTCGTGATGTGACGGCAGCAGCTCCGACGGCGGCACGCTTCTCCGTGGATGCGAGGCGCTTCTCTTGATGCGGTGCAATGCGACAGCTACAGCGGCGACACCCTCCTTCGGAGTTGCGACGGCAGCGGCTGCGACGGCGACACGCTTCTTCCTCGATGCGAGACTCTTCTCTTGATGCGGTGCAATGCGACAGCTACAGCGGCGACACCCTCCTTCGGAGTTGCGACGGCAGCAGCAGCGACGGCGACACGCTTCCTCTTCGTTGCGGGACGCTTCTCTCGATGCGGTGCAACACGACAGCTACAGCGGCGACACCCTCCTTCGGAGTTGCGACGGCAGCAGCAGCGACGGCGACACGCTTCTTCCTCTTGAGTCGCGCTTCCAGCTCCTTGCGACACGCAGTCCCTTCAGAAGGCCCAAAACAGCAGCAGGCACTTCCAAAGGATTCTTGGGGAGCTGGTGGTTGAAGTCTGTTGTCCCTGAGACTTCAGCAGGAGGCAAGCTCTTTTCTCAAGCCCTTGGAGATACTTTACAAGTTGAATAAAAGTGCACACAAAGTCCTTTCTCCTTCCTTTGGCAGTCAGGCAACCACTGCCGGCAGATCCCTCTAGCTTAGGGATAGTCTTCTCCTCAGTTCCTTCTTGGTTCCGCTCCTCAGCAAAGGTTTCTTCTTGTTTTCCCAAAGTGATCTAATCTCCTAGGGGTCTGGGTCCCCTTTTATACACAGTTTTCCTTTGTTCTCTGAAGGCAGAGAGGCCTCTGCCCAGCCCAAAACCAGTTCTGGTCAGTCCTGGAGCACTTTGTTTTTCTGTCTCCTTCTTTCCTTTCAGAATGTGGGGCAGGGTGCTCAGCCGCCCGGCAGGAGGTGGAGCCAGCATTGTGGAAGGCAGGCACAGCCCTATTCAGACCCAGGTGCAACTCCTCCCTCCACTCTGGATGCAGATCTTTCTATTCAGCCCTGGGCTGACTCACCCTGTCTCCTGTAGCCACCCCCAGCCCCTGTCACTCAATCTCCAGACAAGGAATACACAACCTAGCAGAGGCAGGCTTGGAAGTTTAGGCAAGAAAATACCCACTTTCTAAAAGTGGTATTTTCAAACACAGAATGTTAAAACCAACTTCACTAAAAGATGTATTTTATCATTCTGAGTTCAGGCATACTAAATTCGTTTTTCTACCATGTTCCCTGGGTCAGTTCTGACTATAAGGTGTAATAGTCAGTCTGCCCATTCTGGCCTATGGGGAGCAGGTAGCCTTGCAATAGTGAAAACGAAAATGGCTGTAATTCACTATTAGGACATGCCACACACACCAGGGCATGTCCTACCTTATACTTACAATGCACCCTGCCCTAGGGCCTACTTTAGGGGTGACCAACATGCAGTAAAGGGAAGGTTTAGGGACTGGTAAGTGGGTGTACTCACCAAGTCGACATGGCAGCCCTAGGCTGCACACAGGCTCTGCAATGGCAGGCCTGAGGCACATTTTACAAGCCGCTTCTGTGGGTGGCACAACCCGTGCTGCAAGCCCACCAGCGGCATTGGATTTACAAGCCCTGGGCACACTCAGTGCACTGTACTAGGGACTGACAAGTAAACCAATCATCCAATCATGGAGTCACTAATACATAACGCAATTTATCATAGGGAGCACTTGCACTGTGGCACTGAATAGCAGTGGCACAGTGCCCAAAGCATCTAACACCAGCAAAAATGGATCGGTAACATAGGAGGCATCATAAAAAATGGAAGGGAGACCCACGCCAAGGATGCCAGGTCTAACACGTGTCCCCTCCAGCTGAAATGTGGGAGAACTACCCTACCTCAGGGGAGCTCTCTTCACTAAGGCGGAAAATCTGGACAGACCATCAGCATTGGCGTGTTCTGTACCAGGGCGGTGTTCCACCGTGAAATCCATCCCCTGTAGGGAAATGGACCACCTCAACAGCTTTGGATTCTCACCCCTCATCTGCATCAACCATCTGAGGGGCCTGTGGTCTGTCTGAACCCGGAAGTGAGTCCCAAACAGGTATGTTCTCAGCTTCTTCAGTGCCCAGACCACAGCAAATGCCTCACGCTCAATAGCACTCCACCTCTGTTCCCGTGGTAGTAACCTCCTACTGATGAAGGCTACGGGTTGATCTAGGCCCTCCTCATTCATCTGTGACAGAACAGCCCCCACACCATGCTCTGAAGCGTCTGTTTGTACTACGAACTCTTTGGAGAAGTTGGGTGCCAGGAGCACGGGCGCCGTGCACATGGCAGTTTTCAGGGCCTCAAACGCTTTCTGACAGGTGTCAGTCCAAATCACTTTCCTGGGCTGCTTCTTGGAAGTCAGCCCTGTCAGGGGCGCAACAATGCTGCCATACCCCTTGACAAACCTCCTGTAGTAACCCGTGAGTCCTAAGAAGGCCCTCACCTCGGTCTGGGTTTTGGGGGGTTCCCAATTCAGGATGGTTTCAATTTTGGGTTGTAGGGCGCCACCTGGCCGCTCCCCACTTGGTGTCCCAAGTACACCACGGAACCCTGCCCGATCTGGCACTTACTCGCCTTGATCGTGAGGCCTGCCCTCCGCAGCGCCATCAACACTTCCCAGAGGTGGCGCAGATGTTCTTCCCAACTGGCGCTGAACACTGCGATGTCATCCAGGTAGGCGGCACTGAACGAGTCCAGTCCAGCCAACACCTGGTTGACCAACCTCTGGAAGGTGGCAGGGGCATTCTTCATCCCAAAGGGCATCACCCGGAACTGGTAGTGCCCATCTGGTGTGGAGAATGCGGACCTCTCTCTGCCCCATCAGTCAAGGCGATCTGCCAGTACCCAGACGTTAAGTCAAACGTGCTGAGGTACCGTGCAGCCCCTAGCCGATCTATGAGCTCATCAGCTCTGGGGATGGGGTGCGCGTCAGTCCTGGTGACTGAATTGAGCTCTCGGTAGTCCACACAGAACCGGAGTTCTGGTGTGGTACCTAGTGCGGCAGCCTTTGGGACCAAGACCACTGGGCTGGCCCAAGGACTGTTAGAGGACTCAATCACCCCTAACGCAAGCATTTTGGAGACCTCCTCCTTGATGCAAGCTCTCACCCTGTCAGTCACCCTGTAAGATTTGTGCTTCACAGGTGTGCTGTCCCCAGTGTCCACATCATGGATGCACCAATCTGTGACACCGGGAACCAGGGAGAACAGATCAGAAAACTGTCCCAGCAACTGGCGGCAGTCATTCTGTTGCTCAGGGGTCAGGGTGGAAGAGAGGTTGACACCATCCACTGACCCATCTTGCTCTGTTGCTGACAGGAGGTCAGGAAGAGGCTCGGTCTCCTCCTCCATTCCAGCATCTGTCGCTAAGAGCATGCCCACTTGGGACCTCTCCAAGTGGGGCTTCAGGCGGTTGACATGCAGGACCCTCAAGGGGTTCCTGGGAGACCGCAAGTCCACCAAGTAGGTAACCGGACTTTTGCGCTCGACAACCTCAAAGGGTCCGGTCCACTTATCCTGGAGCGCGCAGGGCTCCACTGGGGCCATGACCCATACTTTCTGACCAGGCTGAAGCTCTACCAGAGTGGCATTCTGGTCGTACCACCGCTTCATCTCTTCCTGGCTGGCTTCCAGATTCGCCTCAGCGAGTTGCCTGAAACGCCTAGTTTGGTTCCTAAAGGCCAGCATGTAACTGTATACATCCTGGGGAGGTTTCCTGGGAGATTGCTCCCAGCCTTCTTTGACCAAACTTAGAGGTCCTCTTACTGGGTGTCCATAGAGAAGCTCAAAGGGACTGAACCCTAGAGATTTCTGTGGCACCTCACGGTAAGCAAAGAGCAGGCATGGTAAGAGGACGTCCCACTTACGCCTCATAGGTTCCTCAAGACCCATAATCATGCCTTTGAGGGTTCGGTTGAACCTTTCAACCAATCCATTTCCTTGGGGGTGGTAAGGAGTGGTAAACTTGTAGGTTACCCCACACTCCTGCCACAGGGACTTCATATACTTGGAAATGAAGTTGGATCCCCGGTCAGACACTACCTCGCTAGGGAATCCCACTCGGGAGAAAATTCCCATCAGTGCTCGTCCCACCACGGGGGCCGTCACTGTCCTCAGAGGTATGGCTTCCGGGTACCGGGTGGCATGGTCCACCAAGACCAGGATGAACCTGTTGCCCATGGCTGTCTTGGGGTCCAGTGGCCCCACAATGTCAATACCCACCCGTTCAAAGGGGGTGCTGACTACAGGGAATGGCTGGAGAGGAGCCTTGCGCTTCCTCCCACTCTTTCCACTTGCCTGGCAAGTCTGACACGTGCTGCAGTGAGTGTCTGAACTCCTGCGCATTTGGGGCCAATAAAAGTGGGTGACAAGCCTATCAAAGGTTTTGTCCTGCCCCAAATGTCCTGCCAATGGAACATCATGAGCCAGCCCCAGTAGGAAGGCTCTGAAGCACTGGGGTACCACCAGCACACGGGCTGACCCAGGCTCAGCAACCTTAGGCTCAGTATACAGGAGATCATTCTCCCAATAGACCGAATGTGACCCAGACTGATCACCTGTGGCCTGGTCTGCAGCCTGTTGCCGCAGACCCACCAGAGAAGGGCATTCTTTCTGCTCCTTGCAGAATTCTTCCCTGGAGGGTCCTCCTTCTTGCTGCCAATGGGTCAGCTCAGGCAGGTCCCCCAGTTCAGCTACCTGTTCCCCGGTAGGCTCCAGGGCATCCCCCTCAAGGTCTGCCTCCTCCTGGACCGTGGGAACTTCGGGGGCCGGTTTCCCGTGCCCCCTGCCTCTTCTCGTGACGGCAGGTACCTGGGCCTCCCTCTCAGGCTCCAGGTCCTCTTGAGCACCTTTACTTGCTGCCATGGACCGGGTGGTCACACACGCCCAGTCAGGCAGACCCAACATCTCCAAATGAGCACTTCGCTCCACCTTCGCCCAAGGTGAGCTCTCCAAGTCATTCCCTAACAAACAGTCAACAGGCATGGCGGGCCTCACAGCTACCTGAAGAGTACCAGAGACCCCCCACTCAAAGGGAACCTGAGCCACTTTGCAGTGACTCTCTGTGTTGTCAGCGGCAACAACTGGATAGAATGCATGGGGGACAACCTGCTCTTGAGACACCAGGTGACACTTGACAGCTGTCACACTGGCTCCTGTATCTCTAAGAGCCTCCACCCTATGGCCATTGATGGTCACCCACTGCCTGTATTTCTTAGTGTTATCAGGCAGCTGGGTCTTGGGGACCATTTCACAGTCTCCTAATGAGACAAGGGACATCTGTGCGGGGCCCCACCCCTCTGGGGCATCCATCTCCTCCCCCAGGGCTACACTAGCCATCTGCCGGGGGCTGCACCAGGGGTGCGGTTTTTCCAAACTGGCGGCACTTGGGATCACTCGCTATGTGACCCAGGTCCCCACATTTGTAGCATCTCAGGGGTCCCCTTTGAACAGGTGGACCTGTCGGGGCCCCTGTGGGTTTCTGGGGGAGGCTGGGAACCTTTCCCTTGGTTCCCTTGGGGACTACTTTGGGGCCTTCTCTGGAACTCCCTCTGTTTACCCTTGTCCCCCCACTCTTCTGCTGGGGACCCTGCCCACCCTTGGCTGAGTCTCCCACGTGACCCTTGTGGACCCTGGTACTGACCCAGCGGTCCGCCTCCTCAGCAAGCTTCCTAGGGATAGTCAGCTTGCTATCTATCAGGTGCTGGCGTAGCTCTGGAAAACAGTTACTTGACAAGTGCTCCCATGCAATCAAATCAAGGAGCCCCTGAAAATCATCAACTTTGCTACCCTTCCCCCAACCATCCAATGCTCTGCAGAAAAAAGTGACATATTCAACCCAGGTACTGTTCTCTATCTTTGTGCAACCCCTGAACCTCTGCCTATACAATTCAGGAGTTAAACCATACCTAGACATTAAAGCATCCTTCATGTGGCGATATGAATTATGGACATCAGAAGGCAAATCTAGCAGTGTGTCCCGCCCCTCACTAAGGAACCGTCCCCACAACCCCGCTCCCCAATCCTTCTCAGGGACCCGGTGGGAAGACATGGCTACCTCATAGGCCTTGAACCACTGCCCAATGTCATCATTTTTAAAAACTCCCTGACCACATCTTTAGGAATATATACTCTAGATTCCACAGGTATTGACGGTGTGCTGCCACCAGAGGGAGTAATTTCTAAGCTCCTAGCTTTCAAATCCAACTCCCTCAAACTTCTATCATGCTCAAGCTGCATTTTCTTTTCTTCTAGGGCCAGTTTCTTAATTTCCAATTGCCCATTCATTTTGGCCAGCTCTAACTCATGCATCCTATTTCTCTCCCTGTCCTCCAGCTCTCCTGGGGACAGGCCTTTGGCAGAAACACTGCTACCTATTAGGGAAGGTGCTTTCCTTTCCCCTGGACCCACTGGCCCTTCCAGCTGCACATCTGCATTATTCTCCCCTTCCTCAGTCTCAGGGGTTTTCCTTGCTTCTACCCAGGCCCTCAGCGCCTTGTAGAACTCCTCCCTCCTGGTGAGCCCGGTAATTGCAACATTAAACTTTTTGCAGAAGTGCTTCAGCTGCCTCACTTTGTAGCATTCCAGTTTCTCCTCTTCCCACTCAGAACCAACAGATGCTACGGATGCTGTGTCTTCCATGATGGTTAAACTTGGCAAAAATGGAACGTCCTAGAAAAACAAATCTACCAACAGTATGTGGTCGCGTTTTGGTCTGCACTCACTAGTAGTGTTCACCAATCACTGTACATGAGTCACAAATGCAAGTCCAGAATCCCCACCGCTGACCACCAATGTTAGAATTGGGGGTCTCTAGTTGGCACAGGTAGGTACTTGTGACAAATAGGGACCCTCGCCTCTAGTCAGGGTAAAGGGGTACACTCCTAAAATAACCCCTGCTCACCCCCTTGGTAGCTTGGCACGAGCAGACAGGCTTATCTCAGAGGCAGTGTGTAAAGCATTTGTGAACACATACAGTAATCTAGGGACACACTACAGATGGACACCACACAAGGTTTTATATCAAAAATAAGTATTCTTTATATAGTTTTAACACAAGACCATAACGACAAAAATCCACAATACTGTACTTAAAATGGTAGATTTAGCTTAGTTCAGTTCAGTTCTTAAGATGCGACACTTTAAGTCAATGTACCTTACGATGCGGGACGCTTCCACAACAAGCAATGTTGCAGCGATGGAAATGCGACAAAGTTCTGGTGCAAAGAAATAAAGACGTCAAGTTCTTCCTGATGCGGCACGCTTCTCCGAGGTTGCGAGAAGTCTCGACTCGATGCGTCAGCTACAGCGGCGACACCCTTGTTCAGCGATGCGACGACAGCGGCTTTGGCGGCGACCCTCTTCTCCGACGTTGCGAGACGCTTCCGCTCGATGCGACAACTGCAGCGGCGACACCCTTGTTTCGTGATGTGACGGCAGCAGCTCCGACGGCGGCACGCTTCTCCGTGGATGCGAGGCGCTTCTCTTGATGCTGTGCAATGCGACAGCTACAGCGGCGACACCCTCCTTCGGAGTTGCGACGGCAGCGGCTGCGACGGCGACACGCTTCTTCCTCGATGCGAGACTCTTCTCTTGATGCGGTGCAATGCGACAGCTACAGCGGCGACACCCTCCTTCGGAGTTGCGACGGCAGCAGCAGCGACGGCGACACGCTTCCTCTTCGTTGCGGGACGCTTCTCTCGATGCGGTGCAATACGACAGCTACAGCGGCGACACCCTCCTTCGGAGTTGCGACGGCAGCAGCAGCGACGGCGACACGCTTCTTCCTCTTGAGTCGCGCTTCCAGCTCCTTGCGACACGCAGTCCCTTCAGAAGGCCCAAAACAGCAGCAGGCACTTCCAAAGGATTCTTGGGGAGCTGGTGGTTGAAGTCTGTTGTCCCTGAGACTTCAGCAGGAGGCAAGCTCTTTTCTCAAGCCCTTGGAGATACTTTACAAGTTGAATAAAAGTGCACACAAAGTCCTTTCTCCTTCCTTTGGCAGTCAGGCAACCACTGCCGGCAGATCCCTCTAGCTTAGGGATAGTCTTCTCCTCAGTTCCTTCTTGGTTCCGCTCCTCAGCAAAGGTTTCTTCTTGTTTTCCCAAAGTGATCTAATCTCCTAGGGGTCTGGGTCCCCTTTTTATACACAGTTTTCCTTTGTTCTCTGAAGGCAGAGAGGCCTCTGCCCAGCCCAAAACCAGTTCTGGTCAGTCCTGGAGCACTTTGTTTTTCTGTCTCCTTCTTTCCTTTCAGAATGTGGGGCAGGGTGCTCAGCCGCCCGGCAGGAGGTGGAGCCAGCATTGTGGAAGGCAGGCACAGCCCTATTCAGACCCAGGTGCAACTCCTCCCTCCACTCTGGATGCAGATCTTTCTATTCAGCCCTGGGCTGACTCACCCTGTCTCCTGTAGCCACCCCCAGCCCCTGTCACTCAATCTCCAGACAAGGAATACACAACCTAGCAGAGGCAGGCTTGGAAGTTTAGGCAAGAAAATACCCACTTTCTAAAAGTGGTATTTTCAAACACAGAATGTTAAAACCAACTTCACTAAAAGATGTATTTTATCATTCTGAGTTCAGGCATACTAAATTCGTTTTTCTACCATGTTCCCTGGGTCAGTTCTGACTATAAGGTGTAATAGTCAGTCTGCCCATTCTGGCCTATGGGGAGCAGGTAGCCTTGCAATAGTGAAAAACGAAAATGGCTGTAATTCACTATTAGGACATGCCACACACACCAGGGCATGTCCTACCTTATACTTACAATGCACCCTGCCCTAGGGCCTACTTTAGGGGTGACCAACATGCAGTAAAGGGAAGGTTTAGGGACTGGTAAGTGGGTGTACTCACCAAGTCGACATGGCAGCCCTAGGCTGCACACAGGCTCTGCAATGGCAGGCCTGAGGCACATTTTACAAGCCGCTTCTGTGGGTGGCACAACCCGTGCTGCAAGCCCACCAGCGGCATTGGATTTACAAGCCCTGGGCACACTCAGTGCACTGTACTAGGGACTGACAAGTAAACCAATCATCCAATCATGGAGTCACTAATACATAACGCAATTTATCATAGGGAGCACTTGCACTGTGGCACTGAATAGCAGTGGCACAGTGCCCAAAGCATCTAACACCAGCAAAAATGGATCGGTAACATAGGAGGCATCATAAAAAAATGGAAGGGAGACCCACGCCAAGGATGCCAGGTCTAACAATGGGGCAGCGAATGGGCAGTGAGGGGGCGGGGCCGCAGGGGCGCAGCGGCGGGAAACAGGCACAGAAGGGAAAACGAGCACAATCAGGGCATCAAGGGGGCACAGAAAGGAAAAAAACGAGCACAATCAGGGGCAGCAAGGGGGCACAGAAAGGAAAAACTAGCACAATGAGGGGCAGCTAGGGGGCACAGAAAGGAAAAACTAGCACAATGAGGGGCAGCAAGGGGGCACAGAAAGGAAAAACGAGCACAATCAGGGGCAGCAAGGGGGCACAGAAAGGAAAAACGAGCACAATCAGGGGCAGCAAGGGGGCACAGAAAGGAAAAACGAGCACAATCAGGGGCAGCAAGGGGGCACAGAAAGGAAAACGAGCACAATCAGGGGCAGCAAGGGGGGCACAGAAAGGAAAAAACGAGCACAATCAGGGGCAGCAAGGGGGCACAGAAAGGAAAAACGAGCACAATCAGGGGCAGCAAGGGGGGCACAGAAAGGAAAAACGAGCACAATCAGGGGCAGCAAGGGGGGCACAGAAAGGAAAAACGAGCACAATCAGGGGCAGCAAGGGGGGCACAGAAAGGAAAAATGAGCACAATCAGGGGCAGCAAGGGGGGCACAGAAAGGAAAAACGAGCACAATCAGGGGTAGCAAGGGGGCACAGAAAGGAAAAACGAGCACAATCAGGGGCAGCAAGGGGGCACAGAAAGGAAAAACGAGCACAATCAGGGGCAGCAGCAGGGCACACAGACGGAGCTGTGTGGTGGGGGAGCGACCTACCAGTCAAGGTCCTCCTCATGGCACTCCAAAACAATCATTCTGCTTCTCCCTTATCACTATAGAAAAACCTGGGTGGAACTTGCAGAGTTTTGCTACGTGGGATTCCGCGGAGTTCTAAAAATACTCAACGACATTCCGCAGAACTCCGTGAATGGTCGGAATAATACTCAGCTGCCCAATTGCACTGCTTTTTCGTGCCAGTAACCCATTCCACGCTGAAATATCAGTGCAAGCAGCACAGCCATTTTGTTTTACCTGCTTTCAGTTCTGAGCGAGTTGCTGGGTCTGATTTTTTAATCTTGTTATATCTATTGCCATCCTCCACCTATCCCACTCATCCACCCCTTTATTTACCTTTATTTTATTACTGTGTGTCTTTTTTATATTTTTCATTTACTTGCTTTCTACTTCCATCCTTTTCCTATTTTTTATTTTTTTTCCTCGCCCAGCTCCATGGCAGAGCAGGGAGAGACCAGGAGCAGTGGCAGCACCAGTGTGGCTGATAGCATCACGCCTTGCGGTCGCCTCCAAGGAGTGCAGCCCATGCCATTTTCTCAAAGGTGAAAGTGGTCGCACTTGTCTTTTTACATGCAGCGCCACCGCCCCTCCATGCTGGCAGCGGGTACGGCCTGCGGGAGCATCGCCTGCTTTGGAGGAGGGTGCGCCTGTGTGTGCTCTGGAGCACTGGGGTCCTGCGCACCCAACAGCAGTTGACACATTGCTGGGCCGATATCCTGGACACGGAGCAGGACCTGCTTGACCTGCTGGGTGTCGAGGTTGAGGGGCTTGGTGAGTAATTATTCATTTGTTGCGTTCTACAATGCTAATATTTCTTTTTCAAATAGCATGCTGCTCAAATTCAGAGATAAGTTAAGTTTATGTTACGAATATTATGTGATCCAGTTTGACATAGCCAGGCGCTCGTCATTACTTAATCGTACTTGTCATTACTTAATCGTACTTGTCGGCGCTCGCTTGGGCTGATTATTTAAGAAGTCATGCAGACTACTCTGTCCTGTCACTAAGATAGGGGTAATAGTAATATCAATGAGTTTGCATTCTCTGTGCCTTTTTTATGTAGCTGGTACAGTTCCAAGCAATCTCCCAGTGCTGTGTAGTATGCATCTATGCATTGAAAAAAAAGAGAGATTGAGCTGGCCAGTTAAAGGGCGTTGAGATTGAGAATGAGATGAGAAGCAAAGATCATTTGTTGCAATGCATTAGTAGTTCCAAATGTATTTTAGGTTTAGGAAATTTGGAATAGGGCTTAGGTTTTAGGAAATTAGGAATAGGTCAACTCTATGCTAGTACTCTATGCAATCTGATTTAGAGTACAGTATAGGGGCCGATTCCGATCTCGCTCGGTAGGCCCACGAATCCGACCGAGTCCGATTCGTAGAGCCGATTTCCGACCGAATCGTACGCTTTCCGACCGACTCGGACACCTGCACGAGCGAGCAAGTACGATGCGAATGTACGCGTGTATTCTGACCGAACCGTTCCCGGATCCGACCCGCTCCGACCGACTCGTACGGACACGATTCGCAGCGCGCAATGGAGACGTTTCACGACCGAGCCAGTACGATGCACGATCCGGACAGCCGGATCGAGTCGGAGACTCCGACACGAAAAAGCTCCGGGAAGCGGACTACGGGGGTCCGTGCCGGACCCCCCTCACCCGTAGCCTTACGAGTCAGACACAGGGGGGGGCCCAGGGGTCCCCCCCATACATGCATGTACGGTGCAGACGGCACCAACGCGTACCCACTGCAAGGGGCGCCCTTTTGCGAGACATACCTATTCAGCGACGCAAGGCCATGCACGCGTTGTAGGATCGGCTCCCATTGACTTCAATGGGAGTCCGACCGAACCGAGTACGGCGGCATCGTACTCGCTCGGTCGGACTCCTCTGGTTCGGCTCGGTCGGAAAACACTCCGGGTCCGGCTCGGTCGGAGTGCTTTCCGACCCAGATCGGAATCGACTCCATAGTGTTACTACATTTGCGTTTGCCTGTCAAAATATTTTTGGGGAGATTATTAACTGTACCACTAATCTATTTTTTATCTTCTTTATTTCTTACATCAGCACCCAAGGGCAAGAAGAGAGCTAGTTCGGAGGCGGGTCAGGGAGACAGGAGTGTCACCACCAGTGCAGAGGTGGGTAAAATGTCCACCATTGCCACTACCACCAGCGCTGTGGCTAATGCTGGCGGATTAGCTAGTCCCAGGAAGTCCTCCTGTTAATATTATTATTATTTCCCTAACTTTTACCTCTCCCCATTTAGAATAATTTTTCCTTTTTTCCTTTTTTTTTTACTGTGCCTGTCTCCTTTGTTCTAGCTAATATTTGTTAAATTCTTGTTATTCCTGCATTATCCTATTTTTTTCTATATTTCATGTTTCTGTAGCTGACTTCCTCCTGTCTGTACTAGTCTGTAGCTTTCTTCTGCTTTATTAGAAAGCTTTCCCTCTCCCCTTATATATCTTGTGGACTGGTACTGTAAGACTAGCAGAACAGATTTTAGGACAGGTACTCCACTGTGAAGATTGCATGCCGAAGTAAGCTATTCTTCGCTTGTTTGTTGAGAAGGCTTTTTTTTTGCTCATACACAAACAGTAATATGAGAGAGTGTCAGGTCATGGTGGATGCCCCCAATGTTGTGTTCAATTAGTCTAGATTGTGCCATTAATAATATTTAGTCGACTGAGTAAGCAATGCAAGTTCATGTCTCCTCCTCATATCCTCCCAGCTAGTTTCGTACTGTTTAATTCTAGTTTGTTAAAACCATAAAAACTATTGAAACAAAGTTTAAAACATATTAGTCTAGGAATGATTTCCATACTAAGAGCACCTCTAAAGAAACCTAATTGTAATAGCAGCTAGGTCTATAAAGTGTGAAAAAGGAGTGCAACAGAGGGTGCTTTGTTTAGGAGCCAGCAGACTATCCCCATCTGGCGTTCAACCCTCTTTGACGATCCTCTTTGCTCTCAGTCTCCATGCCCAAAGGAGAAACCTGGTGGTGGTAAATACAATTTGCTCCTTCATGTCACATCTGGGGAGCCTATAGGCCTCCCAGTAATGTACTGTGCCTAAGAACATTTTTTGTGGTTGAGCATAGCCTGGGCAGAAAAAAAGAAAGTGCTCTGCCGACACTGGAGTCGTGAGGCAAAAAGGGTAATTTAGAGCTTGAGTTGTATTCTTGTCCCTCTTGCCTGTGAATGTCCTCAGTGGCAGACAACCAATTCTAAACTTGAAGTACAAACTCTTGGCCTACCAAGGTCTGACCCTATCTAAAAAAGGCTTGAAAAAGGGGATACATTCCAATTGGAGAAATATTTCTGAAGTGCTCTCCTTTTTGCATCATTCCAAGTTCTAATTGGTGTAGAGACTAAATATCGAACTTTTAATATCGAAAGGACAAAATATCGAGTACAAAATATCGAGAGGACAGAATATAGAAAAGACATAATATAGTTGGAAAAAATATCGACATATAGGTAAGTAATATCGAATGTCATATCGATTTTTTTTTAATTGTTTTATATGTTAGTATATGTGTTAAAAATATATAATATTTTTTTAATGTATGTTACAATATTTTTAAGGTAATGGATTTTATGTGAATTAATTTTTGCGTATATTAGTTCCGTAGCGGGTTGTGGGTTTATAGGGGAATAGGGTGGGAAGTAATTTAATTTACATTAAAAAAATAATAATTTACTAATTAATAATTTAGTGTTTAATAATTACTATTGTTTAATAATTTTTGCGTATATTAGTTCCGTAGCGGGTTGTGGGTTTATAGGGGAATAGGGTGGGAAGTAATTTAATTTACATTATAAAAATTAATAATTTATTAATTAATAATTTATTCTTTTATAATATCTATTGTTTAATAATTTTTGTGTATATTACTTCCGTAGCGGGTTATTTATTTTATTTATTTATTTATTTATAAAGCGCCAGAATCGACCCCCGAAAGGGTATCTCTGCGCTCGGGACGGGCCACCTGTGGAAAAGCAATCTGCTAGGAATCAGGAGCGGAAAAGGAAGGTCTTGAGCTGTTTCCTGAAATGGGAATGTTCCGTGCACTGTCTAAGGTGCACAGGAAGCTTGTTCCAATAACAGGGACCTAGATAGGAAAGAGCCTTCCCACCTTGTCTGGACCGTTTAATGCTGGGCACTGCAAGGAAGGATTTGGATCCTGAGCGGAGAGACCGCCGAGGTGTATAGGGGATGAATTTCTCCGCAAGATAGCTGGGGCCCAAATTGGACAAGGCCTTGTGTATGGTACAGCAGATTTTAAACTGTACTGCGTTCCCGTATTGGGAGCCAGTGGAGCTGAAGGAGCAATGTCCGTGAGGCTGTCCTAGGCGGGGCGTTCAGGATCAAGCGTGCCGCCGTATTCTGGACAACCTGCAGTCTGTTAAGAGCAGCCTCGTTAGCAGACAGCAGTAGGCTATTACAGTAATCCAGGCGACTTAAAATAAGCGCCTGGGTTAGCGTCTTCCTAGATGCATCAGGGAGCAAGGTAAGGATGCGACGCAATAGGCCCAGCACATGAAAGCAAGAACCAGCTGTCTGTGCGGCATGCTCCTTCATGTTGAGGGTCTGCTCCAAACGAACACCCAAGTTTTTTACACAGGTCTTAGGGACAGGGGGGGTGCCCAAGTCTGTGGGCCCCCAATCGGGGGTCCACAGTAGTTGAGCTTCCCCGAAGAGCATGATCTCCGTCTTTTCCACATTGCACTGAAGAAAGTTACTCCTCATCCACTGTGAGATACTTCTCATTCCCAGAGAGAAGGCGGCCTGCACTGAAGGAGTAAATTTTGCAAATGTAAAGAGCAGCTGGGTATCGTCAGCATAGGAGACGGGGATAAACCCGCTACTCCTTAACAGATTGGCCAAGGGAGCCACATAGATATTAAACAAAGTCGGACTCAAACAAGAGCCCTGTGGTACTCCCTTGGACAACTCTGTTACAGCAGAACGATACGGACCAAGGTTAACCGCCTGTGAGCGGGAAGAAAGAAAACTCGTCAGCCACTGGAGGGCCAAATCTCTAAGTCCAATCTCCTCCAGTCTCCTGAGCAAAATCTTATGGGAAACCGTGTCGAACGCGGGTTGTGAGTTTATAGGGGAATAGGGTGGGAAGTAATTTAATTTAAATTATAAAAATTAATAATCTATTAATTAATAATTTATTGTTTAATAATTACTATTGTTAATTAAGTTAATTAATTTATTATTAAATATATAAAAAGTGAATAATAACCTTTTTTAATTAATTGATAATTATGTAAATTGTTTATTTTTTTATTAATTAGTAATTAATTACATATTAATTATTAAAAAATAATGTATTAATATGTTAATTATGTACATTTTTTTAGTAGTGTGTTGAGTGTTGATAGGGAGTAGGGTGGGAATTAAGTTAAATTTAATTCAAATTTTAATAATTTTTAAATATTATTTATTCAAAGTTATTTTATAGTGTTAATTGTGTTAATTAATTTAGATATGATGGTTATTAATTTGATTGTTAATTGTAATTAGCTAATTAATTAAATGTTAATTATTATGTTAATTCATTAATATTTTACACTATTGGAGGTGACGTTTATAGGGGAAAACGTTTGAAGTTAAATATATTTTTATTAATTAATTATTTGTTAATTAATTTTAATTATATTGTAGGAGTGGGTCTACTCAATTATTCCCCTACGGTACCCAACACTTTCTCTACTGTTGCACTCACTGGAGTGGGAATAGTTATTTTTACACTCCCGCTATCCAACACTTTCCCTACTGTTCCACTCGCTGGAGTGGGAATAGTAATTTTTACCCTCCCGCTATCCAACACTTTTCCTACTGTTCCACTCGCTGGAGTGGGAATAGTAATTTTTACCCTCTCGCTATCCAACACTTTCCCTACTGTTCCACTCGCTGGAGTAGGAATAGTAATTTTTACCCACCCGCTATCCAACACTTTCCCTACTGTTCCACTCGCTGGAGTAGGAATAGTAATTTTTACCCACCCGCTATCCAACACTTTCCCTACTGTTCCACTCACTGGAGTGGGAATAGTTATTTTTACACTCCCGCTATCCAACACTTTCCCTACTGTTCCACTCACTGGAGTGGGAATAGTAATTTTTAGAATCCCGCTATCCAACACTTTCCCTACTGTTCCACTCACTGGAGTGGGAATAGTAATTTTTACCCTCCCGCTATCCAACACTTTCTCTACTGTTCCACTCACTGGAGTGGGAATAGTAATTTTTACCCTCCCGCTATCCAACACTTTTTCTACTGTTACACTCGCTGGAGTGGGAATAGTAATTTTTACCCTCCCGCTATCCAACACTTTCCCTACTGTTCCACTCGCTGGAGTGGGAATAGTAATTTTTACCCACCCGCTATCCAACACTTTCCCTACTGTTCCACTCGCTGGAGTGGGAATAGTAATTTTTACCCTCCCGCTATCCAACACTTTTCCTACTGTTCCACTTGCTGGAGTGGGAATAGTAATTTTTACCCTCCCGCTATCCAACACTTTCCCTACTGTTCCACTCGCTGGAGTAGGAATAGCAATTTTTACCCACCCGCTATCCAACACTTTCCCTACTGTTCCACTCGCTGGACTAGGAATAGTAATTTTTACCCACCCGCTATCCAACACTTTCCCTACTGTTCCACTCACTTGAGTGGGAATAGTACTTTGTACCCACCCGCTATCCAACAAATTCCCTACTTTTGCAGTTGCTGGAGGGTGAATACTAATTTTATTCCCTTAGCTATGCAACGTTTTTAATTTTGTTATATTTAATGTAGTGTAAATTATTAATTAACATAATTTTTTTACTTTACTTATTTAAATTATTATATATTATTTATTTTTATATTTATATAATATCTTTATTTATATATATATGTAAATATATTTTTAATAATGTTTTAAATATTTTATAATTAAGATTAATAATTATTTTATAATAGTATTAAGTAAATATATATATGTTAAAAAAAAATATGTTTTTTTTTTACATTACATTTATTATTTTTACATTTTAAGCTTTTTTACATTATTTTAACTATGTTTTATTTAATTGTGTTTATTATTTAGTTACTTTTATATTATTTTTAATACATTTAAAAAATTCGATAATTTAGTTAACTATATTTTAATCATCGATATTTTGTACTCAATATTTTAGTACTTACCTGTTTGTAGATAGGGACTCGATATTCTGTCCCTCGATATTTTGGCATCGATATTCGGGACAGTCGATATTGTGTCCCTCGATATTTAGTCACTGAACCTTCTAATCAATGTAACTTCCCAAAAGGATCCCTTAACTTGTTAGCTGTAGCTTTACTCATTTCATTTGGGGAGTACCATGCTTGCTCCATTTCAGTTACTTTGCATAGCCGTTTAATCTTTTTGAGCCATGGAAGCGTAGATTTTTGTCTAAGGTAATTAATTTTGCCAAGGCATCCCTATAGAGGCCAGTTCTGGTGTGGTCCAAAGGTGTACCGAGTACATCAAGGATTTCAAAAGAGGAGTGCAATAACCTGATAAATGTATTTTCAGTTTGGGCTAGGGAGGACAGATCGGCTACAACCCCAGATCTCTGCTCCAAAAGTAGCCCCTGCTACAGCAGTGGCTCTGTAAACTTCAAGAGCTAGGAAGACCGCTGCACTTTGGTGTAATACTGCTCTGCTTTTTGCTATCTAGCTTGCCCAGGACAAGTTGTCAGCTAATCTGACACCCGGGTAATCAAAGTGGTTCACTTGTTCCAAGGCCCCCCCCCCCACCACCATCCTATCTCTGAAAGAATGGTGTGGGTTCAATGCCATTAATTTTGATTTATTCAAATTTATTTCTAGTCACTGAGACTTGCAAAAAGAGGCAAAGCAGTCCAAACAAGACTGGAGGCCCATTGGGGTTCTGGAGAGAAGCAGTATGTCATCTGCAAACATGAGAACTTGTATATTTTTAGCTGCAGGTTTTGGGGCATCATATCTGCAGTCTCCCAGCTATCTGACCACAACATTAATATACAGACTGAGTAACGTGGGGGCAAGGACACATCCTTGCCTTACTCCTCAATTTTTTTATATCCTTTATACCCCCTGTGTTCCACCTGACCTGTGCATATGATACAGAATGTAAAACCCTCAGGATTCTTAGGAGATTTACAGGGATGTCAACATTTTCCAGGACCTTCCATAAGCTGTCCCTGGGGACCGGGTCAAAAGTGGCCCTCAGGTCCATGGAGGCCACGTATAAATGATCCTGCTTCAGGACGATTTATTTCCAACACATCATCCTACAGCGACCATCTGGCTCACGGTACGGTACATTTTTTACCCACACGGTGTGTGGGTAAAAAATGGCCCTGTGACTCTAATCACATCAAATTCCATTGGCCCTGGGGACAAGAAATGTACTGCTACTGTGCCACTATATAATTTTAAACAAGTACTTTGCACAGAGCATTATTTATCTTTTTTTCTCTCTTGATATAACTACTCCTGCTGGTTGACCACCTGGCGTGTGCCCCTGCAGGAGAAGGATTCTGCAGCTGCTGCCCAGGGTCCCAGCCAGCTTCCAGCACCTCCAGCCTCCCAACAACAACAATGCCAGAGCTGTTGGCAGCTGCCCTTCAAACCACCACTGCTGCCCCCCACTCAGACTGTCTCTTTCAGCGCCGCGTCGTGCAGAGGCTGGCACAGCTAGAACATCGGATGGCACGCATGGAGGGATACCTTGAGGAGCTCGGACCTGGATGCAGAGCACCCTCTTCTAACCCTTGTTTTGGTGGGAGGGACTTTTGTTGTGGGTAGGACTGGGGCTCAGTTTCTTTGGACTTTTTGTTAGTCATTTGGACAATTGTTGGGGACAGGGAGATTTGTTTGAGGAGTGGGGTGGGCCTGTTGTGGGTAGAAAGGGTGGGTTTACTTTTTTATTGTTGAAAAAGCAGTCAAATGAAAAAATTATTCTTCTACTTTATGCCTGAATTAATTGTGTTGTATTTTACTTTTACTTTGCACTGTTGCCTTTCCATGCAGCCTGTTTTTAATCTGCTTATCAAAGTGTATGTGTATACCAGTTACTTATAGTTAGTTATACCTATGTCCTACTACCCTCTGTAACTATATTAGGGGTAGGGTATGCTGCCATTGTCTATATTGCTACAACAACTTAGATAAGCAAGGAAAATCAAAGGAGTACTATCTGCAGTAGAAGTTAGTTACTTACTAACTAAACTAGTTCACGTCACACCATAGTTCTATTACCTACATAGATAAAGTGATGGCTGCTACCTTTATCAATCTTCCAAAACTTACTGCAGAGTTTCTCAAGGGGGCTTCTTAATGCTGGTGGTAGTAGTAGCAAGGTAGTGCTCTAACAAGGAAGGCATCATGGCAGGTGACCTTGGTGAGCCGCAGCTGTAGGATTAATCAAAAGGATTATCCTTCACAGGTAACTAAATTGAAAGAAAAACACAGAGTTAGTGGGTTATATATTCATATCATAGCTTTGCAAAACTGAGACCAAACTACTTCCACCATGACAGAACAAAGAAATTAAAATGTAATGTTATAAAAAAAAACTCACAATAGTAACTTCTTCTAAACAAAGGCAAGCTAGTAATTAATTTAAAACTAAAGGTATGAAATCCCCGAGTCAGGAGGAGAAGTGGACTCAGAGTTAGGATTGGATAAGACAAGGTTAAGCGTTTACATAACACAAGGTCTTGAGCAGTCTTGCAAGAGGTGCCTGCCCTCCTGCCATCACTTGGAAAGCCTCTCCCTCTTCCCGAAGACGCAAGCCAGCAGTGACTGGACTGGGCGACCACACCACACTACATTTACCAGCAGCCCCGGAGGAGGGGCCAGCTGAGAATACCTCTTTTGCACCTCCGGCGCAGGATATAGGGCACCTGCCACTCCTGCATCGCGAGAAGCCGCCTGGTGCATTCTTGCATGAGGTGCCTGCCCTTCTGCCATCGCTTGAAGACCCCCTCCCTCCTCCCGAAGACGCAACAGGCTGGGGGAGGCTGGCCCTAGGCCAGCTAGGAAAACCTCTTTCACACCTCCAGTGCAGGATATAGAGTGCTTGCGGTTCCTGCATCGCGGGACATGCGCAGGTGTGCCCAGGCAAAGCCAGGGCCAAGGGCGGGCCCATATGCACCTGTCAGAGCCCGGTTGAGGCTGGGCCACCCCTCTTTTTCCTGACCCTACCTTGAGGTACTGTACCCTGCTGACCCTGCACTGCCTGCTGTCTCTGTCCCTGTGCTGCCTGATGTCCCTGCATTGCCTGCTGTACCTGTCCCTGCACTGCCTGCTGTCCCTTCGCTGCCTGCTGTACCTGTCCCTGCGCTGCTCGATGTCCCTGCCCTGGTGCTGCAAGCACCAGAACCACCACCAGGACCACAAATGGAGGCTGCAGAATGACTTCGCAATGGATATGCGCAGCAGGCGTGCCGCCAAAAACACCATCGGTTGTACAATGTCCAGCCCCAGGACCCCTGGACCCCCGCCACCTGACGGTACACTGCCAAGGAACTCCTAGATCTGGGCCACACATGTCAAAACGGCTGTGTTTCCTCCTCCCCACGATCCACGAAAGGACAATTCACCTCTCAACATTGCCTCTTCTCCTGCGACAGAACCAACGAAAGATACCGTACCATTCCAGCCCACAAGGCCAAGACCACCCGTGACCACTCCTCTGTATCCTTCTCAGTGCCTGCTCACTCTGCAAATGCACCACAGAAATCTGGGACACCATCACTACCCTCCCCATGTGGTGCCTTCATCACCAAAACATGGCTCAACCCCTCCTTGAACCCTGACATCACCACCGCCACCCCGGAAGGCTACAAGACGATGCACAATGACTGTGCCAACAAATAAGGTGGAGGCATCGCCATCATCTTCAAGGAAATGATCAGATGCACCATCACCAACGACAACCCAACACCTCTCATGGAACACCTCCACTTCCTACTACTGATGCAAAGACCAAGATAAGATGCACCCTCGCCTACAGACCCCCGGGACCCTGAGCACCATCCTGCGATGCCATCCCCAACCTCATCGCCCCCCAGCAATCGGCTCACGCGACCTACCTACTACTCATAGACTTCAACTTCTACGTCACTCCCCATACGGCGCCAACTTCATCACCCTCCTGGAGAACCTGAACAACATTGGCCTCACCCAGCTGGTTACAAAACCCACGCACAAAGCTGGACACACACTCAACCCCATCTTCTCCTCCAGCGACAGAATCAAATTGAACCACACCACAGAACTCACCTGGACTGAACACACCATCACTGACACCCAGCACACCATCACCAGGCAGCAGATCTCCTTCCACCACAGCTGGAGCAAGATCACTGAAACTCAGTAATCACAGCTCCTCACCCCCTCCCACCCCCAAACCTCAACCAGGCTGTCCAGAACTTCGCTGCCTGGATCACCGACTGCGTTGACAGAGTCGCCCCGCTGAAACCTACAAAAACCAACAAGCGCCCCAAACATGCCAGCTGGTACACCCCAGAACTCAGGATCGCCAAGAGCAACTGCCACCAACTGGAGAAACGATGGCCTGCCATCAAGAACCCCTCCGACAGAGCCATTCACAAAACAGACCTCAGCAACTACCAATCGCACATCAAAGAAGCCAAGAAAGCTGCCATCACTACCCGCATCGACTCCGCCACCAACCACACAAACATACTCTTCAAGATAGTCAAAGAATTCTCCAACCAGACAGCCATAGGGAACACCATCCACCCTTCCCAAGAACTCTGTGACACCCTCTCAAACTACTTCCACAGCAAGGTCACAAACATCTACAATTCAAATGTCAAAACCACCACCATCAACCCTGATGAGCTCAACCAACCAGCGAACACCAGCCAAACCATTACCACCTGGTCACCGCTCACCGCCCTGATCACCTCAGCCATCATGTCTTCTATCCACTCTGGGGTGCCCACCGACCCATGCCCCCACCACCTCTACAACCTTGCAATTAACCCAATCAGCATGCAACTCACCAGCATCCTTAACACCTCCATCTCCACAGCAACCTTTCCAGACAGATGGAAACATGCAGATGTCAGACCCCTCCTAAAGAAAACCTCAGCTGACCCCAAAGATCTCAAAACTTATTGTCCGATCTCACTGCTCCCCTACCCAGTCAAAGTTATTGAGAAAGCCATCAACCAGCAGCTCACCGAATTCCTGGAGCAAAACCACCTACTGGATGCCTCCCAATAAGGATTTTGTGCTACAGAGATGTGCTGATTGCCACCACAGACGATATCAGAACACTCCACAACCATAGAGAAACGGTGGCCCTGGTGCTCCTCAAGCTCTCCACAGTGTTCAAAAAAGTCTCCCACAACACCCTCATCAACAGACTCCACAACATAGGCATACACCAAGACGCCCTCAAGTGGATTGCCTCCTCCCTCACAGGATGCACACAGAGCATCCGACTGCCGCCCTTTATCTCTGCACCCAAAGACATCATATGTGGCCAAAAAGATCATCCCTCAGCACCTCCCTATATGACACCCTCGCAGACATCGTCAGATCCCACGGACTCAACATAATCTCCTAAGCAGATGACACTCAACTGATCCTCTGTTTCACCAAGGACCCTACCAGTGCCAAAATCAACTTCAGCAATGCCATGACCAACCTAGCCAGAGACAAATGCCTCCAACTCAACTCTGACAAAACTGAAGTACTGATCTTCAGGAAGAACACTTCCACATGAGACCACAGCTGGTGGCCTGCACAACTCGGACCCACACCCACACCAACTGACCACACAGGCAACCTCAGCATCATCCTCAACAGCCAACTGAAATGACAAGTTAATGCAGTTGCCTTCTCCTGCTTCCACACACTTTGCATGGTCCACAGAATCTTCAGGTGGATCCCAACCAACACCAGAAAAATCATCACTCAGGCCCTCGTCACGAGCCACCTCGACTACAGCAATGCTCTCTATCTCCACCCAGCTCCTCAGAAGACTCCAGACTATACAGAACACCGCAGCCAGATTCATCCTGGACCTCCCCAAATCAACCCACATCACTCCCCATCTGAGAGACCTCCACTGGCTCCCCATCCAGAAAAGATGCCAGTTCAAGATCCTCACGCACGCCTACAAAGCCATCTACAACTTAGGGCCTGCCTTCCTCGACGACCGTCTCAATTCCCACCAACCCGCTAGACACCTATGCTCCTCTTCACTCGCCCTCATACACACACCCAGCATCCCCGCACCTGCAGCAGTGGCTGCTCCTTCTCCGACATCACAGCTAAGACCTGGAATAACCTCCCCCTCCAGCTCCATACGGCCCCCTTGCTGGCAGACTTAAGAAAGAGACTCAAGACCTGGCTTTTCGACAGAGACACAGCGCCCAGATACCCCTAGGGGAGACAGAGTTGCACTTTTCAAATGCAGATTGATTGATGTTGATGAATGATTTTCTCTATATCTAAATTATGGATCCGTGGACGTGGGTGTGGGCTATTGCTCAAGTAATAGAAGATGCTGCAGTGAGTTGGTGTCACTTTCACCACATCTGCCTCAACAAGTGTGTAATCCAATTATGGTGTAAATTAAGTCACACCTCAATAATCACACAGCCTGGGGGAAGAGGGTTAGAGGTTTCATGAATTAATGGGAAAGGGGATTTGGGGAAAGGTGTAACAAAGACAAACACTACACAACAACAATATTCATCAGGGTGATGAGCAGCACATCACCATCAATCTGTTGTTGAAGGAAATTCAGGAATGATTATGTCACAGTTCAGTTAAATGCTTTGCAAACAGCCCTTCAGCCCCAGAGATCCAAGATAGTATACATCCAAATGTTCTGTCGTCTAGGTTTGAAAAACACAAATTATGGATGAGTGGAACGATTAAAGTGTAGTCTGGGTGTGCTGAAAGGGGCTGTGTGGAGTTTTAAGTGCCTGGATACCCAAGCAATGCACATCCAACTGGGCACTTGAGACTGATCAGTGACGGAAGCACCTGGGTTACTGAGAGAAGGCAAATAGAGGGCAAATTGGAAGGTTGATTTATTTGTGGTCACTCAAAGGCTTGGAAATGGGTTGGTGCACTACCAAAGTTGGGGTACCAGGAGGGAGCATTTGAGGGGCAAAGAGATGGGGTACTGAGTAGTCACAAAAGGTGTCAGAGGCACAGAGGTATGGTAGCCATAGTGAAGGTGAGGGTCAAAAAGTCCCTGTAAAGGTTACTGTACAACCCTGACCAAATGCTGTGCAGTCTGGTTCCCACTGAAATTAGAGAACCCACACAGTTATAGCAGCCCGCATGCAAGCCAGAGCTAACCACAGCAAAGAAATCTTTGCCATCGTGAAGGAGTACACCAATTCCGCAGCCACTGAGAACAACATCACTCCCTCTCAGGAACTGTGTGACAACTGCGCTGATGTTTTCTACTACACGATCTCGGCCATCTATGAGAACTTTGGACACTAACCCTCCACTGTTGACAGCATCAACCAGCTCACCTGCAAGATCACAAACCCTGAGCACTGTCCCACCCATTGGAACCTCCTTACCACGCAAAACGCTATCTCCATCATGAACACCATGCATTCAGGAGCACCCACGGACCTGTGTTCCCACCATGTCATCAACCTCGAAAGCAAGACAATCGGAAAAGAGCTCAGGAAGATCCTGAACACCTCCATCACCACAGCCTCATCCTTTTAGGACTGGAAACACGCTGAAGGGAAGCTCCTCCTGAAGAAACCCTCATCGACCCAGACGATTTAAAGAACTACTGGCCCATTTCTCTGATCCTATTTCTCTGCCCTATCTAGCAAAGGTCCTTGATAAATCGATCAATAAGCAACTCACCCAACACCTAGAACACCATAACTTCCTGGACCCCTCCCAATCCAGATTTTGAGCTAACCACAGCACAAGACAGCCCTGATCGCAGTCAAGATGACATCAGAGCCCTCCTGGACCATGGGTAAACAGCAACCGTCATCCTTATGGACTGCTGTTTGACACCGTCTCCCACCATACCCTGATCATCAGACTACACCACATCAGGATTTAAGGAAATGCCTTCAAATGGATCGCCTAGTACTTCACCGGCAGAACACAAAGAATACATCTCCCACTGTTCACCTCAGGACCCAGGAAGACCATCTGAGGAGTCCCTCAATGCTCGTCCCTCAGTCCAACCCTCTTCAACACCTACATGACCCCCCTGGCCGACACCTTTCAGATCACACGGACTTAACATCATCTCCTACGCTGACGACGCACAGCTCATCTTCTCACTGTCCGAAGACCCCTCCACCAGAAATGCTAACTTCCACAGATGCATGATGAACATCATGAACTGGATGAAGGATAACTGCATCAAACTCAACACGGATAAGATGGAAGTCCTCATTTTTGGGAACAACACCTCACCATGGAATGAGTGGAGCTCAGAAAACCGCCTGCCCCAACATCCCATGCACACAACCTTGGCATCATCCTGGCTAACAAGCTATCCATGAAGAAACAAGTCAACAAAGTCTCAGCCGCCTGCTTCCACACCCTTCGCATGCTCTGCAAGATCTTCAGGTGGCTCCCGGTCAACACCAGAAGGACAATTACGCAGGTTCTCATCACAAGCAGACTGGATTGCGGAAACACACTCTACTTAGGAATCACTGCACATCTCCTGAAAAGACTCCAGACAATACAGAACATATCAGCAGACTCACACTTGAACTCCCCAGAAGGACCCACATCACACCCCATCTCAAGAAACTACACTGGCTCCTGATTCAGAAGAGATGCCAGTTCAAGATGCTGACTCATGCCTACAAGGCCCTGCACAACAAAGGACTAGCATGCATCAGCAAACACCTGACCTTCTACAAACCTACCAGATACCTCCGATCAGCCTTCCTCTCCATAGAAGACACCCGATGAACCATTGAGCCAACAGCAGATGATGCTTCTTCTCGCACCTGGCAGGCAAGGCTTGGAACAACCTCTCCCTGCACCTCAGGACTGCTCCGTCACTCCAGCAATTCAGAAGGGAACTTAAGACCTGGATGTTGCTCTGCTGCTTGACTGCCCTTCTGTCTCTCTCTCTTCTCGTTCTGTCTCTCTTTCTGCTATTTTTCTTTTCTCTCTCTCCTTTATTTTGACTGCCTCTGCCTTTATGGGCTTTGCTTTCTCTGCCCTTTTTTCATTTTCCTTTCTTTTCATTTGCTTTCTTTTCTTTTCATTTGCTTTCTCTGCCCTTTTTTTATTTTTATTTTCTTCCTTCTTTTGTATCCCCTGCCGCTGCGATCCCATGTGGCCCGCCTCCCTCCAGTGTCCGCTCCGGCGTTTTCCAACCTCCCAGCTGTCCAGTCCCCCCACAGCACTACCAATAATGGTAGCCGCTAGTGCACTGACGGCTTGCCAAAGGCAAGCCTGTCTGCGCCCGTTTGTGCCTGGACTGCACCCAGCACCAGGGATCCTGGTTTTCGGACCTTCCACTGCTATGATGCCAACGCCCTCCTCGCCCTCAACCCTGGATGCCATGCCACCTGTGACCAAAGAAGACCCATGGACCCTTCACCTGCCGGAACTGCAACCACGCCATGACCCACGCAACACACCAGCACCTCTCGCCGCCCAGCTAATCAACAGCGCACCCAACCGAATCAACTGCATTCTCCTCAATGTGCAATCCCTCCATAAACATGCCACGGAAATCTGGGACCTCCTCGACGCCACCTCTCCTGACATTGCTTTTTTCACAGAAACCTGGACCAACCCCTATTCCGGACCGGACATCGCCATTGCCATCCCAGGAAGCAGTATCGCCATCCCCCACAAGAACAACCTCCGACTAACCACACACTCTAAAGACCCAATGACGACCATGAAACACCTCCACTTCCAGATCCAGAACAACTCTAACACCACCCTCAGAGGCACCCTAGTCTCCAGGCCACCTGGCCCCCAACCGCCCTTCACCGACTCCATCATAGACCTCATCGCACCCCGAGCTCTCGGATCCACTGACTACATCCTACTCAGAGACTTCAACTTCCACATAGACAACTCCAGTGACCAGAACACCGTCTCCCTACTGGAGAACCTTGCCAACATCAGACTCAAGCAGCTAGTCACCGCACCGACCCACACAGCCAGACACATGCTCGACCCTGATTTCTCCACCAGTGGGAACATCAGCTACAGCCACACAACCGAACTCTCCTTGACTAACCACCACAGCGTGCATTTTGACTTTGCCAATGACACCCAGCTGATCCTCTCCCTCACCAGCGAATGCACAACCACCAGAACCAACTTCCACAGCGGAATGAAGGCAGTCGCCAGCTGGATGAAAGACAGCTGCCTCAAGCTCAATTCGGACAAGAGCGAAGTACTCATCCTAGGTCCTGCCCCTCCTGGTGGCCAGCCACTCTGGGACCACCACCACCCCTATGGACCATGCACGCAACCTTGGCATCATACTGGACTCATCACTCTCAATGAACCGCCAAATCAACGCAGTTTCCTCAGCCTCCTTCCACACACTCTCCTGCTTCAAAAGACATTCAGATGAATCCCCTCAGAACCCAGAAAGTCTGTCCCCCACGCACTCAATCTTCAGCAGACTCGACTATGGTAACACACTCTATGCCGGCATCTCCCAGAAACAGCTCAAGAAACAACAGAATGTTCGAAACGCTGCCACCAGACTGGTCCTCGACATCACCCAGCACAGCCACATCACGCAACACCTCCAACAACTCCACTGGCTCCCGGTAAACAAGAGAATCACCTTCAAGCTCCTCACACATGCCTACAAACCCTCCATAACATAGGACCAGCAAACCTTAACCACAGCCTTGCATTCCACGTACCCGCCAGACAACTCCGTTCCGCCCATCGTGCCCTAGCCTCTGTCCCCAGGATCCACAAGACCAGAACTAGAGGAAGTTCCTTCTACTACCTCACCGCCAAGACCTGGAACACCTTGCCCCTCCACCTCAGGCAATCTGACCCAATTCAAGAAGGACCTCAAGAACTGGCTATTCAAATGATCCTCCACACCCAGGAGGACCAGCAGCCTCCCCCTGCACCTTGAGACCCTCTCGGGTGAGTAGTCATGCTTTATAAACCCCTGACTGATTGATGGATTGTCAGTTCTATGAAAGGAAAATTATATTGTTTTGCCAAATTGGGCAGTGCATCTGCATACTTCTCAGAATGTCCATCTTGGTTGCCTAGCTGAACCGGTCCGCTAAGGAAAGCAGGAGTGTTATGGAACTTTTGCCTTTCATGCAGGAGAAGAAGAGACCTGTGGATTGTAAAAAGAAATGATATTGTAGAGTTAACGAGAAGGACAAAAGGTAAGCTTCATGAGGAGTGGACCAACTACCAAGACTTAGAGGCAGAGCAAGAGCATAGGCTACTGCCATCATTCAATCAATCAATGAATCAATCAATATTTACTTTATTCTATTTTAAAAATTGCCATCATTCATTTTATCACTCATGGCAGATCCATAAACTAAGAAGTGAGAGCAACTTATAACCAAACACAGACAAGTAGCTGCATGTACCAGGCTGATCAGTCTCACAATTGTCCTCATATGTTGCAAAAGAAGACGAGACGTAGGTGGTTTGAGGAGTCTTCTTTATTGGTACCTTTCACCATCACAGGTTCCAGTCAGCTGGAGTCAGCTGTGGAATGTTCAACAACAATCTCTAGGCACATACCAAGAGGGGCCGGGAGAAGGAGTGACGGAATGTACCATTATATAAGATTATAACAGAAATGATATTGTAGAGTTAACGAGAAGGACAAAAGGTAAGCTTCATGAGGAGTGGACCAACTACCAAGACTTAGAGGCAGAGCAAGAGCATAGGCTACTGCCATCATTCAATCAATCAATATTTACTTTATTCTATTTTAAAAATTGCCATCATTCATTTTATCACTCATGGTAGATCCATAAACTAAAAAGTGAGAGCAATTTATAACCAAACACAGACAAGTAGCTGCATGTACCGGGCTGATCAGTCTCACAACTGACAAGAGCGTGCATCATTTGATGATGATGATGATGATGACGCATCACAAGTCTATCTCAAAAGCAACATATCCCCTGACCACAACCACATAAGAGACGTTTCACATTTGAGCCAGCACACACACTCAGCAGCATTTCCCGAATCAAGGCACCTCTCTCTAGTCCACAGAGCTGAGTAAGCCCCAGAGTCATCATCAATTTGATTGCCCTTTGAAGTCGATAGAATCAATACCTACCTTCTTTTGCCTGTTGAGGTAGTCCTTCCATTCTCCTCCTGATTCTGAGTAATGAATCAGTCCAACTCTGTCACGGCCCGAGTGAGAACGGCCTGTAGGGCACTTTTGTTGAACAAGAAGAGAACAACAATTTGAGCATTTGTTTTGTGTAGATTTGTGTTTGTTAACTAAAGTGACTGGACTGGTCTCTGTCTTAAAGAACCAGAAAATTGGCCCATGATAGTAAATCTCGTGAAGTGTGAAAGGACCAATCACCTTCAGGAAAAATGACACCCATCAGGCCCCAAACATTGCAAATCATCAAAATCAAGTTTACAAATTAGTTGAACACATTCCTTCACTCTCTGCCACCACATAAATCATCAATCATCACTAACAGTCACTCAATATTATATCACTCATTGGTGCAATAGTTACCTGTTCCAATCCCAGCACGGTGGTAGATAGGCATACAATTGTATCTCCTCTTTGATGCAAATAACACATTTGATTTTGGCAGTCTTGTAAATCTAATGATCTTTACTGGGGAAGCCATGCTATGGTATGCAAAAAGAAGGATAGGCATGGAAGGGAGACGGGCATTCAATGTCCTTGAAAAGAATGGGGAGGCTTCTTCACTGCACACTGGTCCAAATCCAATCTGGCCATACATGTGCCTAAAAAAAAATGGTGGAGCTGCATAAGTCAGACACAAAACTTAATGTTCCACAAAGCAGTTAGACAGTAAATGTTCTAAGGTGGCCTACTCAGACAAAGAAGTAACATTTGTGCTCACACTCAGGTGGTTTGCCCGGACCTTGGTCAGCGAACAAACTTGATTCTGATCAATCATTCTCATCCTTCTGTGGTATCTCAGGAACAGTGTAATTCTGCGCTATGAAGAGTTAGTTAATTTTGATCATGGTCAATCCCTCTATGTTTTGAGGAGAGACTGGTCCTTCTCACTGCACCAGCTGCACTGAACATATGCTCAGCAGACACACTGGCTGTCCGACAGCCCAGATACTTTATTGCCAGCCTTCTGAGCTCTGGCCAATGGCACATCTTCCGATACTAATACACCAATGGATTTTGATCAACATACAACTCTCTTAGGTCATCCAGATAGTCCTGGAACATCCTCTGAATGGTCATTGTTGCAGCCACTTGCTTGACCTATTTTGCCTTCGCCTCTGCACTGGACTTAAGCCCTGCCCCTTGAAACCAAGTCAATGCAGAGGTTGGGGCTGATTCTTGTGTTCCTGTTGTTGTTGTTGCTGGTGTTCTTGTTGCTGGTGTTGGCTGCTGTGAGACAACAGGACTGCTCTCTTTAGAAGTTGTAGGTGACAACCAAGAACATCTTTCTGGGAGTGGGACTCTCATTTCCAGTCATTTTTCTTCCAGGACTCTGGCTCGCTCAACAATTCACGTCTTGTATTCTGAAACATCCCCTTCTAAAAAAGGAATGAAAGTGTACAGTATTTTTCTGTACAGTGGATCAAGTTTTGTGACATTCTTTGGATGACACCATGTCTCTTTGCACCCTTGTGTTATTAGTTAAGTGAAGGGTTAAGCTCTGAACCAAGGTATAAGCATCTTTGTTTTTGTCCACACCTGTGAACCTTTAATACAACGTTTTTAGCTGATCCTTTATTAGATGCAAAAATGGGATATCATGGCCCATCCTACTGTTCTCCTTGCTGATTTCCTTTGTGAAAACCTCAAAAGGAAGTAGCATCTCTGTCATGCAATTGACTAGGCCCCATTTGTCGATCCCAATGATCATTCTTTTAGTTGCATCCCCTCCTATTTCAATGACATACTCATTGATAAGTTTGTACTGCTCAAACAGACATTGCAACATGTGATAGGCCAAGTTCCAATGTGTTGGCACCTCCTGTATGAGGGCTCTAACTGGTACTCTATTAGGACGCTGAATGATTCTCAACTGCTTCTGACTTTAAAAGAGTGGCTAAAATGAGTGCAGATTCTTGGGCAGATGGTCAGCAAGTTGCTGACTAGGTCTTCTTTTTTCAGAACGTCCTGACAATGAGGTTGATGCAATGTACCAAACACAGGACCCTGAAACACTTACCATCTGCCATGATCTTAACTATATCACTGCCATTGTCAGTGGCAGCAAACACAATTCTGATACCTCAGGGTCACAGACATTCAAACACCTTGCTGTTAAAGTCTTCCAAGATGTTTGCAGCTGTATGGGATTTCTCCATGTGAACATGGCTACTGTGGCATGCCACCGAATGCCCTTAAAAGACTCTTCAGTGCCGAGACCAGTAGATAATTGTTGCCTAACCCCCACAAAAGAGATCCAGTATGCAGTGATACACATGTAGTCATTGGCTTGACAACTGGCCCACATGCCTGTCATTAGGTGGATAGTGTGAACAGCACTCTGCTACAAAGCTTGTACAACCAATTGCAGCACATCATGATGGTGCGCTGGAACAGTAATTATGGCAAAATAGGTCCTGCTGGGATTCTTCTATTTTGGGCAGATGGTCACAAAAAATTCTGCAAACCCCACTCCTTCCACAAAAGAAAAAGGGAAAGAGGTCCAATGCTAACATTTTAGCCAGCCTCCCATTGGGTGGTTGCGTTCTTACAGGCCCTGTTACCTAACCGTGCATGTAATAGTAGCCTGGATTTTCACTCCAATGATGCAGGCGACTTCCAGAGAGAAGATGAGCCAGCAGGCGGTAGACTCAATGTGCGTCTGGTTGGGACAGTTATTGTATGCTGCTGTGGTGTCTCCGTCTGACTCTTGTGCCATTGTGAGGTTGCTGAGACATGTGATACTGGCATACTGCTTGGGACAGGGCTGCTGCACGTAAAGATGTCACCCTCTTCTTCCTCATCACCTTCACCTCCACCCGCGATGGGAGCTCATTCCCCTCTCTCATCTCTTTCACCACCACCACCACTTGCAGCAATGTTTTAAGGTGCTCCTCCCACTAGATTGCATGATGTTTGTTTCATATGGGTCACTTGGTCTCCATTACCATAGTGTGAACCAGGCTTACCTCGACAAACACTAGCGTAGCAAATGGAGCATATTGCAATGTTATCCTATTGGTTGACAATTGTAATCAAGTCCCAGACTGGGGAGGTGAACTTTTTCAGTGGGCCACTGGTGCCACTTCCAATCCCAGAAGAACCAGAGGTAGGTGGGTGTGTTGACAATTGCCTCTCTGCAGTGTGTACTCCTACTGAGGTAGTGGTGGATGCAGGTCTCAGAGGGTGCCTTACAAATATGGAAGCTGACACTGGCGGTGGTGGTGGTATCAGTGCCAATTCCCTCAGAGCAGGATGAATAGGGGTAATAATGATGGTTTCCTCTGGGCCAGCTTCCATGACAATGACTGGCTCGTTGTCATCCTCATCCATAATTGTAGGGCTTTCTGGAATTTTCCTTTTAGTTTCCCCTTGCCTTCCCTGGTATGCCTTGGACTCAGACGGGGTCCAATCCATGTCCAGATCATCAGAAGGGGGGCTTGGAGAAGATAGTGGAGTACCCTTTCTTTTTCTTGCTGGAGATCTGGAAGCCAATGGTTCAAGAAGAGGTACATCTTACCCAGCAGGAAGCTCAACCTCCTGTTCTGCTCCTACCTCAGGAAGATCTACAGTTGTTAGCTGTGGCTACTGTTGGCCACTTTGCTTAGTTTCCTGCAACGATTGGATACTACTATGCGAAAGAGACAAATCCAATTCAATGTCACTCGTCGTTGGCATTGCCATGATTGCAGTGGCTGCCTCAGTGAAAGACATTGGCCTGGGCTTAGGTTGGGTTGGTGATGTTGATTTGGGAGTGCTGCTCCCAGCATTCTCCCTGAAGGGCCAGTGCATGCCTCCCGAAAAAGGATTTGTCTAACACACAAGTGGTGGAAATCTACTTTTTCTCCTTCCCACTGGCCACTTTCTTGGCAGCACCTTCCTTTGGGGCCATCTTGAATCTGTCAGTTAGCAGTGTCACTTAGCTGCACAAGCGGAAGAGATTGGAGGACTCCCTTCACATGTTGTGGGGTCACGTCACTTTGTACAGGAATTCCATCTTCCTAGCCCTCTCCTATCAATCTCCCTAGAAACTGGCTTCAATTATGTCATTTGGGATGTCATTAGTGATATCATAAATGATGTCATAGAACATGTCATAAGTGTTGTCTTATGTGAGGTCATAAGCAAGTTATAGTTAGTGATGCTAACTATAACTGCTGAATTTCTGTTTTTCTTTTAGTTTAAAATGTTAATGTTGTCACTGAGAAATTCACCTAACTATAATATTACTTTAACCTTTGTTTCTTTAAGTGAATTGCTATGATTTATTTTTTTAGTAAATCACTTATTTATGTGTCTCTAAGTATGGTAGAATCATATTGTAATATATATACTACTTAGACATTATTTTGTAAAAATAATGGGGCATATTAGCAAGACCCACGTTAAAATTATCGCCGTTTTAGCGGCAGGAAACTGCTGCTAAAACGGCGATAATGGGCTTGCTAATATGCGTTATGGAATTCAATAGAAGCCCAGGTTAGATGTCCTGCACATCTAACCTGGGCTTCTATTGGAATTCTATAACGCATATTAGCAAGCCCATTATCGCCGCTTTAGCGGCAGTTTCCTGCCGCTAAAACGGCGATAATTTTAACGTGGGTCTTGCTAATATGCCCCAATGTTTTTTGTTGTAATATAACAGAGTACGGTTTATACTTTGCAAAATGTTTGTAAAATATGTGTGAGTATTAAACAGATAAATATTCAATATTTCAGTAGTTAATGTGCATTTGCTGAGCTCTTGTAACTCTCATATGGATGCGTAATACCAGCAGTTAATTTTTAAGGTGTTATTTCTGTCAAAGGTGCCTTTAAACTAAAACAGGTCTTTTGAGAGCTACCCTCTACTTTTATCATGTTTGTTGTTTTGTACTGTTTTCCTTCTTTTTGTTCTTAAAATCCCTTGCAAGACTCTCGCAAGAGCCAGAGAAGCCCAACATTACCGGCTGCTTTTGCGACCCTCATGATCCTGTGCGTGCTGTCCTAGAGGGACAGTGATTCCTGGTTTGCTCTCACGAGACTCTCACAAGATTATACTTTTTATAATAGAATTTGCACTAACACTGAATATATTCTGATGTAGTATGTAAAATGTATATACACCAGAATACTAACAGTGTGTTTAGTTTAAAGAAATGCAATCCATTATATAATTGTGGGGAAAATTAAATCACTTAGACTTATGAAAAAACCTACATGTTTTACTTGCATGAGACCAACATTGGTACATAGCACATATTGATACTAATTTATTTGTTTTAAGTCCATCTATTATTATTAGAAAACGTTTCATCATTCTATAGTTGTGATCATTGATCGGCCATATAACGACAATGAAAATGAAATGAATGTTTTTCTACTTATTTATATCTACATGAATGTTTCTAAATATTGTTTATTCTAGAACTTTGGTTGTAGAAATTTAGCAAAAGAATTTGGAAGTTTCCAGGGTAATCTCTGCTGTAATTTAAGAGAAAGCAAAAGACGCACAATTGATGGACGGAATGCAGAAGAAATCAAAACATTCACCCCCGTCAAGAGATCTGGGTTAAATCGATCATTCTTTTGCTCACCATGCCGCCACCCCTGTTTAGACCTGCCCATATGCAAATCAGTCTTGACCCTGTGCCTCATGGGACCAGTCCAGCCCGAACTGCCATGCCAGGTCCTACCTGGACCGGAAACAAGCATCCTAGGACCGGTTTCAGGGTTTCACCCCATATCAGCCAGGATAGCTTGAATCCAGTGGCACAGCGAGCCCGGGACCCACGTCTGGGCATTCCTGGCACATTTAGGGCGAGAAAGCAAAAGACACACAATTGATGGACGGAATGCAGAAGAAATCAAAACATTCACCCCCAGTCAAGAGATCTGGGTTAAATCCATCATTCTTTTGCTCACCATGCCGCCACCCCAGTTTAGACCTGGCCATATACAAATCAGTCTTGACCCTGTGCCCCATGGGAACAGTCCAGCCCGAACTGCCAAGCCAGGTCCTCCCTGGACCAGAAAGAAGCATCCTAGGACCGGTTTCGAGGTTTCACCCCTCATCAGCCAGGATAGCTTGAATCCAGTGGCACAGTTAGCACAGGACCTACGTCAGGGCATGCCCGGCGCACTTATGGTGCAAAAGCAAAAGACACACGATAGATGGACGGAATTCAGAAGCAATCAAAACATTCACCCCCAGTCAAGAGATCTGGGTTAAATCCAGGGTCAAAACTGATTTGCATATGGCCAGGTCTAAACTGGGGCGGCATGGTGAGCAAACGAATGATGGATTTAACCCAGATCTCTTGACTGGGGGTGAATGTTTTGATTTCTTCTGCATTCCGTCCATCAATTGTGTTTTTGTACTTTAAGAGAAGCATCATCACATTCAGTCCAGCCAGATGAATTTTTAATGTAGACTGTGATAGAAAACAATATCAACAGTAGTGTATGTTTTCTTGTGAATTGATATCTGACCAGCTTCAAAGATGATGATATCAGTATTGATTTTGCTACCATTAACTCTGCATCTTTGTAGCATGAGAATGAGATATTTTGAACTGTATCTTTTTTTTATTTTTTTTTTATTGGTATTTTCATACAAAACATGATAAAACAGTATCGTAAATCAACAGCAGCGTACAGACATTTCATTACATAATTGTCTTGACAAGTGTGTGGTGTGGAACAATCCGGATAATCATTAGGCTATACATTGACATTTACCGTATCGTATACGTGAGCTTGTTTTGCTGTGGATGCAACTGCAATGCAGAGTAGATACTTTCACCCCCTGTTTGACTGGACTCCGTCCTCCCTCCAGCGTCTACTGGGAGCCCTGCTGTAGAAGGAGATAACCCTGGAGTGGTCCCCATATATCTGTGGGCCTAGAGGCCATTGGCAGTAGTTCTATATAGGTTGTGGTCTGCTCCTGGTAATGTACTAGGTCAGTCAGCCATTCCTTGAATTTCGGTGCGCGCCCTCTACCCCATCTACAGGCTACCCTGCGTTTGGCCATCAACAGGGATATGCCGAGGAACTTCCGGTGCGTTTTGGGGATTAATGCAGTGTAACTCAAGAGGGCCACCAGGGGATCCCTGTCCAATGTTATGTCTAGCATTTTCTCCAGTGCCTCATGCACCTCCCCCCAGTATGCCTGCACTGCTGGGCATTCCCAGGCCAGATGTAGAAAACCAGCACCCTCCCTTTTGCATCTGTCGCATCTGTCATGGTCGGTTAGTTTGAATCTATATTTTTTTACAGGCGTGTAGTATAGCCTCTGCAAGAATTTATAATGTAGTATCCGCAGCCTGTTACTGGCCGTGATCTGCGATGTCTGGGAACAGCAATAGCTCCATTGCTCCTCAGTCACCTCTCGCCCCAGCTCCTCCTGCCAGTGCAAGCATGCCGAGCTGACAGGCTTCTTTTGTGTTGCGCGTATGCTTTTATAGAGTCCGGACACCAGGTGGCTGCCACCTGCAGGGTTTAACAGCTGGTGTAACGGAGGTAGAATTTCTGGCTCGTTGGGGAAATCCGGTAGGATCGCCCTCATCCCTTGTCGTAACCGTACATAGAGGAACACGTCTAGTGGTGTGGACCGTATGCCCTGAAACAGGTGCTCCGAGGAGCGGAAGGTACCGTCCAGAAATAAGTCCCCCCATGCCGTCACATGGAGCCGTTTACAAAGATTCAGGAATCCTCTTTCCTGCAATAGTGGTAGATCTGGGTGATAGGTCAACGGAAGTCGCGGGGAGTACAGGAAGGGCGACAAGAGTTTGTCCCTAATGCAATTCCATGCATCCACAGTGCTAGTGACCGTGGTGGGAGGCGTGGAGCGAGTGCGGCGAGGTCCGTGTATGATGCCGTTCAGGGGGACGGGATCTGCAAGCCAGTCTTCTGCGGCTATTTGCGGCATGTAACATGGGGGATATATCCAGTAGAACGCATATTGTGCCTGTGCACTCCAGTAGTACACCTCGAAGTCGGGTATATCTAGCCCACCCTGTTCATATGGTCTAATGAGGCTGGCCCACTGAAGTCGTGGTTGTTTTCCTCCCCAAATTAGCGTGATCAGTGCCGTCCGCAGTGTTTTAAAAAAGGTTGTTCCTGGATGATAGGGTATGTTCGCAAACAGATACAGGAACTGAGGGAGTACCACCATCTTTATTAGAGAGGCTCGACCAGCGAGTGATATAGGCAGAGAGATCCATCGTGTGACATTACTGTTGAGGCGTGCAATTGCTGTACCATAGTTCAGCCGTATGGTGTCTTCTCTGTCTCTCGTCACCTGTATGCCGAGATATCGAAGTTCAGTATCACACCACTCCAGCGGATAATCAAGTGGGAATTGTGGTACCGCTGGCGTAAGTGGGAACAACTGAGACTTCCCCCAATTGATATTGATACCTGATAATCTGCCGAATATTATAAATTCTCGTAGTATGGGGTTAAGGTTGTGCCTGGGGTCCCTGATATAAAATGTCACGTCATCCGCATATAAGGATATCAATATTTGGCGTAGGCCACATCGAAACGCCTTATCCTGATGCCGTTGTCTCAATCTAGAGGCCAGGGGCTCCATTGCGATAGCGAAAAGCAACGGAGACAACGGGCATCCCTGGCGCGTGCCTCTCGAAACAGGAAGTGAGCGAGATATATGGCCATTGATCAGTACTCTAACAGTGGGCTCGCGGTACAGCAATTGAATCCAGGATATATATAGCTTTGGAAACCCCATACTGTGCAGCACCTCAACCAGATAGTCCCACTCCACGGAATCAAAAGCCTTCGTGGCATCCAGAAACACAGCTGCAAGTGGGAACTCAGGCGCCACCGTCTGTATAAGCGAAAAGAGCGTGCGAAGATTGTGATTGGTTGCCCTGCCAGGGACAAATCCTGATTGATCAGGCAGGATAAGGTTTTCCATTAGGAGATTGAGACGAGTGGCTAGTATCTTAGCCAGAATTTTGGTGTCACAATTGAGAAGTGACAGGGGACGATATGAATCGCAGGAGCTGGGAATTTTATTGGGCTTTAGCAGAGATGTCACCAGCGCTTCCCTCATAGAGGGGGTAGGGTACCAATCTCCATAGACTCCTCATAAACCTCTTTAAGGACTGGCGCCATGATATCGATGTACGCTTTGTAAAACTCGGCAGGGATACCATCCAATCCGGGCGCCTTGCCGTTTTTTAAATGCATGATAGCTTCCCTGATTTCATCTAATTCGAAAGGCTGACTAAGGAATTCTCTTTGCGTGTTACTAAGCCATCCCAGTGTTATATCTCCCAGATAGGCACCTAATTCTACTGTTTCTTGGCGGTGTGTGGTGTATAAGGTCTCATAGTAAGCGGCGAATGTGGATAGTATATCCGGTGTGTCTCTATGTATTGTCCCTTCTAGGCTCTCAATTTCTAATATATGGGACGTGAACCTGGGGCCTCTCGTCGCCTCAGCTAATGCCTTTCCTGGCCGTTCCCCTTCGCCGTACTTTCGAGCCACCCAGTACTTACTCTGGAATTTCACCTCTCTAGCAGCAGTCTGTTCGTATTCTGTCAGTTTCTCGCGAAATTCTACTTGTACCCGCCCTGTCTCTCCGTTATTCATCCTGACCTCTAACCTCTTCAGATCCTGTTCCAGCGTTTGGATTGTACGCCGTATGTCTCGAAGTACTCCGAAACTCTTTGAGATGCAATACCCTCTAATAGTGACTTTGAAAGCCTCCCATATTATTTCGACAGTATCAACTGATCCCTTGTTTCTCATAAAGAAGTCCCTGATCTCCTCCCCCAGCTCGGTCTGAAAGACCGTGTCAAGCAGTGCATGGGGCTGCAGTCGCCAGCGTGGCCTGGGCGTTCCATATCCCGGTGGTGTGAGTGCCAGCCTCACAGGGCAATGATCTGAGAACGTCCGGGCAGGGTGAGTTACAGCACGTATAGCGTCCCCGAGACCTCTTGAGACCAAACAATAATCAAGGCGCGCCCATGTGCCCGAGCGTGTCGTGAAGTGTGTACCCTCCTTCAAATATGGGTGAACATGCCTCCAACTATCTACTAGACCACCCTCCTTCACTATGCCCCGCAGTGCTTCTTGGGACTTATTATAGTGGTGCATATTTGGGTTGGACCTATCCAGTTCCGGGTTAAGGGCCACATTAAAATCTCCACCCCAGACGACATGTGTGGAGCCTACGTTCAATATTTGCCCCCATATCCTAGTGAAAAAATCTGGAGCGTCAACATTGGGGCCATAGCAATTGACCAGTGTCACAGAATCTCTACCAAGTCTACCCCATGCAAGTATGTATCTCCCTTGTGGGTCTTCTATCGCTCCCGCCAGCACAAAGGGTGTCTGTTTTTTAATCAGTATGGCAGTGCCTCTCGCGTAGGAGGAGTATGATGAAAAGAGTCTCGTGCTAGCCCATTTACTGGCGAACGTGTTTACAGCCCTTGGGTCTATGTGGGTCTCCTGGAGCATAGCCAGTTGCACCCGTTGTCTGTCCAAGTATGCCAGGACCTGCCTCCTTTTTCGCTGGTCCCCCAGGCCCCTGACATTCCAGGATAAGATCGTCAACGTGAAGTTGTCATCCGTAGCCATCACAGTGTCTCACAACAAGGAGCCCAACATATGATGTATCAGTTATATGAAAGGCTTGTCCATTTAAGCACCCATCGATTCCACATGCAATGTGTCTGTCTATTGCAATAATATAATGCGTTTCCCGCAACTGCCCCCCTCCCACCTCCCATGGCACCCCAATCATGCCAGAAACTGACCCCCATCCCGATTCCCTAGCCCTACAACCCCCCCTCCCACTGAAGCAGCCCTAATCTGCCAGAAGTTTACTCCCCCCCTTCCCCAATGAATACAAACAAAAAACCTATCCAAACTGCTATGCAACCGTACATAGATTAATCAACAATGGGGGGAATACCCGTTGGGGGGATTACCCTAGGTGCCTGCACATTAACCCTCACCCGTTTGGGTCCACTAGGGATGAAGCGCGTGAACACCAAGGGGCAGAGGGTGCCCGGCGTAACTTATTGGAAATGGCTCATAAAGAAGAACAGAGATTAGAAATAGTAAGTCTATTGGTCTACCGTCCTCCGTATCTGCGGAGCCCGCTGCTTCTGCTCCGCCAGCCATTCGTCACTTGTTATGTTTCTTATGTCCCAGTAAGTTCAAGACTTGAATGAGTTATTCAGTCCGCGCTTTCTTCCACTCCCGCCGATGCGGCCTGCTGGGATGATGCTGACGGTTCGGTGTCATGATTTGATCGTTTCAAGTGCTTTAAGAACTCCTCCACCTGCTGTGGTTTTGTAAAGAATCTCTGTCTACCCTGGTGGGTAACCCTAAGTCGTGCCGGATATAACAGTGCGTAGTCAATTTGGGCCCGTCTCAACTTCTTTTTGACGTCTATAAATTTCCGTCGCTCTTCCTGAACGGTTGGTGTGAAGTCAGGGAAGACAGAGAACGTATTGCCATCATATGACAGCTGTTGAGTGCTTCTCGCTGTGCGGAGTGCAACGTCCCGGTCCCTATAATTCAAGAGGCGTGCTATGATAGGGCGTGGCGTGCTTCCCGGTGGCGGGCGCGGGCCCAGTGATCTATGCGCCCTTTCCACTATGAATTGACTGGAAAAGCCTTCCGCCCCAAACGTTGAGAGCAACAATTTTTCAACATATTCCTCCATTCTTCCTGTGTTGGTCGACTCGGGGATACCAAGAATGCGTATGTTGTTACGCCTACTTCTCGCCTCCAAATCTTCATTCTTTGCAGCAATGATTTGAAGAAGCTTATCCATTTGGGCAATCTGCGTTGTTACTTGGGACGTTGTATCTTCATTGTCGGAGATACGGGGCTCAGTTTCTTTAATGCGACCCTCGTGCCCTTCTAATTTGTGAGCAATGGCGTCCATACGCGTGGACATGTTATCCATTTTATCTACCATGGTAGCGAAGCCTTGTCGAACTTCTTGCAGGATGCTTTGTACCTCTGTGGATGGAGAGTTAATGGTTCCCTGCGCGCCCTCCCCCTTGTCGGCGTCCGGATCGTCCGCTGTGTTGCGGGTAGTCCTTCTGGTGGTGTCAAAGGATAACTTGGGTTGGCGGTTATCTGGCTTCCCCATGGTAGCCTTGAGTGCGAACTGTTAGTGTCCCTGTAGAATTATGGCGTGGCGATCGCAAGGTGTCTGCAGTCTGGGCACCCCAGTATGCCAAGGCAGTACTATGCCTGTATCCGACTCTTTTGCCTGCCGAGCTTGCATATATTAGTGATCACGGTATGAGTTCCAGAGCACTGTCGTTACCGGTTCGGTACCCCTATCAGTGTTTTTTTTTTTTTTTTTGAGGAGGCCGATCTCTGTTTCCATGCGCTGTGGCCTTGTTGGTGGGGCGTGTGCAAGGTGACTGCAGACTGTGCGCCCCGGTATGTCAAGTCAGTACTGTGCCTGTATCCTCCTCTTTTACCTGCCAATCTTGCGTATAACAGTGAGCGCGTTGTGAGCTCCAGAACACTGTTGTTGCCGGTTCGTCCGCACTTTCCCCACGGAGGCCGATCACTATTTCTTTGCGCTGTGGTCTCGTTGGTGAAACGATGTTAGGGGCTGAAGAAACAGTGGCATCCCCGCTCGCAAGTATATGTCGTCCACGACACCACCATTCGTAAGGGGCAGCGTTCTTGCAATGGAGTTGCGGTCTCCCCCTGTCTGCACCCGCGCGTTGTGTGCACCTTAGCGCGTGTCTATGGGTTGCTAGACAATACGCATACTTTCGCCACTACAGTTCCAGTGAGGGGGAGCTCGGCGGTTCAGCAGGTGTTTGTTGGCGCCCAGCAGATAGGCCCTGGACGGCAGTTCACGCCGCGCGCAGGGGGTGCAGTCCCTTCTCCTTTGTGCCACCGTGCATACACCCCTAGGATTCGAGGCTTTGAGTGCAGGCAGGCCCCCGGTCCTCCGATCTAAAGAGCTCGTTGCGTTCACGGTCCGAGAGGCCACACATGGGCCCGTCTTCACGAGCCCGCCCCACGGCAACCCAACAGCGCACCGCGCCTGCTTCCAGCAGTGGCTCCACACTCGGGGATCACCTACTTGCACACACCTCCGTCCCGGTCTCAGCTCATAGGTCGCATCTGCCGCTCCGCTCCCGCATTCAGCTTCCGAGCGCTGCAGTACCTGCGCACCTATTCCGATTGTCGTCGTCGCCAACCGTCATATCCACCAAGGTGGTCAGCTCTGACGGCGTGTAGGGGCAGCCCCACCCGTGTCTTCTTGCCGTGGGCAGGGTCCGGCGTATGGAGCGTATGCCACGTACAGTGCGCAGTGCCGGTGGGCCCACGCGCCTCGCGTCACCCCCCGGGCTCGCGTAGTAGGGATAGCCGCTCCTGGTCACCGCGGCTCGTTTCCTCTGCCCGCGCTGTCACCTTAACATTGAGATTTCTCTGGAACGGAGGCTCCAATACGGTCGGATTTCGCAGCGGAGCTGCAGCGGACCGCCAGCAGTCTCAGAGGGCAGTTTGATTGTAGTTCATGGCCATTAAAGAGGATATTTTGAGGATCGTTGACGCCGGGCAGCAAGAGCCTCACAGTAGTGCGGCCATTTTGCGTGTGCGCCACCTAGCGCCCTATATTTTGAACTGTATCTTAAAACCAATGTGTACAACAGTTGTGATCTGCATGCTTGACAGGGGTTGTTCTGTACAGCTTTCACAAATAGTTTTTCAAATGACACTGACTTGCAATCTGATACCGTAAGTTGCATAAATCACTCTGATGGAATGCCTGTTCTGCCTGAATAGCGACAGTTTACACATTCATGGTTCCTTGAACAGTTTGATGTAAAGAAAACATTTATTGCAATTCCCTCACTTTCTACCACATTTAGCACAGCCATTAAAACTCCTGTGTATCATGCTGCATGTTCAAAGTGAACTGTGTACCACTATTACAGTGGTCAACCATATCACGTATAAATGCAGTAGAATTACACAATTATTTTCAGTATGTACTAAGTTGAAAAGAGTTTTCAATGCTTGACATAAAGATTTCTCTTTGTGTTGAATAACATTTTCAACCTCCAGCTGTAGGTGGAGTAGAACATTAACTACTACATTGCAGTAACATGAAACTCTAAAAGTGTCAGAAAATGGAAAACCTATTACATGGCTGACTTAATAATTTTTTATCTTTCTTGAACTGTTTATAGATTCTTCACTTCATTTTGAAACTTTTGAAAAATGTACTGTCTCAGAACGTTTTCGCTTTCTGTAGGTTGCATGCTTTTCAACAATCGGATATAAGTTCAGGTGAGGAGCATAGATGCCTCACAAGCGACTATACTCTGTCACACATGATGAGTCAGCATTTACTCTGCTCTCATCAAAATCAAGAAGGTACAAGCCTGACAATGTTCTCACCCGTGATAAAGCAATGTGAGGCATTCCTTCTTTAAAGACTGTGTGACCTATATTTATCATAGCTGCATCCAACCTTAATCCTTGAGATTTGAAGAGAGATGAGAGATAACTACTGTCTTTTGGTCACAGTCATTCACAAACTTTTATAAAACTTACTATTAATAGATCCCAAATTAATTCTCCAGGAAACATTTTTGAATCATTGCAGATCCAAGAACGAATCTGTAAGATTCAGACTTTTGTGATTTACGTGCATACTTTGTATTGGTAATGTTCTAAGAAGCAAGGGTATGTTAGGTGCAAGTACCATATATGATATCTATTAGGTTAAATAAGCTAAAATACTAGGTAGAACATTTGATGGCACAATGAATGTGAAGAGGCAAAATAAGTGTTTTACAACCAATCTGTAAGAAATTAAGTTAATAGTCAAGAGGATTCCCTGCCAACCTTGAGTATAATTAAAATCCTTGTCAGGGTGAACTCTAAAAGTTGCTAAATTAACCTGAGCTCAACCCCCATTGTAGCTATCGCACAAAGCAGACAGGCTTAACTTAGGGCAATAAGTAAAGTATTTTTACACTAACCAAAACATTAATAAAGTCAAACACAACCCCATAAAAATATCAAACAGGATTATAAAATTAGAGTAAATTTAAAAAAAACTAAATTACCCCTGTTAGTATAGAAAGATTTAGTACAGATATTGAAGACCCAGACAAAGTGTCATTAAAAAGCCTCTCCTTTAGCAATGCAGGATCATATGTGCTTAGACAGTATTATGTCTCCAATGCTTCAGGTTAATAAATTACAGTGGAGGAGCTCAGAGAGAGAACAGCTGCAACCTTTGATACATACTGATGGTAGCTAGAAATCAATAAAACAAACAAATCAAGAAGTCCCTGGTACATGAAACAGACCGGGATTGACAGTTTTGTCAGACAATGATCGTGCAAGGAGGTGGTACCAGGGGATTAATGCAAGTAAACCAATCAGTTTTGAGGTCAATTTAGTGGGGAAAGATAAGATACAGAGATGATCATAATACATTGCAACAAGAACAAGATTGTGCGCTCTGTTTATGCTGAGGTTGTAGAAATAGACACGTAATCAGTTAAACACATAGTCAGATTGCACAAATCAAACAATACGCAGTCAGATCACACATTCTGCTTGAGCTGAGTTTTAGGACACGTAGATTACACAAACCAAATTACACATTGGCAGATAGCACTAAGAACACATTTTCAGGAGGGTGGGAGTGATTGCACCAATGAATGAAGGAGGGTAGGAGGTTTGGCTTTAGTTGTGTAATGTTGCTCAAATTTAGCCATTGTCGGCCACATTATTAGTACGTATGATTCAGCACCAATACACTATATAAAAGGCTACCTGTTGTAGCCAATTTGAGAGTTGGATGACAATCCTTCCTGGGTACATCACTCTCCCAGCCACTGTAAATTAAAACCTTTATATTTTATCACTTACTCTTGCTTGTTTTTCTACTTCAATTAAGGTCTACCCAACACACCAAAAGAATACAAATCCAATAAGAAGAGCCGGGAACATGATTTAAAAAAAATGTTAAATGAAAGATGGTGTCAAGAAGTGTTTTGGTCAACTGCTACCAACTGGAAGCTGTAGAATGGGACCTAAATACAATTTGAGGCTGAATGTGATGGATCATGGGCTAGATACAGAAACCAGAATTGACCAGGTTAGAGATTTTTCTTGAGATTTAGGGCCTAATTTTTAAGTTGGCAGTAGTTATACTCTGTGGCAACAGCGGCGGAATATACATACTGCCAACATAATAGTCTGCCTGTCCGATTTAGATGTAGGCAGACTATAAGATTGGCTATGGATGTGACTACTCCATCACTGCCATAGCCAAACCTCTCCAAAAGCCCTTACTCCATCGGGCCATCAGAAAAAATTCCTCCCACTCAATCAAGATGGTCTCAAATATTGTGGCATGTTAGCAGAACCCTGCACCAAACAGTGAAATGCATTGTTTGAAACCGCTGTAGCAGCTGTTCTTGCTAATGTATTATAAATGACCACCTGCTTGGCGATCATTTATAAGTTTGGTGAGTGGTATCACCACCAAGGGATGGAGAAATGTACTCTGTCCTGCTGGTAGAAAAAAGGGTCGATCGCCCACATTTATATCAGGCCCTCAGTCTCAATGGGAGTCAAAAATCTTCTGCGGGTCAAGGCAGCAGGTTGTAGCCTTTGAGGGCTCCAAGAAGTTAGACAGCCATTGGACGTGAAATGGGTAAAGCTATTGGTTTTGGGAGGAAAAGCTCACAGTAGGAGGCATTTGAATTTAGAGCCCAGGGAAGTCCTCTCGCCTGCCAAATACTTGTGGCACCTTTGTCTGGTAAAGATTTGTACGGTTTTACCTAATTACTTTTTTGGAGGTCAGAATCACTCAGAGGAGCAAGGGTGTAGCCAAAGAGAGCTCAATGAGGCCACATAACTTCTCCATGAGGTCCATCTGAAGTGAATTTGCTGCTGCAGAGAAGTTTCAAGCTGGAGAAATCTGAATCTTTAGCACAGCAGCAATACAACTTTGGGCAGATTGGCTTTGTAGATTTGTTCCTTTCCTCTGGATGTCTTGAAATTGAAACAATTTGTAAGTCTCCGTTTTCTAGGGGTGATAGGACAAATCCGACCATACATACCCTAGGGCCCCTTGACCTCAGGAACAGCAGAAGAACAGCACTTGAGGAGCAGGACTCAGTTGGAACTGTTCAACTGGGAATCTTCAGGAAAGGACTCTTATACCTTGTTGTGTTCATATAGCTTGAAGAGGAGGTCAGCCTTCTGACCTTTGGAGTTCAATATTTTGTCCTTGGTACAAGAGGAGCCAGGTACAGTCCTTAAGGGCTCCTCTCAGGTCACAGACAGCAGGGCGATTCCTCCTCTGTTCTTCCTAATGTTCAGTAGAGATCTGAGGAGGATGTCAAAGGATGCCTCATTTATGCCTGCCACTAGCTTGCGAGGGGGTGTTGACCCCTCTCTAACCAAAGGAGTAGTGCATCAGGCATTAGACTGAGCAACATTATTAAAATTAATTGGGAAGGTGGAGGGACCGTACTTCTTCACTCACTTAAGACACTTCAACAAAATGTGATTGCGTTTTCAAACAAAGGAAATATATTTGAAATGTTAGCTCACAATATGCAAGTTTGTAATTGTCTTCTATTATTATTATTATTATTATTATTAACAGATTTGTATCGCGCATGGCTGCCCCAGCGACGGGGCGTCCCAGCGCTACCCAAAACAGCATACCGATAAGTAGTGACAGCCTGGGAAAGGAAGAGAGAGTTACGCTGGGAAAAGCCAGGTCTTTATGGCTTTCTGAAAGGCTAAATGATCTTGGAGCCCTCTGATACCAGTAGGAAGAGAGTTCCAGAGTTTGGCAGCCAGAACTCTAAAAGAACGACCCCCCGCTCTGGCTCTTAAAACTCTAGGGGTATACACCAGCCCTTGGTCAGCTGACCGTAGGCACCGGTTCAGGACATAAGATGTTAACAAGTTTGATAGGACCGGGGGGGCTTGTTTAGTCAAACTTTTGTGGGCAATGCATAAAGTATTAAACTGAATTCTTTTCTCCACCGGTAGCCAGTGTAATTTGGGTAGAGATCTCGACACGGAGCAGGTTTTCAGTAGCGCTAGTAAGGTGCGAGCTTCTGCGTTTTGTATTCTCTGCAAGCGCTGAATGCAGGATTTGTTGGCACCCAGATAAAGGGAATTCCCATAATCCAATCTGGATAAGATTGTAGCCTGTACAATAATCTGCCGGACTTTGGGCTGAAAGAAGCCCAATAGAGATTTTAGCCCTCTCAGAAGCCCAAAGCATGTCCCTGCGACTACTTTGGATTGGGTGTCAAAAGAGAGACCTCTATCCATCCAGAAGCCCAAGTTCTTGACTGCCTCCTTCGGCAAAGGAGCTGGTTTAAGTTGGTCTGGCCACCATTGCTCTGACCACATATCGCTATCTCTTCCAAATATCAAAATTTTGGACTTACTGACGTTTAGCTGCAGACAATTTGCTGTCAGCCAATTGGCGACCGCCAATAAATCCTCCTTGAATTTAATAAGATTTTGTTTACATTTCTTGGAGAAGGCGATAACTAATTGGGAGTCGTCGGCATAAGAAGCCAACGACAACCCTCTGCTTTTTGCTACCGCTGCTAAGGGTTGAACATAGATATTAAAGAGCACAGGGCTCAGTATCGATCCTTGTGGAACCCCATGTCTGATCGCCGACTCCTGGGAATGATAGGGTGGTACTGTGACCTGAAATGTTCTGCCCTCTAAAAAGGAGCGAAACCAGTCCAGAGCCAAGCCCTCGATCCCTATCTCCTGTAGCCTGCACAGTAGTATTTCATGAGAAACAGTGTCGAAAGTGGCACTTAAATCTAAGAGAATTAAGGCCGCAGAATTTCCATCATCTAAATTCCTACGAATTTCCTCCGTCACTGCCAGCAGAGCCGACTCAGTGCTGTGGCGGGCTCTGAACCCATTTTGGGAGGAGTCCAATATGGCCTTTTCCTCAACAAACTTTGTCAGAATATTATTGACATAGGATTCAGTGACCTTAGCTAGAAAAGGGAGCTGGGAGATGGGACGATAGTTGCCCGGTTCAGATGGATCTAGCGATGCTTTCTTCAGAAGAGGAGTCACTTTAGCGTGTTTCCAGGCTGATGGTAGGCACGCTGAGGTTAGGGATATATTAATTAATTCCCTAGCCACTGGTAAAATAAGGTTACGAAATTGGTGGAAATGAGCTGGTCTCAAGGCATCCGCTGGAGAGCCAGATTTGATTTTCAGGCAGATGTGCTCAATCTCGATGAGGGATAGTTGGGGAAGGAACGCAGTGTATCCTCCATAGAGCGTCCCCTGTTTTTGTGTCTTTCCCTCTGATCGATATTGGCTGGTGGAAAGCTGTTATAGATTTTATCTACCTTGTCTACAAAAAATCTGGCCAGTTCATCGCACTGGTTGTTGGAAGTAACCGGTGAATCGGCTTTTGAATTTATACTTTTCATAACTTTAAGAAGAGAAAAATCGTTTTTGATGAATTGTCACTCTCTAAAATTTGACCAGCAATATACTCCGCTCTGGCTCTCCGAATCATCTTATGGTATGCTTTAATGGAGTTGCGGTATTTATTTTTTGCTTCTATATTATACCCATGCCTCCAGGCCCCCTCAAGTTGTTTACATTTTTTCTTTGCATTAATCAGGGATTCCTTAAACCAGGGATTCGGCTGCCCGCTTTTTTGTTTGGAGCTCATTGTTTCAGGAATACAGCTGTCTAAAGCTTGGATTAGCCAGTCCTGAAAGCATGTGTTAGCTAACTCTATATTGAATGGCAGCTGTGGGGTGTGCTTGGACAGCAAATCGAAAAATGTATTAGTATCTAGTTTGTGCCAAGGTCGTTTGGACATCAATTGTGGGCGATTCGGCGTTGGCTTACCTTGCCAGCAAAGAGAAAAAGGGACAAGGAAATGATCCGTCCAGGCCATAGGGATCGGAGTCTCAGTTTTTAGAGGGACTAAGTTGGAAAATATGGGGTCCAACAAATGACCTGCTACATGTGTAGTATTAGGGACCCGTTGTGTTAACTGGCAGGCCTCTAGGTCTGCTAGAAAGTTGGCAATACCCATATTGCCGCTATCTTCTAAATGCAAATTGAGGTCTCCTAAGATGGTAACATTTGCTGCCTTACTGGCGAGCATGACAATTTTATTCACTAATTCTTCCCTAAATACTTTAGATGGCCCTGGTGGACGATAGATGAGCAGCCCAGAGACTGTAAGATTAAAATTAAGGGTGATTTTAAAGAGGGCACTTTCGCACTCAGGGATATTCTCCTTAATAAGGCTGCAAGTATACAGCTCCCTATGGATTAGTGCAATCCCTCCACCTCTATTTCCGTATCTATTCAATAGTTTCATGGTGTAACCTTGGGGAAGTGCGAGCCAAGATTCTGCAACAGAGTCCTGCGTTAGCCAGGTCTCGGTCAAAAATAATCCGTCTGGAGACTCTTCTGTTAATAAATCAAATATCTCGGCGTGGTGCTTCGTTAGAGACCAACAGTTCAGGCTAAAAAACCTGAAATTGGTGAGATTTGGAAGGAGTAAGTCCGTCCCATGTGGCCTGAATTGAAATAAACATTGTTTACATTTGAAAGAGCCATTTGATGGAGACCAGGTGTGCTTCAAGCAGGAGGAACAGTGAATATTGTATGACATAAGCTCAGCCCGTGAGTACTGGCATATATCTTTCATGGACTGGGCAGAATGTCTGGCGTCTGACGTCGTCCAGGCGCGGAGGGGCGCAGACGGGCTTGCCCTAGGCGCACCTTCGGCGCGCCAGCGGCGCGTCCGCTGCGCGGCCGGCAAGCCATGTGGTTTAAATGCCTTTCCCCCGGAAGTAACAGTGGCAAGGGGAGGAGCTACGTCCCTCCACACAAGCGGCCCGTGAAGACCGTGGTGGACCGGGGACCATCCAAACACTAAAGTGCAGTGTGCAGTTGTCACAGGTACAGCGCGAATTTGAAAATCTGTCAGTAATTCTACAAGTTAAAATTTCCCTTAGAGCACAAATTTATCACAATTAAAATTAAAAGGTCTAAAACTCTCCTTTCGGCGCGCAGCTACTATCTCTCTGCGCGGCCGGCAAGCCGTGTGGTTTAAATGCCTTTCCCCCGGAAGTAACAGTGGCAAGGGGAGGAGCTACGTCCCTCCACACAAGCGGCCCGTGAAGACCGTGGTGGACCGGGGACCATCCAAACACTAAAGTGCAGTGTGCAGTTGTCACAGGTACAGCGCGAATTAGAAAATCTGTCAGTAATTCTACAAGTTAAAATTGCCCTTAGAACACAAATTTATCACAATTAAAATTAAAAGGTCTAAAACTCTCCTTTCGGCGCGCAGCTACTATCTCTCTGCGCGGCCGGCAAGCCGTGTGGTTTAAATGCCTTTCCCCCGGAAGTAACAGTGGCAAGGGGAAGAGCTACGTCCCTCCACACAAGCGGCCCGTGAAGACCGTGGTGGACCGGGGATCATCCAAACACTAAAGTGCAGTGTGCAGTTGTCACAGGTACAGCGCGAATTAGAAAATCTGACAGTAATTCTACAAGTTAAAATTGCCCTTAGAACACAAATTTATCACAATTAAAATTAAAAGGTCTAAAACTCTCCTTTCGGTGCACAGCTACTATCTCTCTGCGTGGCCGTCAAGCCGTGTGGTTTAAATGCCTTTCCCCCGGAAGTAACAGTGGCAAGGGGAGGAGCTACGTCCCTCCACACAAGCGGCCCGTGAAGACCGTGGTGGACCTGGGACCATCCAAACACTAAAGTGCAGTGTGCAGTTGTCACAGGTACAGTGCGAATTAGAAAATCTGTCAGTAATTCTGCAAGTTAAAATTGCCCTTAGAACACAAATTTATCACAATTAAAATTAAAAGGTCTAAAACTCTCCTTTCGGCACGCAGCTACTATCTCTATCTATATCTCTCTATAAGATGATTTTAATGTTAAGCTCAATTAAGGTAGGAAAATATCACCATAATTACAACTAAACAAATTAAATGTTATCACTTGGCTATATTTGCTTACTCAAGGAGTTACAAATTTAACTTGGAATGTGAACTAAGTTAATTTGCTAGCAACTCTAGTAAAAAAACTCATCTTCATTCCACAGTGCACTCAAGATTTTCTGAGTCTAGAACTTCCACATTAAATGAATTATCCATTGGGCATAACTATCATCAGTCCAGCCAGTGCTGTGCACCATCTCCCAGTGAAGTGCAAAGCCTTGTAGGATCTGATTCATGGCTGCCTTTTATTATCCAAATGGGAGAAGAGATTCACAACTTTATGCTTGAACTATGGCACATAACACCCTTTCTAGACCACTCAATATTCCTTCGTGACAGTGTCTCTTAGGGACATTCTCTTACCTTTCTGACTGTTGAACAAGGACATTTCATGCTGCCATATCATTTCACTTTTTATAACCAAGCGGATTAAAATTAATTCTGAATGCAATTACATTGAATACACATTCAATGCCTTATCAATCAAATAGCTTTATTTCGATATAAATATCATAAAAGCATCAACCAATTCATCAATATATCACATAGAATAAAAATACAGTCAATATAATTAATAAAATGTGATGGACCAGTTCTAAAACCATTAAAACATAAAGCTATTTCCTCTTAAATCAGATTTCATTTTTAACTAAAATCTTAAAATGGCTCCAATCATCTAGTTACTATTCCGTGTCGGGGGCAGGGTATTACATTCCATGGCTCCTTATCCCTTCCCAACTTAATCGCCATTTATACTTCAACAGGAGTAGCTGCCCTCTGTATGGCCCTAGACCTGACTATCCAGACACACCCCAGGTACTTAGCGACTCCGCAGACAAACAGGGTACTCGGGTCCGTTTTCAATATACGTAATGCAACTCTATGATCCAAAGTACCTAGTTGTTTGCAGATAGGCACGAGCCACCTTGACCTGGCACTTGTGTTTCTGGGCACGCAAACATAAGGTGGGCAACACTCTCCTTTGGGGTCCCGCACAAGGGGCATTCTTCAATAGTACGGTACGGGGAACACCACTTGGCAGTAAATTCACGAACTGGGAGGGAGCCGAACCTAAATTGAATATATAATGACCTGTCTCTAGGGACCTGAATTATATCCAAATATGGTTCAAGGCCTCTATACAGTTTGTGTTGGAAGAAATCCTCCGTGAGCCTTCCCATATTAGGATTGTTAAGTTCCCTAGCATCAATCCAGGCCCAGTAGGTCCGTTTAAGCTCCTCTTTACTTGGTGGAGTTTGAGTATCCCAGAAGGCCTTGAGGTCAAGTGCTATCATTAAAGCTTTAAGATTGGAGATCCATTTGATCTCCTTCTTGATATCGATGCGCATGACTTCTGTGAGTGCCTCAGCATAATTGGCCAACTCCTGGGTCCTCCTGAGACGAGCCCAATAAAGCAGAGGACGAAGTTTGGCCAGATCTTTAAAGTGACGCCTACCCAGGTCATACATCAAAGGGGTAAGGGGAACACCTCGTGGTAACATAATCAGGTCCCTAAGAAACTTATGCTCCGATCTACTGAGCTCATCGAGGTTTTCAAAACCCCATAGCTCGGCACCGTAAAGAGCCGAGCTAACAGCCTTGGCTCCGTACACAATGAGTGCCGGGGCAACAGGTCTACTAAAAGATGAGCGATGTTCTCTGCTCAATGCCCCGGCCACCCATTTGTGATTCAGGAGCATTTTATCAAGATGGGGTCTCCACTGTACTTTTTCTGAGAGACGAATCCCCAGGTAGTCGAAGGTAGTAACCCTCTCTAGGCGAGCCCCGTCCGGAGTAAAATTGTTCCTAAACGATTTGTGGGGGTTGAAGGTCATAAGTTTTGTTTTCGTTGTATGTATAGTCAAACCCCGAGAATTACAGAAAGTTTTGGAACCTATTCAAAAGGGTTTGCAAACCTACAGGGGTCTTAGAGATTAAAAGTGTGTCATCAGCAAACAGGAGAGTTGGCACCTTATTGCCCGCCAGGGCCGGGCATCAGCTGGTGTTTCTTGCAAAAGCTGACCACCCCGTTCACGTATAAGGAGAACAGGGTAGGTGCCATCACACAGCCCTGGCGGACTCCCCTATTTACTGGAATCTTTCTAGTAAGCTGCCCTTGCGACCCCCATCTTACCTGGGCATAATTTCCCTCGTGGAGCCTCACTAGAAGATTAAGAATTAGTGGGGGAGTGCCCATCTCACGCAGTATTTCCCATAATCTATTCCTAGATACCAGGTCAAAGGCAGTCTTTAGGTCGATAAAAGCGAGATAAAGACTTCCCTTGCCGACCACTACCACTTTCCCATGGATCATAAGTAATCTGAAGACCTGGTCCACCGTACTTGTGTTGGGCCGGAATCCTGCCTGGTACTGAGAGAGAATGTCCTCCTCCTCGGCCCAGGCTTGGATTCTCTGCAAAATAACCCTCCCAACTACCTTCTGCATTCATGCCTTATCAGAAAAAGCAATTAGAGGATTGCTTCATTTTAATAAGTGTAATGAAACTCTTGCGTGAAAAGTGTTTCCTTAATGCCCAAACACAGCCATCTTTGACAGGAACAAATGTGTCATGAATCACGCTCAACCAATCATTTCCAGTGCTTTATCATATATCCCTTAACAATTCAAAGGAGGCCTTCATTATTGCCGGAGAACCGTCAAATTCTGACTGTGGCTCCACCTGAATGTTTCCCACCGTTCCTTTCTACAATGACTTTCTAACTTCTTTTTTCACAAAATGAACTTTCCTTGATCAGCATTATTTCTCTCAGCAAGTCTTCTGATCAGTCTAAGGGCCCTATTATGACTTCGGCAGTCTTGGAACAGGGCCACCAAGTCACTGCCCTGCTTCAAGACCGCCAAAGCCATAAGAAACTGCCCACCAGATTATGACTTTTTCAGTTTCTAGTAGGTGGTTCTTTGGCGGTCCCACGGCAGTGCCTATGAAAAATCTCTCACCGCAATGGGTGAGTCAAAGGCAGTTCCTGAAGGGAATGAAATGTCAAGTCCATGCCCTGTAGGAACTGGGGGTGCATGTATACCTGCATGCATCACCTGGACAGAAAGAACATGGGGCCCTGTAGGGCCCCATTTGTTTCCTCACCGCCACACTTTTCATGGCGGGCTCACCGCAATGAAAACTGTGGTAGTGAGAAAACTCCTAATATGCTTGGTGCATATTAGGGGACTCAACCTGATGCAAGACCACCAAGGATCGCGGATCCCTGGCAGCAGCAGCTGTCCTATGGTGGTCCGACTGCCCTACTTGTAATAGGGCAGTCAGACCACTGGTGTGGCGGTAGCTGCACCGACACTGTGGGTTTGGCGATCCATCAGACCGCCAAACTCATGATAAGGTCCTAAATGTTTAGACATGCTTTTTTAGGCATATATAAATGCCTTATCTTGGCTGATATCCTTTCCTTTTTTCTCCCTCTCTACAAATCTGGCTTTTACTCCATCAATAGCTGTATTCCTTAGGCTCTTCCTCAGAGCCACCCTTTGAAAGTATATGTTGCACTTTTGCCAAATGTATCTACTCCTGTCCAATTACATTCTTTTAACTTCAAACAAAACCTACATATTTTCATGCCTTGGTGGTACCACAATACCACTAGTGATAGAATATAGTCATAAGAATAAGACATCAAAATCTATGGACATTGTTAATAACACCCTTAAGCTTTTGTCAGCTGTTGGCCTGGTCCGGTAGCTGCTGTTCATCTTCTCTCAACCAGTTGCCTTTATCCAACACAAAGAATCCTAATGTGTGCTGTATGTTCCTCTCCTCTTCCCAGGTGGTCCCTCAGTTTTACCAAGTTGCCACAGCTTACTTGTTGGCCTCACTATAGAAATAAGCTGATTCCAAAAGTGGTTCCTTGACTTTAGCCCAGCCGTCTGGGAATGTCCATGGGTTTTTTATCCTGTCTCAAAATCAACCAAAATGCCAGCCGCGGTCCGTGCAGGTAACAGTGGTGGGGCGGTGTGCCGAGTGAAGGGGGACTTTGACGGACAATGCAGAGGGGAAATTAAATAAATAATTGATTTTGCCTTGTCATCGTCCGTCAGAATCCCCCCCAACCCGGCCCCACCGCCCCACCACTGTTATCTGCACGGGCCGCAGCTGCAAAATGCAATGGTCAAGTTGAACCTGGACTAAATCATCTCCTCGTTTCTGATGAAACTTCACAGGCTTCCTTTCTCCAAACATGTCAGACACAAAGTCTGATGCTTCTATCACAAAGTTCTCTACTCTGGACACTCACTTTACTTGTTACAGGGCTCTCAAGTTACCATACTGGACATACTCTTCGTCCTCCTCTCAAGCTTATCTACACTTGAATAGAAAGAAGATCCATTTTGTATGTGGTTACTAAGTAGCGCAATGCACTTCATATGTCACTGTTGTGGCACACTACTGTTATGAAGCACCATAGAATTATTGGTGGATCCAGGGTCCTTTCCTCAGTGATGAGAAGTTTCAAAGTGCAAACCACATACATATTGAGTGGATGAAAGTATTTGCAGATAAGGTACCCCCTCACATTTCTCCCACTGACACTTTTAAAATGCTCTGAGCATGCAGACATTGCCAGATTGCTTCTCCACAGAATTGGGCAAAATGTTTAGTTATTCCCAATTTCTGGAGACAAGTTGTAATGCCAGAATTTGGTGCAGGAATACTGGCCAGAATCAGTGATTCTGGTCCCCTGGTATCCCTGCAAAAATCTGGCACACTCATCATGAGGAAAGTAAACTATTTAAAGTACGATGGGTTGTGTAAACCATCCTAAATCTAACCAGTGACTTGAATGGTACACACATACCTCAGATGGAAGCGTTTAAGGGTAACTGCAAGCTTTTGCAAGGCACCTTGCCACTTTGGCCATGGACGGACAGCCACTGCTGTCAAGAGCAAGGATTAAGTGCAATACAGGGTTGTAGTCGGGAGGGGACACTAACAAAATAAAAGGAGGTTTAGGGGAATAGGCTGCTCTTTTAAGAAAAAAATAAGTTAGCAACTGAAAATGCACTTTTTCTAGGCATTTAACTTTAAGTAAATGTACAGAATAAACATCTAGACATGTATAATCGTTTTTCAGTCTGAACGTTCTTGAATGTTTTTTAAAATTCCAAAATAATCTTACATTTGGCAAATGTCGGCTCACAAATGTGGGGTATTGTTATGACTTGTTAGTGACAAAGTATTCATTTCCTAGCAGAAGTTGACAGTGGCAGCAAAACACAATTTAAGACATCAGGTGTCGCTTTGATGGATGCAAATATGGTAGGTTTTATTTGTTGCGTTCCTCGATCATAAGGCAATTCTATTTAAATGAAGACCTATTGGTTCCAGTCCTCATGCTCCACATGCTCCAGGCTTCCTGTGATCACAAACACATTATGAGCGTTACTGTACACATGTTGGCAGAAGGACACGAAGGAAAATATAGGCTTCATTTTGTTCCGGATTTCATCTCACTATTTAAGATGTACATAGGTTTTCGAAAAATGAAATAAAAACATATATGTACTTACTCATTTTAATAGGATTACCCCACCATCACCCACCTCCAAAACGGCCCACTGGTGTTTGCACAGTTATCCAGGAAACCTGACGAGTTACTGTGTACTACATACATGTATAAATACACATAAATTATACTAGTGATCTATGGTGTACAAAGTACACCCTTGTGGATATATATATATATATATATATTACTATAGTTAGGACCTCGTTTCTATTCAAATAGCGTTTTTTCTTTTGCCAATATCTTTGGTGCCGTTTGACGAATCTTCGTGAAATTTTCAAAACTAGTGGGGCGCTCCGGTCAGCTCCTGTCTTGAAAGTTTCAGGGTGATTCGTGACGCGGGGGCTGAGAAAAAAGGGGGGTCCCAAAACGCGTTTTCCCCATGTTAATTTCCATAGGAAACTTTATACAAAGCTACAGCCCGAACTGCTGAACGGAATTACACCAAATTTGGCAAAAAGGTAGCCCTTGGTTCAGAAAGAGCCCTTTTTTTTTAAATGATGTAAATCTGTTCAGTAGTTCCTGAGAAATTAGAAAAAGTAAAATATCGATATCTGAGCACCGAGGAGGGTTCGCGAACCCTCCCGGGCACGAGCTTCACTCTGATTGGCTGCCAACACTCCAAACCAGGAAGTGTTGGCAGTCATCTTGTGACTCAGTAGAATCGAGTCACAAGAAAAGAGTAAATAAAAAGGTGAAAAACAAGAAAAGGGGGCAGGGTACAAACACCCTGACCCCTAGGCTCGCTCAGGGGGTCCCACAAGGACCCCAGGGCCAAAGAAAAGCATTTTTAAAAAAAGATCGGCCGAATTCGTGCTGGGGTGGCTTAAAAAAACGAAGCGCGGACTCCCGCGCTTCGTTGTATTTAAGCCCCCAGGTGGGCCAGGTCCCGGGGCTTAATTTATGATGTGCGGGGGGGCAAGCAGCCCCCCGCAGCCCCGGGGACCGCCACCTCCCCGGGCATAAACAAATATGGGTGGGGGGCCTCGCGGGCCCCCCAAGCCTTGGGGACCGCCACCTCCCCGGGGCTTTCTTCAAATTAGGGAGGGGGCCTCGCGGGCCCCCCAAGCCCCGGGACCGCCACCTCCCTGGGGCTTTGAAAGTAATTAGTGTGGGGGGGGCTCGAGCCCCCCCACACTGCCCCAGGGACCACCACCTCCCTGGGGCATTGATTATAATAATATGGGGGTCCGTTACGGACCCCCGGGGACCACCACCTCCCCGGGGCTATGTAAATGAAGGGAGGGGGGCCACGCAGCCCCCCTCCTGGAGCCCTTGATGGCCCTGAGGACCGCCACCCCCCAGGGCCGGCTCCTGCAATGTCCCAGAGTGCCCACCCCCGGGACATTGCTGTTTGCTATGGCAGGCTGGGAGCACGGCTCCCGCCCTACCATAGCAAACTCTGCTTTGGTTTTTGGACGCGAGAGCAGGAAGCCTGCTCTCGCTTCCAAAAACCAAAGCAGATGGCAGCAGCTCCCCTTGTGCAAAAGCAATGCTGCGTCCCGCAGGAGGCGGGGAGCCGGCGGGACCGTGGGGGCATTGGGGCTTCCCCCCCCACGGTCCCCATCGCAGAGGCCAGGCCCCGGGGGATGGGGTCCCCCCTCCCAGGCCAGAAGTGGCCTGGGAGGGGGCCACGTGGCCCTCCTCCCCCACAATAAAATAAAAACAAAAAAAAAGGAAAGGCCGGCCCCAGGGGAAGGAGTCCCCAGGCCATAATTGGCCTGAGGAGGGGGGCCACGCGGCACCCTTCCCGATTTAAAGAAAATGTTTTTTTTGAAAAAGGGGTCAGGCCCTGGGGGATGGGGTCCCCAGGGCCCAAAAAAGTAAAAAAAAAGGGAGGCCAAACAGCCCCCCTTGTTAAAAAAAAAAAAAAAGCTGGCATCTCGCCGGAGGCCACCCCCCCTTTCTCCACCACTCTGCAAATGCGCCCCCTGGCGCGTTGCTAGTTGGGGAATTAATTCCCCTTGAATACTGAGGGTCCCTGGGGGCCAACTAGCCCACCAGGTACCTCCAATATGCGCCACAGAGCTGCGTTGCAGAGAGGTGGTCCGAGGCCACGCCCCTTTTTACACCACTCTGCAAACGCGCTTCTTGGCGCACTGCTGGTGGGGCGATGAAGTCCTCTTGTGTCCTGAGGACCTCAGGACACAAGTGGACTTCATCCCCCGGACCCTCAGTATTCAAGGGGAATTAATTCCCCAACTAACAACGCGTCAGGGGGCACGTTTACAGAGTGGTGGAGAAAGGGGGCGTGGTCTTTGCCTACCTCTCAGCAATCCCACTGTGTGTGGCTCGCTGGAAGTAAGAGGTAGGCTAGTTGGCCCCTAAAGGACCCCCAGCAGCGAAGGGGACTTGAATCCCCATCCAAGAGCGTCCCAGGGAGCACATTTGGAGAGTGGTGGGCAAAGGGTGCGTGGCCTGCTCTTTGAACTTAGCAATGCTGCTGTGTGGTACTTACTGGAGGTAATAGGAGGGGTAGTTGGCCCCCAAGGATGCCCTTGGGGGCCAACTGCCCTTCTTGTTACCTCCAGTAAGTCCCGCACAGTGGGATTGCTAAGACGTCTTCGGAGGCCATGCCCCCCTTTCTTCACCATTCTGCAAACGCGCCTCCTGGCAGACTACGGGATGGGGGATGAAGTCCAATTTACTCCTAGGGGACTTTGGGGGCCAAGAAGCCCTACTGGTACCTCCTGTAAGCCCTACGCACCGGAATACCTGAGCGCTGGTCGGAGGCCCAGAACCCTTTCTCCACCACTCTGCAAACGCGACTACTAGTTAAAGAAGTGTTTGCAATGTAATAGGTTTCGCATTTGCGAGAATTAGAGCTATTGACGTAAATGCAAAAGTTTTTTACTGATGTTTTTTGGAGTGGAGTGGATGTATGTTGTGTGTAGTGGAATTATGTGGTATGTTGTGCAGTGAAATTATGTGGATAGAAAGTATGTGGTATTTAGTGTATAGGAATTATGTAGAGTGGGATTATGTGTTATGGAGAGTAATTATGTGGTATGGTAGTCTGTGTTGTGGAGTGGTAACCTCAGGTTTAGTCTTCCTCGTTTCCATAGAAGCTCAATTATGAACTCAGTGAGACAAAAAAAGATGGAATCACTGAGGAGCACTTGTGGACCTAGTAAGAGGTATGAGCAGGGCCACTGGAATTATGTGACTGTTTGGGTGCACCAACTTTCGCACAATTATACATTTTCTGCATTAGCCACATAATTCATCATCTGCACCCTAATCTGCAGATTTGAACAAAAAAAAGCCTTGTTTCTAGCTGAAACGGGTCAAACTTTACCAAAAATGCAGCGACAAGTGTTACAGCGTGGTAGAAGGCCCTTTGCAAACCTAGCATGGTCACCTGTTACTTATTGCGGGTGTTAAATTAGTACTAATGGTGTGCAAGCCACTCTTGCTTCCCTCTTCGCCTCTCTTGCCTCTTTCTGCATTTCTGTTGCTTCTTTATGCACGTTTCTTTCTTTTTCTGCACTCCTCTTGACCTCATTCTGCAAATCTCTTGTACTTTCTGCACCTCTCTTCCCTCTTTCTGCACGACTGTTGGCTCTTTGTGCACCTCATTTGCTTCTTTCTGCACCCCTGTTGTCTCTTTCTACACCTCTGTTGCGTCTTTCAGCAATTCTCTTGCCTCTTTTGTGCACTTCTCTTGCCTGTTTCTGCACCTCTTTTGCCTCTTTTTTCACCTCTGTTGGCTCTTTCTTCACCTCACTTGCTCCGTTCTACACTCCTCTTGCCTCTTTCTGCAGCCCTGTTGCTTCATTCTGCACTTTCCATGCTTCTTTCTGCACCTGTCTTACTTCTTTCTGCACCCCTGTTGTCTCTTTATGTACCTCTTTTATCTCTTTCTGCACTTTTCTTGCCTTTTTCTGCAGTTCTCTTCCCTCTTTCTGCACGTCTGTTGCCTCTTTCTGCACCTCATTTGCTTCTTTCTGCTCCCCTGTTGTCTTTCTGCACTCGTTTTCCCTCTTTCTGTACCTTTCCTGCCTGTTTTTGCACCTGACTTGCCTCTTTCTGCACTTTTCTTGCTTCTTTCTACACCTCTGTTGCTTCTTTCAGCAATTCTCTTGCCTCTTTGTGCACTTCTCCTGCCTGTTTCTGCACCTCTCTTGCCTCTTTTTGCACATCTGTTGGCTCTTTCTGCACCTCATTTGCTCCTTTCTACACTTCTCTTGCCTCTTTCTGCACCCCTGTTGCTTCATTCTGCACTTTCCATGCTTCTTTCTGCACCTGTCTTGCTTCTTTCTGCACCCTTGTTGTCTCTTTATGTACCTCTTTTGCCTCTTTCTGCACTTTTCTTGCCTTTTTCTGCACCTCTCTTCCCTCTTTCTGCACGTCTGTTGCCTCTTTCTGCACCTCATTTGCTTCTTTCTGCACCCCTGTTGTCTCTTTCTGCACTCGTCTTTCCTCTTTCTGTACCTTTCCTGCCTGTTTTTGCATCTCACTTGCCTCTTTCTGAACTTTTCTTGCTTCTTTCTACACCTCTGTTGATTCTTTCAGCAATTCTCTTGCCTCTTAGTGCACTTCTCTTGCCTGTGTCTGCACCTCTCTTGCCTCTTTTTGCACCTCTGTTGGCTCTTTCTGCACCTCACTTGCTCCTTTCTACATTTCTCTTGCCTCTTTCTGCTCCCCTGTTGCTTCATTCTGCACTTTCCATGCTTCGTTCTGCACCTGTCTTGCTTCTTTCTGCACCCCTATTGTCTCTTTATGTACCTCCTTTGCCTCTTTCTGCTCTTTTCTTGCCTTTTTCTGCACATCTTTTGCCTCTTTCTGCACCTCATTTGCTTCTTTCTGCACCCCTGTTGTCTCTTTCTGCACTCGTCTTTCCTCTTTCTGTACCTTTCCTGCCTGTTTTTGCATCTCCCTTGCCTCTTTCTGCACTTTTCTTGCTTGTTTCTACACCTCTGTTGCTTCTTTCAGCAATTCTCTTGCCTCTTTTGTGCACTTCTCTTGCCTGTTTCTGCACCTCTCTTGCCTCTTTTGCACCTCTGTTGTCTCTTTCTGCACCTCACTTGCTCCTTTCTACACTTCTCTTGCCTCTTTCTGCACCCCTAATGCTGCATTCTGTACTTTCCATGCTACTTTCTGCACCTGTCTTGCTTCTTTCTGCACCCCTTTTGTCTCTTTATGTACATCTCTTGCCTCTTTCTGCACTTTTCTTGCCTTTTTCTGCACTTCTCTTCCCTCTTTCTGCATGTCTGTTGCCTCTTTCTGCACGTCTGTTGCCTCTTTCTGCATCTCATTTGCTTCTTTCTGCACCCCTGTTATCTCTTTCTGCACTCGTCTTCCCTCTTTCTGTACCTTTCCTGCCTGTTTTTGCATCTCACTTGCCTCTTTCTGCACTTTTCTTGCTTCTTTCTACACCTCTGTTGCTTCTTTCAGCAATTCTCTTGCCTCTTTTGTGCACTTCTCATGCCTGTTTCTGCACCTCTCTTGCCTCTTTTTGCACCTCTGTTGGCTCTTTCTGCACCTCACTTGCTCCTTTCTACACTTCTCTTGCCTCTTTCTGCACCCTTGTTGCTTCATTCTGCACTTTCCATGCTTCTTTCTACACCTGTCTTGCTTCTTTCTGCACCCCTGTTGTCTCTTTATGTACCTCTTTGCTGCTTTCTGCACTTTTCCTGCCTTTTACTGCACCTCTTTTCCCTCTTTCTGCACGTCTATTGCCTCTTTCTGCACCCCGTTGTCTCTTTCTGCACTCGTCTTCCCTATTTCTGTACCTTTCCTGCCTGTTTTTGCATCTCACTTGCCTCTTTTTGCACTTTTCTTGCTTCTTTCTACACCTCTGTTCCTTCTTTCAGCAATTCTCTTGCCTCTTTGTGCACTTCTCTTGTGATTTTTTGCACCTCTGTTGGCTTTTTCTGCACCTCCCTTGCTCCTTTCTACACTTCTCTTGCCTCTTTCTGCACCCCTGTTGCTTCATTCTGCACTTTCAATACTTCTTTCTGCACCTGTCTTGCTTCTTTCTGCACCCCTGTTGTCTCTTTATGTACCTCTTTCTGCACTTTTCTTGCCTTTTTCTGCAGTTCTCTTCCCTCTTTCTGCACGTCTGTTGCCTCTTTCTGCACCTCATTTGCTTCTTTCTGCTCCCCTGTTGTTTCTTTCTGCACTCGTTTCCCTCTTTCTGTACCTTTCCTGCCTGTTTTTGCATCTCACTTGCCTCTTTCTGCACTTTTCTTGCTTCTTTCTACACCTCTGTTGCTTCTTTCAGCAATTCTCTTGCCTCTTTGTGCACTTCTCTTGCCTGTTTCTGCACCTCTCTTGCCTCTGCACCTCTGTTGGCTCTTTCTGCACCTCATTTGCTCCTTTCTACATTTCTCTTGCCTCTTTCTGCTCCCCTGTTGCTTCATTCTGCACTTTCCATGCTTCTTTCTGCACCAGTCTTGCTTCTTTCTGCACCTCTATTGTCTCTTTATGTACCTCTTTTGCCTCTTTCTGCACTTTTCTTGCCTTTTTCTGCACCTCTCTTCCCTCTTTCTGCACGTATTTTGCCTCTTTCTGCACCTCATTTGCTTCTTTCTGCACCCCTGTTCTCTCTTTCTGCACTCGTCTTTCCTCTTTATGTACCATTCCTGCCTGTTTTTGCATCTCACTTGCCTCTTTCTGCACTTTTCTTGCTTCTTTCTACACCTCTGTTGCTTCTTTCAGCAATTCTCTTGCCTCTTTTGTGCACTTCTCATGCCTGTTTCTGCACCTCTCTTGCCTCTTTTGCACCTCTGTTGGCTCTTTCTGCACCTCACTTGCTCCTTTCTACACTTCTCTTGCCTCTTTCTGCACCCTTGTTGCTTCATTCTGCACTTTCCATGCTTCTTTCTACACCTGTCTTGCTTCTTTCTGCACCCCTGTTGTCTCTTTATGTACCTCTTTTGCTGCTTTCTGCACCTTTCCTGCCTTTTACTGCACCTCTTTTCCCTCTTTCTGCACGTCTATTGCCTCTTTCTGCACCCCTGTTGTCTCTTTCTGCACTCGTCTTCCCTATTTCTGTACCTTTCCTGCCTGTTTTTGCATCTCACTTGCCTCTTTTTGCACTTTTCTTGCTTCTTTCTACACCTCTGTTCCTTCTTTCAGCAATTCTCTTGCCTCTTTGTGCACTTCTCTTGTGAGTTTTTGCACCTCTGTTGGCTTTTTCTGCACCTCCCTTGCTCCTTTCTACACTTCTCTTGCCTCTTTCTGCACCCCTGTTGCTTCATTCTGCACTTTCAATACTTCTTTCTGCACCTGTCTTGCTTCTTTCTGCACCCCTGTTGTCTCTTTATGTACCTCTTTCTGCACTTTTCTTGCCTTTTTCTGCAGTTCTTTTCCCTCTTTCTGCACGTCTGTTGCCTCTTTCTGCACCTCATTTGCTTCTTTCTGCTCCCCTGTTGTTTCTTTCTGCACTCGTTTTCCCTCTTTCTGTACCTTTCCTGCCTGTTTTTGCATCTCACTTGCCTCTTTCTGCACTTTTCTTGCTTCTTTCTACACCTCTGTTGCTTCTTTCAGCAATTCTCTTGCCTCTTTGTGCACTTCTCTTGCCTGTTTCTGCACCTCTCTTGCCTCTGCACCTCTGTTGGCTCTTTCTGCACCTCATTTGCTCCTTTCTACATTTCTCTTGCCTCTTTCTGCTCCCCTGTTGCTTCATTCTGCACTTTCCATGCTTCTTTCTGCACCAGTCTTGCTTCTTTCTGCACCTCTATTGTCTCTTTATGTACCTCTTTTGCCTCTTTCTGCACTTTTCTTGCCTTTTTCTGCACCTCTCTTCCCTCTTTCTGCACGTATTTTGCCTCTTTCTGCACCTCATTTGCTTCTTTCTGCACCCCTGTTCTCTCTTTCTGCACTCGTCTTTCCTCTTTATGTACCATTCCTGCCTGTTTTTGCATCTCACTTGCCTCTTTCTGCACTTTTCTTGCTTCTTTCTACACCTCTGTTGCTTCTTTCAGCAATTCTCTTGCCTCTTTTGTGCACTTCTCATGCCTGTTTCTGCACCTCTCTTGCCTCTTTTTGCACCTCTGTTGGCTCTTTCTGCACCTCACTTGCTCCTTTCTACACTTCTCTTGCCTCTTTCTGCACCCTTGTTGCTTCATTCTGCACTTTCCATGCTTCTTTCTACACCTGTCTTGCTTCTTTCTGCACCCCTGTTGTCTCTTTATGTACCTCTTTTGCTGCTTTCTGCACCTTTCCTGCCTTTTACTGCACCTCTTTTCCCTCTTTCTGCACGTCTATTGCCTCTTTCTGCACCCCTGTTGTCTCTTTCTGCACTCGTCTTCCCTATTTCTGTACCTTTCCTGCCTGTTTTTGCATCTCACTTGCCTCTTTTTGCACTTTTCTTGCTTCTTTCTACACCTCTGTTCCTTCTTTCAGCAATTCTCTTGCCTCTTTGTGCACTTCTCTTGTGAGTTTTTGCACCTCTGTTGGCTTTTTCTGCACCCCCTTGCTCCTTTCTACACTTCTCTTGCCTCTTTCTGCACCCCTGTTGCTTCATTCTGCACTTTCAATACTTCTTTCTGCACCTGTCTTGCTTCTTTCTGCACCCCTGTTGTCTCTTTATGTACCTCTTTCTGCACTTTTCTTGCCTTTTTCTGCAGTTCTCTTCCATCTTTCTGCACGTCTGTTGCCTCTTTCTGCACCTCATTTGCTTCTTTCTGCTCCCCTGTTGTTTCTTTCTGCACTCGTTTTCCCTCTTTCTGTACCTTTCCTGCCTGTTTTTGCATCTCACTTGCCTCTTTCTGCACTTTTCTTGCTTCTTTCTACACCTCTGTTGCTTCTTTCAGCAATTCTCTTGCCTCTTTGTGCACTTCTCTTGCCTGTTTCTGCACCTCTCTTGCCTCTGCACCTCTGTTGGCTCTTTCTGCACCTCACTTGCTCCTTTCTACATTTCTCTTGCCTCTTTCTGCTCCCCTGTTGCTTCATTCTGCACTTTCCATGCTTCTTTCTGCACCAGTCTTGCTTCTTTCTGCACCTTTATTGTCTCTTTATGTACCTCTTTTGCCTCTTTCTGCACTTTTCTTGCCTTTTTCTGCACCTCTCTTCCCTCTTTCTGCACGTATTTTGCCTCTTTCTGCACCTCATTTGCTTCTTTCTAAACCCCTGTTATCTCTTTCTGCCCTGGTCTTCCCTCTTTATGTACCTTTCCTGCCTGTTTTTGCATCTCACTTGCCTCTTTCTGCACTTTTCTTGCTTCTTTCAACACCTCTGTTCCTTCTTTCAGCAATTCTCTTGCCTCTTTGTGCACTTCTCTTGCCTGTTTCTGCACCTCTCTTGCCTCTTTTTGCACCTCTGTTGGCTCTTTCTGCACCTCACTTGCTCCTTTCTACATTTCTCTTGCCTCTTTCTGCACCCCTGTTGCTTCATTCTGCACTTTCCAAGCTTCTTTCTGCACCTGTCTTGCTTCTTTCTGCACCCTTGTTGTCTCTTTATGTACCTCTTTTGCCTCTTTCTGCACTTTTCTTGCCTTTTTCTGCACCTCTCTTCCCTCTTTCTGCACGTCTGTTGCCTCTTTCTGCACCTCATTTGCTTCTTTCTGCACCCCTGTTGTCTCTTTCTGCACTCGTCTTTCCTCTTTCTGTATCTTTCCTGCCTGTTTTTGCATCTCACTTGCCTCTTTCTGCACTTTTCTTGCTTCTTTCTACACCTCTGTTGATTCTTTCAGCAATTCTCTTGCCTCTTAGTGCACTTCTCTTGCCTGTTTCTGCACCTCTCTTGCCTCTTTTTGCACCTCTGTTGGCTCTTTCTGCACCTCACTTGCTCCTTTCTACATTTCTCTTGCCTCTTTCTGCTCCCCTGTTGCTTCATTCTGCACTTTCCATGCTTCGTTCTGAACCTGTCTTGCTTCTTTCTGCACCCCTATTGTCTCTTTATGTACCTCTTTTGCCTCTTTCTGCTCTTTTCTTGCCTTTTTCTGCACGTCTTTTGCCTCTTTCTGCACCTCATTTGCTTCTTTCTGCACCCCTGTTGTCTCTGTCTGCACTCGTCTTCTCTCTTTCTGTACCTTTCCTGCCTGTTTTTGCATCTCCCTTGCCTCTTTCTGCACTTTTCTTGCTTATTTCTACACCTCTGTTGCTTCTTTCAGCAATTCTCTTGCCTCTTTTGTGCACTTCTCTTGCCTGTTTCTGCACCTCTGTTGCCTCTTTTTGCACCTCTGTTGGCTCTTTCTGCACCTCACTTGCTCCGTTCTACACTTCTCTTGCCTCTTTCTGCACCCCTGTTCCTTCATTCTGCACTTTCCATGCTACTTTCTGCACCTGTCTTGCTTCTTTCTGCACCCCTGTTGTCTCTTTATGTACCTCTTTTGCCTCTTTCTGCACTTTTCTTGCCTTTTTCTGCACCTCTCTTCCCTCTTTCTGCACGTCTGTGCCTCTTTCTGCACGTCTGTTGCCTCTTTCTGCATCTCATTTGCTTCTTTCTGCACCCCTGTTATCTCTTTCTGCACTCGTCTTCCCTCTTTCTGTACCTTTCCTGCCTGTTTTTGCATCTCACTTGCCTCTTTCTGCACTTTTCTTGCTTCTTTCTACACCTCTGTTGCTTCTTTCAGCAATTCTCTTGCCTCTTTTGTGCACTTCTCATGCCTGTTTCTGCACCTCTCTTGCCTCTTTTTGCACCTCTGTTGGCTCTTTCTGCACCTCACTTGCTCCTTTCTACACTTCTCTTGCCTCTTTCTGCACCCTTGTTGCTTCATTCTGCACTTTCCATGCTTCTTTCTACACCTGTCTTGCTTCTTTCTGCACCCCTGTTGTCTCTTTATGTACCTCTTTGCTGCTTTCTGCACTTTTCCTGCCTTTTACTGCACCTCTTTTCCCTCTTTCTGCACGTCTATTGCCTCTTTCTGCACCCCTGTTGTCTCTTTCTGCACTCGTCTTCCCTATTTCTGTACCTTTCCTGCCTGTTTTTGCATCTCACTTGCCTCTTTTTGCACTTTTCTTGCTTCTTTCTACACCTCTGTTCCTTCTTTCAGCAATTCTCTTGCCTCTTTGTGCACTTCTCTTGTGTGTTTTTGCACCTCTGTTGGCTTTTTCTGCACCTTCCTTGCTCCTTTCTACACTTCTCTTGCCTCTTTCTGCACCCCTGTTGCTTCATTCTGCACTTTCAATACTTCTTTCTGCACCTGTCTTGCTTCTTTCTGCACCCCTGTTGTCTCTTTATGTACCTCTTTCTGCACTTTTCTTTCCTTTTTCTGCAGTTCTCTTCCCTCTTTCTGCACGTCTGTTGCCTCTTTCTGCACCTCATTTGCTTCTTTCTGCTCCCCTGTTGTTTCTTTCTGCACTCGTTTTCCCTCTTTCTGTACCTTTCCTGCCTGTTTTTGCATCTCACTTGCCTCTTTCTGCACTTTTCTTGCTTCTTTCTACACCTCTGTTGCTTCTTTCAGCAATTCTCTTGCCTCTTTGTGCACTTCTCTTGCCTGTTTCTGCACCTCTCTTGCCTCTGCACCTCTGTTGGCTCTTTCTGCACCTCACTTGCTCCTTTCTACATTTCTCTTGCCTCTTTCTGCTCCCCTGTTGCTTCATTCTGCACTTTCCATGCTTCTTTCTGCACCAGTCTTGCTTCTTTCTGCACCTCTATTGTCTCTTTATGTACCTCTTTTGCCTCTTTCTGCACTTTTCTTGCCTTTTTCTGCACCTCTCTTCCCTCTTTCTGCACGTATTTTGCCTCTTCTGCACCTCATTTGCTTCTTTCTGCACCCCTGTTCTCTCTTTCTGCACTCGTCTTTCCTCTTTATGTACCTTTCCTGCCTGTTTTTGCATCTCACTTGCCTCTTTCTGCACTTTTCTTGCTTCTTTCTACACCTCTGTTGCTTCTTTCAGAAATTCTCTTGCTTCTTTTGTGCAATTCTCTTGCCTGTTTCTGCACCTATGTTGCCTCTTTTTGCACCTCTGTTGGCTCTTTCTGCACCTCACTTGCTCCGTTCTACACTTCTCTTGCCTCTTTCTGCACCCCTGTTGCTTCATTCTGCACTTTCCATGCTACTTTCTGCACCTGTCTTGCTTCTTTCTGCACCCCTGTTGTCTCTTTATGTACCTCTTTCTGCACTTTTCTTGCCTTTTTCTGCAGTTCTCTTCCCTCTTTCTGCACGTCTGTTGCCTCTTTCTGCACCTCATTTGCTTCTTTCTGCTCCCCTGTTGTTTCTTTCTGCACTCGTTTTCCCTCTTTCTGTACCTTTCCTGCCTGTTTTTGCATCTCACTTGCCTCTTTCTGCACTTTTCTTGCTTCTTTCTACACCTCTGTTGCTTCTTTCAGCAATTCTCTTGCCTCTTTGTGCACTTCTCTTGCCTGTTTCTGCACCTCTCTTGCCTCTGCACCTGTTGGCTCTTTCTGCACCTCACTTGCTCCTTTCTACATTTCTCTTGCCTCTTTCTGCTCCCCTGTTGCTTCATTCTGCACTTTCCATTCTCTTTCTGCACCAGTCTTGCTTCTTTCTGCACCTCTATTGTCTCTTTATGTACCTCTTTTGCCTCTTTCTGCACTTTTCTTGCCTTTTTCTGCACCTCTCTTCCCTCTTTCTGCACATATTTTGCCTCTTTCTGCACCTCATTTGCTTCTTTCTGCACCCCTGTTCTCTCTTTCTGCACTCGTCTTTCCTCTTTATGTACCTTTCCTGCCTGTTTTTGCATCTCACTTGCCTCTTTCTGCACTTTTCTTGCTTCTTTCTACACCTCTGTTGCTACTTTCAGAAATTCTCTTGCTTCTTTTGTGCAATTCTCTTGCCTGTTTCTGCACCACTGTTGCCTCTTTTTGCATCTCTGTTGGCTTTTTCTGCACCTCACTTGCTCCGTTCTACACTTCTCTTGCCTCTTTCTGCACCCCTGTTGCTTCATTCTGCACTTTCCATGCTACTTTCTGCACCTGTCTTGCTTCTTTCTGCACCCCTGTTGTCTCTTTATGTACCTCTTTTGCCTCTATCTGCACTTTTCTTGCCTTTTTCTGCACCTCTCTTCCTTCTTTCTGCACGTCTGTTGCCTCTCTCTGCACCTCATTTGCTTCTTTCTACACCCCTGTTATCTCTTTCTGCCCTGGTCTTCCCTCTTTCTGTACCTTTCCTGCCTGTTTTTGCATCTCACTTGCCTCTTTCTGCACTTTTCTTGCTTCTTTCAATACCTCTGTTCCTTCTTTCAGCAATTCTCTTGCCTCTTTGTGCACTTCTCTTGCCTGTTTCTGCACCTCTCTTGCCTCTTTTTGCACCTCTGTTGGCTCTTTCTGCACCTCACTTGCTCCTTTCTACACTTCTCTTGCCTCTTTCTGCACCCCTGTTGCTTCATTCTGCACTTTCCATGCTTCTTTCTGCACCTGTCTTGCTTCTTTCTGTACCCTTGTTGTCTCTTTATGTACCTCTTTTGCCTCTTTCTGCACTTTTCTTGCCTTTTTCTGCACCTCTCTTCCCTCTTTCTGCACGTCTGTTGCCTCTTTCTGCACCTCATTTGCTTCTTTCTGCACCCCTGTTGTCTCTTTCTGCACTCGTCTTTCCTCTTTCTGTACCTTTCCTGCCTGTTTTTGCATCTCACTTGCCTCTTTCTGCACTTTTCTTGCTTCTTTCTACACCTCTGTTGATTCTTTCAGCAATTCTCTTGCCTCTTAGTGCACTTCTCTTGCCTGTTTCTGCACCTCTCTTGCCTCTTTTTGCACCTCTGTTGGCTCTTTCTGCACCTCACTTGCTCCTTTCTACATTTCTCTTGCCTCTTTCTGCTCCCCTGTTGCTTCATTCTGCACTTTCCATGCTTCGTTCTGCACCTGTCTTGCTTTTTTCTGCACCCCTATTGTCTCTTTATGTACCTCTTTTGCCTCTTTCTGCTCTTTTCTTGCCTTTTTCTGCACGTCTTTTGCCTCTTTCTGCACCTCATTTGCTACTTTCTGCACCCTTGTTGTCTCTTTCTGCACTCGTCTTCCCTCTTTCTGTACCTTTCCTGCCTGTTTTTGCATCTCCCTTGCCTCTTTCTGCACTTTTCTTGCTTGTTTCTACACCTCTGTTGCTTCTTTCAGCAATTCTCTTGCCTCTTTTGTGCACTTCTCTTGCCTGTTTCTGCACCTCTCTTGACTCTTTTGCACCTCTGTTGGCTCTTTCTGCACCTCACTTGCTCCTTTCTACACTTCTCTTGCCTCTTTCTGCACCCCTGTTGCTGCATTCTGTACTTTCCATGCTACTTTCTGCACCTGTCTTGCTTCTTTCTGCACCCCTGTTGTCTCTTGATGTACCTCTTTTGCCTCTTTCTGCACTTTTCTTGCCTTTTTCTGCACCTCTCTTACCTCTTTCTGCACGTCTGTTGCCTCTTTCTGCTTGTCTGTTGCCTCTTTCTGCATCTCATTTGCTTCTTTCTGCACCCCTGTTATCACTTTCTGCACTCGTCTTCCCTCTTTCTGTACCTTTCCTGCCTGTTTTTGCATCTCACTTGCCTCTTTCTGCACTTTTCTTGCTTCTTTCTACACCTCTGTTGCTTCTTTCAGCAATTCTCTTGCCTCTTTTGTGCACTTCTCATGCCTGTTTCTGCACCTCTCTTGCCTCTTTTTGCACCTCTGTTGGCTCTTTCTGCACCTCACTTGCTCCTTTCTACACTTCTCTTGCCTCTTTCTGCACCCTTGTTGCTTCATTCTGCACTTTCCATGCTTCTTTCTACACCTGTCTTGCTTCTTTCTGCACCCCTGTTGTCTCTTTATGTACCTCTTTTGCTGCTTTCTGCACTTTTCCTGCCTTTTACTGCACCTCTTTTCCCTCTTTCTGCACGTCTATTGCCTCTTTCTGCACCCCTGTTGTCTCTTTCTGCACTCGTCTTCCCTATTTCTGTACCTTTCCTGCCTGTTTTTGCATCTCACTTGCCTCTTTTTGCACTTTTCTTGCTTCTTTCTACACCTCTGTTGCTTCTTTCAGCAATTCTCTTGCCTCTTTGTGCACTTCTTTTGCCTGTTTCTGCACCTCTCTTGCCTCTGCACCTCTGTTAGCTCTTTCTGCACCTCACTTGCTCCTTTCTACATTTCTCTTGCCTCTTTCTGCTCCCCTGTTGCTTCATTCTGCACTTTCCATGCTTCTTTCTGCACCAGTCTTGCTTCTTTCTGCACCCCTGTTGTCTCTTTATGTACCTCTTTGCCTCTTTCTGCACATTTATTGCCTTTTTCTGCACCTCTCTTCCCTCTTTCTGCACGTATTTTGCCTCTTTCTGCACCTCATTTGCTTCTTTCTGCACCCCTGTTCTCTCTTTCTGCACTCGTCTTTCCTCTTTATGTACCTTTCCTGCCTGTTTTTGCATCTCACTTGCCCCTCTCTGCACTTTTCTTGCTTCTTTCTACACCTCTGTTGCTTCTTTCAGAAATTCTCTTGCCTCTTTTGTGCAATTCTCTTGCCTGTTTCTGCACCTCTGTTGCCTCTTTTTGCACCTCTGTTGGCTCTTTCTGCACCTCACTTGCTCCGTTCTACACTTCTCTTGCCTCTTTCTGCACCCCTGTTGCTTCATTCTGCACTTTCCATGCTACTTTCTGCACCTGTCTTGCTTCTTTCTGCACCCCTGTTGTCTCTTTATGTACCTCTTTTGCCTCTTTCTGCACGTCTGTTGCCTCTCTCTGCACCTCATTTGCTTCTTTCTGCACCCCTGTTATCTCTTTCTGCACTGGTCTTCCCTCTTTCTGTACCTTTCCTGCCTGTTTTTGCATCTCACTTGCTTCTTTCTGCACTTTTCTTGCTTCTTTCAACACCTCTGTTCCTTCTTTCAGCAATTCTCTTGCCTCTTTGTGCACTTCTCTTGTCTGTTTCTGCACCTCTCTTGCCTCTTTTTGCACCTCTGTTGGCTCTTTCTGCACCTCCCATGCTCCTTTCTACACTTCTCTTGCCTCTTTCTGCACCCCTGTTGCTTCATTCTGCACTTTCCATACTTCTTTCTGCACCTGTCTTGCTTCTTTCTGCACCCCTGTTGTCTCTTTATGTACCTCTTTCGCCTCTTTCTGCACTTTTCTTGCCTTTTTCTGCAGTTCTCTTCCCTCTTTCTGCACGTCTGATGCCTCTTTCTGCACCTCATTTGCTTCTTTCTGCACCCCTGTTGTCTCTTTCTGCACTCGTCTTTCCTCTTTCTGTACCTTTCCTGCCTGTTTTTGCATCTCACTTGCCTCTTTCTGCACTTTTCTTGCTTCTTTCTACACCTCTGTTGATTCTTTCAGCAATTCTCTTGCCTCTTAGTGCACTTCTCTTGCCTGTTTCTGCACCTCTCTTGCCTCTTTTTACACCTCTGTTGACTCTTTCTGCACCTCACTTGCTCCTTTCTACATTTCTCTTGCCTCTTTCTGCTCCCCTGTTGCTTCATTCTGCACTTTCCATGCTTCGTTCTGCACCTGTCTTGCTTCTTTCTGCACCCCTATTGTCTCTTTATGTACCTCTTTTGCCTCTTTCTGCTCTTTTCTTGCCTTTTTCTGCACGTCTTTTGCCTCTTTCTGCACCTCATTTGCTACTTTCTGCACCCTTGTTGTCTCTTTCTGCACTCGTCTTCCCTCTTTCTGTACCTTTCCTGCCTGTTTTTGCATCTCCCTTGCCTCTTTCTGCACTTTTCTTGCTTGTTTCTACACCTCTGTTGCTTCTTTCAGCAATTCTCTTGCCTCTTTTGTGCACTTCTCTTGCCTGTTTCTGCACCTCTCTTGCCTCTTTTGCACCTCTGTTGGCTCTTTCTGCACCTCACTTGCTCCTTTCTACACTTCTCTTGCCTCTTTCTGCACCCCTGTTGCTGCATTCTGTACTTTCCATGCTACTTTCTGCACCTGTCTTGCTTCTTTCTGCACCCCTGTTGTCTCTTGATGTACCTCTTTTGCCTCTTTCTGCACTTTTCTTGCCTTTTTCTGCACCTCTCTTCCCTCTTTCTGCACGTCTGTTGCCTCTTTCTGCTTGTCTGTTGCCTCTTTCTGCATCTCATTTGCTTCTTTCTGCACCCCTGTTATCACTTTCTGCACTCGTCTTCCCTCTTTCTGTACCTTTCCTGCCTGTTTTTGCATCTCACTTGCCTCTTTCTGCACTTTTCTTGCTTCTTTCTACACCTCTGTTGCTTCTTTCAGCAATTCTCTTGCCTCTTTTGTGCACTTCTCATGCCTGTTTCTGCACCTCTCTTGCCTCTTTTTGCACCTCTGTTGGCTCTTTCTGCACCTCACTTGCTCCTTTCTACACTTCTCTTGCCTCTTTCTGCACCCTTGTTGCTTCATTCTGCACTTTCCATGCTTCTTTCTACACCTGTCTTGCTTCTTTCTGCACCCCTGTTGTCTCTTTATGTACCTCTTTTGCTGCTTTCTGCACTTTTCCTGCCTTTTACTGCACCTCTTTTCCCTCTTTTTGCACGTCTATTGCCTCTTTCTGCACCCCTGTTGTCTCTTTCTGCACTCGTCTTCCCTATTTCTGTACCTTTCCTGCCTGTTTTTGCCTCTCACTTGCCTCTTTTTGCACTTTTCTTGCTTCTTTCTACACCTCTGTTGCTTCTTTCAGCAATTCTCTTGCCTCTTTGTGCACTTCTCTTGCCTGTTTCTGCACCTCTCTTGCCTCTGCACCTCTGTTGGCTCTTTCTGCACCTCACTTGCTCCTTTCTACATTTCTCTTGCCTCTTTCTGCTCCCCTGTTGCTTCATTCTGCACTTTCCATGCTTCTTTCTGCACCAGTCTTGCTTCTTTCTGCACCCCTGTTGTCTCTTTATGTACCTCTTTTGCCTCTTTCTGCACATTTATTGCCTTTTTCTGCACCTCTCTTCCCTCTTTCTGCACGTATTTTGCCTCTTTCTGCACCTCATTTGCTTCTTTCTGCACCCCTGTTCTCTCTTTCTGCACTCGTCTTTCCTCTTTATGTACCTTTCCTGCCTGTTTTTGCATCTCACTTGCCCCTCTCTGCACTTTTCTTGCTTCTTTCTACACCTCTGTTGCTTCTTTCAGAAATTCTCTTGCCTCTTTTGTGCAATTCTCTTGCCTGTTTCTGCACCTCTGTTGCCTCTTTTGCACCTCTGTTGGCTCTTTCTGCACCTCACTTGCTCCGTTCTACACTTCTCTTGCCTCTTTCTGCACCCCTGTTGCTTCATTCTGCACTTTCCATGCTACTTTCTGCACCTGTCTTGCTTCTTTCTGCACCCCTGTTGTCTCTTTATGTACCTCTTTTGCCTCTTTCTGCACTTTTCTTGCCTTTTTCTGCACCTCTCTTCCTTCTTTCTGCACGTCTGTTGCCTCTCTCTGCACCTCATTTGCTTCTTTCTGCACCCCTGTTATCTCTTTCTGCACTGGTCTTCCCTCTTTCTGTACCTTTCCTGCCTGTTTTTGCATCTCACTTGCTTCTTTCTGCACTTTTCTTGCTTCTTTCAACACCTCTGTTCCTTCTTTCAGCAATTCTCTTGCCTCTTTGTGCACTTCTCTTGTCTGTTTCTGCACCTCTCTTGCCTCTTTTTGCACCTCTGTTGGCTCTTTCTGCACCTCCCATGCTCCTTTCTAAACCTCTCTTGCCTCTTTCTGCACCCCTGTTGCTTCATTCTGCACTTTCCATACTTCTTTCTGCAACTGTCTAGCTTCTTTCTGCACCCCTGTTGTCTCTTTATGTACCTCTTTCGCCTCTTTCTGCACTTTTCTTGCCTTTTTCTGCAGTTCTCTTCCCTCTTTCTGCACGTCTGATGCCTCTTTCTGCACCTCATTTGCTTCTTTCTGCACCCCTGTTGTCTCTTTATGTACCTCTTTTGCCTGTTTCTGCACTTTTCTTGCCTTTTTCTGCACCTCTCTTTCCTCTTTCTGCACGTCTGTTGCCTCTTTCTGTACCTCATTTGCTTCTTTCTGCACCCCTGTTGTCTCTTTCTGCACTCGTCTTCCCTCTTTCTGTACCTTTCCTACCTGTTTTTGCATCTCACTTGCCTCTTTCTGTACTTTTCTTGCTTCTTTTGTACACCTCTGTTGCTTCTTTCAGCAATTCTCTTGCCTCTTTGTGCACTTCTCCTGCCTGTTTCTGCACCTCTCTTGCCTCTTTTGCACCTCTGTTGGCTCTTTCTGCACCTCACTTGCTCCTTTCTACACTTCTCTTGCCTCTTTCTGCACCCCTGTTGCTGCATTCTGTACTTTCCATGCTACTTTCTGCACCTGTCTTGCTTCTTTCTGCACCCCTGTTGTCTCTTGATGTACCTCTTTTGCCTCTTTCTGCACTTTTCTTGCCTTTTTCTGCACCTCTCTTCCTCTTTCTGCACGTCTGTTGCCTCTTTCTGCTTGTCTGTTGCCTCTTTCTGCATCTCATTTGCTTCTTTCTGCACCCCTGTTATCACTTTCTGCACTCGTCTTCCCTCTTTCTGTACCTTTCCTGCCTGTTTTTGCATCTCACTTGCCTCTTTCTGCACTTTTCTTGCTTCTTTCTACACCTCTGTTGCTTCTTTCAGCAATTCTCTTGCCTCTTTTGTGCACTTCTCATGCCTGTTTCTGCACCTCTCTTGCCTCTTTTTGCACCTCTGTTGGCTCTTTCTGCACCTCACTTGCTCCTTTCTACACTTCTCTTGCCTCTTTCTGCACCCTTGTTGCTTCATTCTGCACTTTCCATGCTTCTTTCTACACCTGTCTTGCTTCTTTCTGCACCCCTGTTGTCTCTTTATGTACCTCTTTTGCTGCTTTCTGCACTTTTCCTGCCTTTTACTGCACCTCTTTTCCCTCTTTTTGCACGTCTATTGCCTCTTTCTGCACCCCTGTTGTCTCTTTCTGCACTCGTCTTCCCTATTTCTGTACCTTTCCTGCCTGTTTTTGCCTCTCACTTGCCTCTTTTTGCACTTTTCTTGCTTCTTTCTACACCTCTGTTGCTTCTTTCAGCAATTCTCTTGCCTCTTTGTGCACTTCTCTTGCCTGTTTCTGCACCTCTCTTGCCTCTGCACCTCTGTTGCCTCTTTCTGCACCTCACTTGCTCCTTTCTACATTTCTCTTGCCTCTTTCTGCTCCCCTGTTGCTTCATTCTGCACTTTCCATGCTTCTTTCTGCACCAGTCTTGCTTCTTTCTGCACCCCTGTTGTCTCTTTATGTACCTCTTTTGCCTCTTTCTGCACATTTATTGCCTTTTTCTGCACCTCTCTTCCCTCTTTCTGCACGTATTTTGCCTCTTTCTGCACCTCATTTGCTTCTTTCTGCACCCCTGTTCTCTCTTTCTGCACTCGTCTTTCCTCTTTATGTACCTTTCCTGCCTGTTTTTGCATCTCACTTGCCCCTCTCTGCACTTTTCTTGCTTCTTTCTACACCTCTGTTGCTTCTTTCAGAAATTCTCTTGCCTCTTTTGTGCAATTCTCTTGCCTGTTTCTGCACCTCTGTTGCCTCTTTTTGCACCTCTGTTGGCTCTTTCTGCACCTCACTTGCTCCGTTCTACACTTCTCTTGCCTCTTTCTGCACCCCTGTTGCTTCATTCTGCACTTTCCATGCTACTTTCTGCACCTGTCTTGCTTCTTTCTGCACCCCTGTTGTCTCTTTATGTACCTCTTTGCCTCTTTCTGCACTTTTCTTGCCTTTTTCTGCACCTCTCTTCCTTCTTTCTGCACGTCTGTTGCCTCTCTCTGCACCTCATTTGCTTCTTTCTGCACCCCTGTTATCTCTTTCTGCACTGGTCTTCCCTCTTTCTGTACCTTTCCTGCCTGTTTTTGCATCTCACTTGCTTCTTTCTGCACTTTTCTTGCTTCTTTCAACACCTCTGTTCCTTCTTTCAGCAATTCTCTTGCCTCTTTGTGCACTTCTCTTGTCTGTTTCTGCACCTCTCTTGCCTCTTTTTGCACCTCTGTTGGCTCTTTCTGCACCTCCCATGCTCCTTTCTACACTTCTCTTGCCTCTTTCTGCACCCCTGTTGCTTCATTCTGCACTTTCCATACTTCTTTCTGCACCTGTCTTGCTTCTTTCTGCACCCCTGTTGTCTCTTTATGTACCTCTTTTGCCTCTTTCTGCACTTTTCTTGCCTTTTTCTGCAGTTCTCTTCCCTCTTTCTGCACGTCTGATGCCTCTTTCTGCACCTCATTTGCTTCTTTCTGCACCCCTGTTGTCTCTTTATGTACCTCTTTGCCTGTTTCTGCACTTTTCTTGCCTTTTTCTGCACCTCTCTTTCCTCTTTCTGCACGTCTGTTGCCTCTTTCTGTACCTCATTTGCTTCTTTCTGCACCCCTGTTGTCTCTTTCTGCACTTGTCTTCCCTCTTTCTATACCTTTCCTACCTGTTTTTGCATCTCACTTGCCTCTTTCTGTACTTTTCTTGCTTCTTTTGTACACCTCTGTTGCTTCTTTCAGCAATTCTCTTGCCTCTTTGTGCACTTCTCTTGCCTGTTTCTGCACCTCTTTTGCCTCTGCACATCTATTGGCTCTTTCTGCACCTCACTTGCTCCTTTCTACACTTCTCTTGTCTCTTTCTGCACCCATGTTGCTTCATTCTGCACTTTCCATGCTTCTTTCTGCACCTGTCTTGCTTCTTTCTGCACCCCTGTTGTCTCTTTATGTACCTCTTTTGCCTCTTTCTGCACTTTTCTTGCCATTTTCTGCACCTCTCTTCCCTCTTTCTGCACATCTGTTGCCTCTTTCTGCACCTCATTTGCTTCTTTCTGCACCCCTGTTGTCTCTTTCTGCATTCGTCTTCCCTCTTTCTGTACCTTTCCTGCCTGTTTTTGCATCTCACTTGCCTCTTTCTGTACTTTTCTTGCTTCTTTCTACACCTCTGTTGCTTCTTTCAGCAATTCTCTGGCCTCTTTGTGCACTTCTCTTGCCTGTTTCTGCACCTCTCTTGCCTCTTTTTGCACCTCTGTTGGCTCTTTCTGCACCTCACTTGATCCTTTCTACACTTCTCTTGCCTCTTTCTGCACCCCTGTTGCTTCATTCTGTACTTTCCATGCTTCTTTCTGCACCTGTCGTGCTTCTTTCTGCACCCCTGTTGTCTCTTTATGTACCTCTTTTGCCTCTTTCTGCACTTTTCTTGCCTTTTTCTGCACCTCTCTTCCCTCTTTCTGCACGTCTGTTGCCTCTTTCTGCACCTCATTTGCATCTTTCTGCACCCCTGTTGTCTATTTCTGCACTCGTCTTCCCTCTTTCTGTACCTTTCCTGCCTGTTTTTGCATCTCTCTTGCCTCTTTATGTACCTCTTTTGCCTCTTTCGGCACCTCTGTTGCTTCTTTCTGCAGTTCTCTTGCCTCCTTCTGCACCTCTTAGTTAGAGGTAGTTTTAACCCCCCTGCCCTATTATGTACTAGGGCCATACAGGGGAGGTCATGCCAATCACAGGGGTACCCCAACGCATAGTGTACCCTAGTGTATGTAGGTGTTTTCACTGTATTCTAAGTGTCTTTCAGCATAGCACTGGCTCCGGGCCTGGTTATTCAGAGTCAGTTACCACCAGTACCCGTCAGCAAAATGTTGGGGGCACAGGATGGCTTTGCAACAAGGCCTCTTTCTGCTCCTCTGTTGGTTCTTTGTGCACATCTCTTGCTTCTTTCTGCACCTTTCTTCGTCTTTCTGGACTTCTGCTGCCTCTTTCTGCATTTCTCTTGCTTCTTTCTGCGCCTTTCTTCCTCTTTCTGCACATGTCCTACCTCTGTAGGCATAATTAGAAATTAGCATTTAAAAAACCTTTGAAATTCACTGAAAAAACCACAGGTTTCATGGACGTTATAGTTAGAAATTAGCATTTAAAAAACCTTTGAAATTCACTGAAAAACCATAGGTTTCAGGGACGTTATAGTTAGACATTAGCATTTAAAAAACCTTTGAAATTCACTGAAAAAACCACAGGTTTCACTGACGTTATAGTTAGTTGGACATTTCAGTCGTACAAAACCTGTGAAATTCGGCCGTTATAGTTATTTCAGCTAACTATAACTCGCGCCCCAGCAATGCACTGCTGATGACATCACATATTACATCATTCATGACATGGTCAGTGACATCACTGATGACATCACTGATGACATCTCAAATGACATCACTGATGACATTATCCACGTGATAATCTGATGCACCTCCTCAGACCCTAATATAACCTTTGATACACCCACTCTAATATACATACTGCCATTTTCGAAACCATAGACACACCAATACCAGTTACTACATACCCACTCACTGATTCCTAGGTCTACACACACATCCACTTATTCACCTATACAGTCACTCATACATGCAATCACTCATCAATACAAAACTATCATATGCACTATGGTTTTTTCAGTGAATTTCAAAGGTTTTTTAAATGCTAATTTCTAACTATAACGTCCCTGAAACCATGTGGTTTTTTCAGTATATATATATATATATATATATATATATATATATATATATATTTACTAAAGATACCAAAATGTATAGGTTTGCTAGGTTTCCTTGGGTGCTGGCTGAGCTAGGGTTCAAAATCTACAGCTAGACAATTTGCAAAAAAAGGTCAGTTTTCAAGGAAAAATGTCTTGTGTCCACGTTGCGTTGTGGGCTGTTTCTTGTCACAGGTACAAGGCCTAGCCTCACAAGTGAGGTACCAATTTTATCGGGAAACTTTGGGGACTGCGGGTGGGTGGAAGTTTGTGGATCCACGCAGATTCCAGAACTTTCCATCACAGAAATGTGAAAATTCTCTTTTTTTTTTTTAGAAAATATGAGGATTGCAAGGGATTCTGGGTAACAGAACCTGGTGGGAGCCACACAAGTCACCCCATCCTTGATTCCTCTGGGTGTCTAGTTTTCAGAAATTTATAGGTTTGATAGGATTCCCTAGGTGCCGGCTGAGCTAGGGTTCAAAATCCACAGCTAGGCACTTTGCAACAAAGAGTCTGTTTTCACTGTAAAAATGTGGTGTGTCCATGTTGCGTTTTGGCCCAATTTCTGTCGCAGGCACTAGGCCTACCCACACAAGTGAGGCATCATTTTTATTGAGAGACTTTTGGGAATGCGGGCTGGGTGAAATTGTGTGGATCCACAAAGATTCCAGAATTTTCTGTCACAGAAATGTGAGGAAAATGTGTTTTATTTTACAAAGTTTGAAGTTTGCAAGGGATTCTGGGTAACAGAACCTGGTGAGAGCCACAAAAATCACCCCATCCCGGATTCCTCTGGGTGTCTAGTCTTCAAAAATGTATAGGTTTGCTAGGTTTCCCTAGGTGCCGGCAGAGCTAGGGTTCAAAATCCACAGCTAGGAACTTTGGAAAAAAAGAGTCAGTTTTCACTGTAAAAATGTGGTGTGTCCACGTTGTGGTTTGGCCCGTTTCCTGTCGCTGGCACTAGGCCTACCCACACAAGTGAGGTATCATTTTTATTGAGAGACTTTGGTGAATGCGGGTGCATGGAATTGTGTGGATCCATGCAGATTCCAGAACTTTCCGTCACAGAAATTTTAGGAAAATGTGTTGTTTTTTTCCCCAAAGGTTGAGGTTTGCAAGGGATTCTGGGTAACAGAACCTGGTGAGAGCCACACAAGACATCCCATCATGAATTCCCCTGGGTGTCTAGTTTCCAAAAATGTATAGGTTTGCTAGGTTTCCTTAGGTGCCGTCAGAGCTAGGGATCAAAATCCACAGCTAGGGGCACTTTGCAAAAAAGAGTCAGTTTTCACTGTAAAAATGTGGTGTGTCCACGTTATGTTTTGGCCCGTTTCCTGTCACGGGCACTAGGCCTACCTACACAAGTGAGGTACATTTTTTATCAGGAGACATAGGGGAATGTGGGGTGGGTGGAATTTTGTGGATCCATGAAGATTCCAGAGCTTTCCATAACAGAAATATGAGGACAATTTGGTTTTTTTACAAGGTTTGAGGTTTGCAAGGGATTCTGGGTAACAGAACCTGGTGAGAGCCACACAAGTCACCTCATCCTTGATTTCCCTGGGTGTTTAGGTGACTTAGCGGAACACAGAATTTTAGAGGAACTGTTATTACCTATTGACTTTCTACGCATTTCTGTGTACAAAATGTACACTGTACAATGTGTAAAAAAGAAGTCACTATAATTCACATTCTAATATGGGTACACACAATTATGGAGATGTGCAAATAACTGCTGCTTCTAAACTCTATATTTTGTTCCCATTTAGGAAATACATAGGTGTCTGTGATACCTATTTTTCACTCTTTATATTTTACCAAATGAGTTGCTATATTCCCAGTACACAATGAAAAACCATTGCAAGGCGCAGCTCAGATATTGGTTCTGGGTTCCTTTGGGTTCTTGGCGAACCTACAAGTCCTATATAACCCCACAACCATAAGGGTACAGCGGGTGTAACAGTATATTTCTTTAAAAAATCTGTCATACTTAGAAGAAGTTTCAGGTGAAAACGTTGGCACAAATGGCTGTTTTTTTCAAAACATTTTCAGTATTCCTTACTTTCAATTGTTAGTTTCTATGAAAAAAAACCTTGAAGGATCTACACAAATGACCCCTTGCTCAATTCAGAATTGTATCTACTTTTTAGAAATGTATAGTTTTCTGGGATCCATTATTGTTTTCATACCCATTTCTACCACTAACTAGAAGGAGGTTGAAAGCACAAAAAGTAGCAAAAATATGCTATGTCCCAGTAAAATGCCAAAACTGTGTAGAACATTTTGGTTTTCTGACAAAAGTCTGCCTTTGCCTGAAAGCTGGGAAGATGGTGATTTCAACACCACATTCCCTTTGTTGATACCATTTGCAGGGAAAAAAACAGCTGCTTTCTTCTGCAGCACTATGCTCACATTTAAAAAAAAAAAAAGATTTGCTGTATTTTGGCTAATTTCTTGGGTCCCCTCCAGGGGAATCCACAAACCCTGGGTACCTTTAAAATCCCCATGATGTTGGAAGAAAAGGACGCATATTTGGCATGGATACCATATGTGGACAAAACGTTACAGGGGCCTAATCGCGAACTACCCCAAATAGCCAAAATAAGGCTTAGCACAGGGGGGAAAAGGCCTAGCAGAGAAAGGGTTAAGGCCTTTAATCAGGCTAGATTTAGTGGAGCATTCCAATATGCACTTTGAATATATGATTATTCGTGCATCTACAATGTCAGAATAAATGCAAAATGTGAATAAATGAATTCATGGTTACATATGCAAAGTACTTTCAATGAATCCAATAAATCTCTGGACATTAATGTAAATCTGAGTGAGAACTACAAATCTTCATAGTTAACCCAAACATTAGAATACACTTGTATGTAAATCCCTAACTTCTACAGTGAATGCATTTTCAATAATGCATTTAAATGCACCTTTTCACGCTAATATGGTTGAATCACTCAGAGTATATGATGTCAAGTGCACGTAAATGTTGCGCTTCTGTGATGTGTAAGGGTGGAGTCGAATTTTCGATGCTTCAAAAACTAACACACTCATTGGAGGATGTCATCAGTTATGTCATCAGTGATGTCATTTGAGATATCATCAGTGATGTTATAAATTATGTCATACAACATGTCATGAACGATGTCATATGTGAGGTCATAAGCAATGAGTAGCTGGGGCACAAGCTATAGTGCTAAATTGCTGAATGTGTTTGTTTTTTTAAGTTTAAAACTTTAGTATTGTCACTGAGAAACTGACTTAATTATAACGTTACTTTAACCTTTGGTTTATTCAGTAAATTTCTAAGGTTTTTTTTAATTGAAAACTCATATTTTTATTACACTTAACTATAACTTTATTTTAACCTTTGGTATTCCCGAGTAAAATTATACCTCACTTGTGTGGGTGGGCCAAGGGCCTGTGACTGGGAAGGGCCAAAAACATAGGGATTAAGGGTATAGCACAGCGAATTCTAAGCGCTACATCTTTTAAAAAATACGGGGCATATCAGCAAGGGCTTTATCTCCGTTTTTCTGGCTTTAAAAGCCAGAAAAACGGAGATAAAACTATTGCCCTATCAACAAGAGGGTGCTAACATGCATAATCGCATGTTAGCACCCTTTTTCCCAACGCCTCCCTTTGCATCTCCAATGAGATGCAAAGTGGGTGTTACTGGGCGTACCCCGGATGGACTACGTTGCAAATATCGCTGATGTTCACATCGCGATATTTACAGAGCAGCCCACATGATTTTAGCAGAGGTTAGATTTTGGCGAAAACGGCCGTTTCGCCAAAATCTAACGTCTGCTAAAATCCTGACTTAGCCATCCCTAACATAGGGGTGGATTCTGCTGATACGACCACAGGGTCGTATTAGCAAGGTTATCGCTGTTTTGCAGGGAACATCGCTGGAAAACCAGCGATGTTCCATGCAAAACGGCGATTTCCAAGCTATTGCAGGAATCTTTATTGCCTTGGAGATACGCGTTGCTAATAACGCGATATCTCCGCGATAAATACCTGCGATAGCCGGCGTTAGGAAAATGAGCGCTAAGCACGCTTTGCGATAGTTATCGCAAAGCGTTGCTAATATGCCCCTACGTTTTTAGCCTATTCTGCATTGGACAGCCACACAAGTTAGGTATCATTTTACTCGGGAGACCAAGGGGAATTCCAGGTGGTAGGACATTTGTGCCGGCACTGTGATCCCACACACAAATGTGTAGAAAAAGTGATTTTTTCCCAGCTAGATTTGAGGTTTGCAGGGGATTCTGGCTAGGAAAACGATGGGGGATCCACGCAAGCCATACCTCCCTGGACTCCCCAGGGTGTCTAGTTTTCAGAAATGTGTGGGTTTGGTAGGTTTCCCTAGCTGGCCGCCGAGCCTGGGGCCAAAAACCCAGGTGTCCCCCCTTGCAAAACCAGGTCGTTTTGTGATAGGTAATTTCGATGTCTCCAATATAAGTTTTGGTCCCTTGCCTGTCGTGGGTACTTGGCCCACCCACACGAGAGAGGTACCATTTTTATTAGGAGACCTGGGGGAATGTTGGGTGGTAGGAAATTTGTGTCAGCCCGGTGATCCCACAACTTTCCCACACAAAAAGTTGAGAAAAATGTGATGTTTATAGCTAAATTTGAGGTTTGCAGGGGATTCTGGGTAGGGAAATGTTGGGGGTCCATGCAACCCATACCTCCCTGGACTCCCCAGGGTGTCTAGTTTTCAGAAATGTGTGGGTTTGGTATGTTTTCCTAGCTGTCCGCCGAGCCCAGGGCTAAAACCCAGGAGCCCCCCTTTCAAAACCAGGTCGTTTTGTGATCGGTAATTTTGATGTCACCACAATACATTTTGGGCCCTTGCCTGTCACGCACCTACTTGGCCCACCCACACGAGTGAGGTACCATTTTTATCACAAGACCTGGGGGAACGCTGGGTGGTAGGAAATTTGTGTCAGCCCAGTGATCTCACAACTTTCCCACACAGAAATTTGAGAAAAATTTGATTTTTTCAGCCAAATTTGAGGTTTGCAGGGGATTCTGGGTTGGAAATAGTTGGGGGGTTGACACAACCAATACCTCCCTGGACTACCCAGGCTGTCTACTTTTTAAAAATGTCTGGGTTTGGTAGGTTTTCCCAGATGGCTGCCGAGCCCAAGGCTAAATACCCAGGTGACCCCTTTTGAAAAACCAGGTTGTTTTATGATAGGTAATTTTGAAGTCTCCATAGTACGATTTGGGCCATTTCCTGTTGCGGCCACTATGCCTACCCACACAAGTGAGGTACCATTTATATCGGGAGACCTAGATGAATGCTGGGTGGTAGGAAATTTGTGGCGGCCCCCTGATCCCACAACTTTCCCACACAGAAAAGTGAGGAAAATGTGATTTTGTTTAACAAAATGTAAGGTTTGCAGGGGATTCTGGGTAGGACAATATTGGGAGATCCATCCAAGCCACACTTCCCTGGACTCCCCTAGGTGTCTAGTTTTCAGAAATGTCTGGGTTTAGTAGGTGTCCCTAGATGGCCACTGAGCCCAGGACCAAAAACGCAGATGACCCACTTGAAAAACCAGGTCGTTTTGTAATAGCTAGGTGGGCACCTGTGTTTTTGTTCCCGGGTTTGTAGACATCTAGGGAAACCTAAAAAACCCAGACATTTCTGAAAACTAGACACCTGTGGGAGTCCAGGGAGGTGTGGTTGTGTTGATCCCCCAACATTTTCCTTCCAAGAATCTGTTGCAAACCTCAAATTTAGCTAAAAAGTCAAATTTTCCTCTAATATCTGTGTGGGAAAGTTGGGGGATCACCACACAGCACAAATTTCCTACCACTCAGCGTTCCCCTCAGTCTCCCGATAAAAATGATACTGTGGATGGGCCAAGTGCCTATGACATGGAAGGGCCAAAAACGTGTAGAGATTGAGGGGGGCCGAAAGCGGGTCCAAAAAGGCAGTTTGTTTATACGTTTTTAGTCTGACACTACTTTGGGCACTCAAACAAGTGAGGTATAATTTTTCTCGTGAAACCAAGGGGAATGCTGGGTGGTAGGAAATTTATGCCTGTGAGGTGATCCTACATTTACCCACACAGAAATGTGAGGAAAATGTGGCTTTGTAAGTAAATTTGAGGCTTGCAGGGGATTATGGGTTAGAAAACGATGGGAGATCCATGCAAGTCAAACCACCAGTCGGGAGTCAGTTATGTTATGTTATGTTAAAATCACTTATTAAGCGCACGTACACCAAACGGTTTCATGGCGCTAAATTCAAGGCGAGGCAGCGGCAGGGAGGGTGGCTTAGTCATCATATGCCTGGGAAAACAGCCAGGTCTTGAGCTGTTTTCTAAACTGCGCAAGAGAAGTCAAGGACCTCATCTCCACAGGAAGGGAGTTCCAAAATTGAGGGGCCAGGACTGCAAACCTTAAGCCACCATGTTTCTTACGTTTGAAGGGGGGGTTGCCAACAGGTTCAAATGGGAAGACCTAAGTCAGTACACACACACCGCCATCCACGCACACTGCCAGCCAAGCGCCATCCACGCACACTGCCAGCCAAGCTCCATCCATGCACACCGTCAGCCAAGTGCCATCCACGTACACCGCCAGCCAAATGATATCAATGCACACAGTCCCTCTTTTGTTACTGGGGCCTGATATTGCAGCACTGCTGCAAAACCTGCCCCCAGTGACAAAACTGCCCCCCATGGCCAGAAAACTGGCCTCTACCCCTCCGGCCCACTGGGGAAATGCCCAGTGCCCTCTGTGGCCAGTACAGCCCTGCAGCCAAGCACCATCCATGCACACAGCCAGCCATGCAACAGTCAATGTACACCACCAGCCAAGCGCCACTTCACGCACACCACCAGGCAAGCGCCAATCTACACACACACAGTGCGAGTCCACCCACACCATTAGCCAAGTGCAGGTCCACACACACCACCAGCAAAATGCCAGCAAAAGATCAGTACACGCAGACTATCAGCCAAACTCCAGTTTGCATTCACACACAAACTCTCCCTGGTTTCTAGTGGTTTTCTGCCCCCTCTTGGGTGCAGATGAGAATAAAAATATCACAGAAACAGCCAAAATGTGTGCCTAAAAAGAGGGAGTGACCCTTACCTATGGGGCTTCTCACTGGCATGCCCATAAACATATCCCTGGTGCCTAGTGGGCTTTCTGCCCCCCGTGGAGGGCAGATAAGGGGTTATTGCTCCGATCTGCCTTCTGGGGCGGGCAGAAAGCCTTTTTTGGTGGTGGGAGCATCAGCATGCCCATTCTCGGCAGCTCCCACCCCTATGTATGTAAAAAAAAAATCCCTGGTGCCTAGTGATCTTTCTGCCCCCCTGGGGGGCAGATCAGAGGCTATTGCCCCCATCTGACTCTGGGGGCAGAAATACTGTGGAATTTTTCTGGGGGGGTGGGGGCATCGGCATGCCCATTTTGGAAAGCCCCCACCCCTATATACATAAAAACAATAGCTGGTGCCTAGTGTGCTTTCTGCCCTCCGGGGGTAGATCAGGGGCTATTACCCCATCTGCCTCCCAGGGGGAGCAAAAAGACTATGGACTTTTTCAGCGGTGGGGCCAATGACATGCACATCTCAGGCAGCCACCACCCCTAAAAAACATAAGAAAAATAATCCCTGGCATCTAGTGGGATTTCTTCCCCCCGGGGGGCAGATCCGGGGCTAGTGCCCCCATCTGCCTCCCGGGGGGGCAGAAAGACTGAAATTTTACAGGGGTGGGGCCATTGGCATGCCCATCTCGGGCAGTCCACACCCCTAAATATAATTAGAAAAATAATCCCTGGCATCTAGTGGGCTTTCTGCCCCCGGGGGGGCCGAAAGACTGTGGAATATTGCAGGGGTGGGGGCATCAAACGTATTGAGGCAACATCAAAATAGCCTATCAAAAAATGTTTTGGGCCTTTGCTTGTTGCGGGTACTTGGGCCTCCCACACGAGTGAGGCACCATTTTTATCGGGAGACCTGGGGGAACTCTGGGTGGTAGGAAATTTGTGTCAGCCCGGTGATGCCACAACTTTCCCACACAAAAATGTGTGAAAAAAGTGATTTTTTCAGCTAAAATTCAGGTTTGCAGGGGATTCTGGGTAAGAAAACGTTGGGGGATCCACGCAAGCCATACCACCCTGGAATCCCCCGGGTGTTTAGTTTTCAGAAATGTGTGGGTTTGGTAGGTTACCCTAGGTGGCCTCCAAGCCCCGGGCCAAAAAGTCATGGGACCCCGTTGCAAAACCAGGTCGTTTTGTGATAGGCAATTTTGATGTCGCCTCAATACGTTGTGGGCCCTTGCCTGTCGCGGGTACTTGGGCCTCCCACACGAGTGAGGCACCATTTTTATCGGGAGACCTGGGGGAACGCTGGGTGGTATGAAATTTGTGTCAGCCCGGTGATGCCACAACTTTCCCACACAAAAATGTGTGAAAAATGTGATTTTACCATCTAAATTTCAGGTTTGCAGGGGATTTTGGGTAAGGAAATGTTGGAGGATCAACGCAAGCCATACCTCCCTGGAATCCCCCGGGTGTCTAGTTTTCAGAAATGTGTGGGTTTGGTAGGTTTCCCTAGGTGGCCGCGGAGCCCCGGGCCAAAAATTCATGGGACCCCCTTGCAAAACCACGTCGTTTTGTGATAGGCAATTTTGATGTCGCCTCAATACGTTTTGGGCCCTTGCCTGTCGCGGGTACTTGGGCCTCCCACACAAGTGAAAAAACAACAGTTGATGGACAGAATGCAGAACAATGTCATACATTCACCCCAGTACAGAGATCTGGGCCTAAATCCATCGTTTTTTTGCTCACCATGCCATTCCAGTTTGAACCCAGCCATATGCAAATCAGTCTTGACCCTGTGCCTCATGGGAACAGTCCAGCCCGAACTGCCAAGCCAGGTCCTCCCTGGACTGGAAACAAGCATCCTAGGACCGGTTTCGGGGTTTCACCCTCTTCAGCCAGGATAGCTTGATTCCAGTGGCATGGAGAGCACAGGACCCACGTCTGGGCATACCCGTCCCACTCGGGGTGACAAATGCAAAAACAACAGTTGATGGACAGAATGCAGAACAATATCATACATTCACCCCAGTACAGAGATCTGGGCCTAAATCCATCGTTTTTTTGCTCACCATGCCATTCCAGTTTGAACCCAGCCATATGCAAATCAGTCTTGACCCTGTGCCTCATGGGAACAGTCCAGCCCGAACTGCCAAGCCAGGTCCTCCCTGGACTGGAAACAAGCATCCTAGGACCGGTTTCGGGGTTTCACCCCTCTTCAGCCAGGATAGCTTGATTCCAGTGGCATGGAGAGCACAGGACCCACGTCTGGGCATACCCGTCCCACTCGGGGTGACAAGTGAGGCACCATTTTTATAGGGAGACCTGGGGGAACACTGGGTGGTAGGAAATCTGTGTCAGCCCGGTGATGCCACAACTTTCCCACACAAAAATGTGTGAAAAAGTGATTTTTTTCAGCTAAATTTCAGGTTTGCAGGGGATTCTGGGTAAGAAAACGTTGAGGGATCCACACATGCTATACCTCCCTGGAATTCCCCGGGTGTCTAGTTTTCAGAAATGTGTGGGTTTGGTAGGTTTCCTAGGTGGCCGCCGAGCCCCGGGCCAAAAAGTCATGGGACCCCCTTGCAAAACCAGGTCGTTTTGTGATAGGCAATTTTGATGTCGTCTCAATACGTTTTGGGGCCTTGCCTGCTGCGGGTACTTGGGCCTCCCACACGAGTGAGGCACCATTTTTATCGGGAGACCTGGGGAACGCTGGGTGGTGGGAAATTTGTGTCAGCCTGGTGATGCCACAACTTTCCCTCACAAAAATGTGTGAAAAAAGTGATTTTTTCAGCTAAATTTCAGGTTTGCAGGGATTCTGGGTAAGAAAACGTTGGGGATCCACGCAAGCCATACCTCCTGGAATCCCCGGGTGTCTAGTTTTCAGAAATGTGTGGGTTTGGTAGGTTTCCCTAGGTGGCCGCCAAACCCCGGGCCAAAAAGCAATGGGACCACCCTTGCAAAACCAGGTTGGTTTGTGAAATGTAATTTTGATGTCGCCTCAATAGGTTTTGGGCCCTTGCCTGTCGCGGGTACTTGACCCCACCCATGCAAGTAAGGTACCATTTTTCTCGAAAGACTTTGGGGAACTCGGGGTGGGTGGAAATTTGTGGATCCACGCAGATTCCAGAACTTTCCACCACAGAAATGTGAGGAAAATGTGTTTTTTGGACAATTGTTTAGGTTTGCAAGGGATTCTGGGTAACAGAACCTGGTGAGAGCCAGTGAAGTCACCCCATCCTTGATTCCCCTGGGTGTCTAGTTTTCAGAAATGTATAGCTTTGCTGGGTTTCCCTGGGTGCCGGCAGAGCTAGGGTTAAAAAACTACAGCTAGGCACTTTGCCAAAAAAGGGTCATTTTTCACTGTGAAATTGTGGTGTGTCCACGTTGCGTTTTGCGCCGTTTCCTGTCACGGGCACTAGGCCTACCCACGCAAGTGAGGTACCATTTTTCTTGGAAGACTTTGGGGAACGCGGGTGGGTGGAAATTTGTGGATCCACGAGATTCCAGAACTTTCCACCACAGAAATGTGAGGAAAATGTGTTTTTTGACAATTTTTTAGGTTTGCAAGGTATTCTGGGTAACAGAACCTGGTGAAAGGCAGTCAAGTCACCCCAGTCTGGATTTCCTGGGTGTCTAGTTTTCAAAAATGTATAGGTTTGCTAGGTTTCCCTAGGTGCCGGCAGAGCTAGGGTTCAAAAACTACAGCTAGGCAGTTTGCCAAAAAGGGTCATTTTTCACTGTGAAATTGTGGTGTGTCCACGTTGCATTTGCACCGTTTCCTGTCGCGGGCACTAGGCCTACCCACACAAGTGAGGTACCATTTTTCTCGGAAGACTTTGGGAACGCGGGGTGGGTGGAAATTTGTGGATCCACGCAGATTCCAGAACTTTCCACCACAGAAATGTAAGGAAAATGTGTTTGTTTTGACAATTTTTAGGTTTGCAAGGGATTCTGGGTAACAGAACCTGGTGGGAGCCAGTCAAGTCACCCCATCCTGGATTCCCCTGGGTATCTATTTTTCAAAAATGTATAGGTTTGCTAGGTTTCTCTAGGTGCCGGCAGAGCTAGGGTTCAAAAACTACAGCTAGGCACTTTGCCAAAAAAGGGTCATTTTTCACTGTGAAATTGTGGTGTGTCCACGCTGCGTTTTGCGCCGTTTCCTGTCGCGGGCACTAGGCCTACCCACGCAAGTGAGGTACCATTTTTCTCGGACGACTTTGGGGAACGCGGGGTGGGTGGAAATTTGTGAATCCACACAGATTCCAAAACTTTCCACCACAGAAATGTGAGGAAAATGTGTTTTTTTTTACACTTTTTTAGGTTTGCAAGGGATTCTGGGTAACAGAACCTGGTGGGAGCCAGTCAAGTCACCCCATCCTTGATTCCCCTGGGTGTCTAGTTTTCATAAATGTGTGGGTTTGGTAGGTTTCCCTAGGTGGCCGCCGAGCCCCGGGCCAAAAAGTCATGGGACCCCCCCTTGCAAAACCAGGTCGTTTTGTGATAGGCAATTTTGATGTCGCCTCAATACGTTTTGGGGCCTTGCCTGCTGCGGGTACTTGGGCCTCCCACACGAGTGAGGCACCATTTTTATCGGGAGACCTGGGGAACGCTGGGTGGTAGGAAATTTGTGTCAGCCTGGTGATACCACAACTTTCCCTCACAAAAATGTGTGAAAAAGTGATTTTTTCAGCTAAATTTCAGGTTTGCAGGGGATTCTGGGTAAGAAAACGTTGGGGGATCCACGCAAGCCATACCTCCCTGAAATCCCCCGGGTGTCTAGTTTTCAGAAATGTGTGGGTTTGGTAGGTTTCCCTAGGTGGCCGCCAAACCCCGGGCCAAAAAGCAATGGGACCCCCTTGTAAAACCACGTCGTTTTGTGATAGGCAATTTTGATGTCGCCTCAATACGTTTTGGGCCCTTGCCTGTCGCGGGTACTTGGGCCTCCCACACAAGTGAAAAAACAACAGTTGATGGACAGAATGCAGAACAATGTCATACATTCACCCCAGTACAGAGATCTGGGCCTAAATCCATCGTTTTTTTGCTCACCATGCCATTCCAGTTTGAACCCAGCCATATGCAAATCAGTCTTGACCCTGTGCCTCATGGGAACAGTCCAGCCCGAACTGCCAAGCCAGGTCCTCCCTGGACTGGAAACAAGCATCCTAGGACCGGTTTCGGGGTTTCACCCTCTTCAGCCAGGATAGCTTGATTCCAGTGGCATGGAGAGCACAGGACCCACGTCTGGGCATACCCGTCCCACTCGGGTGACAAATGCAAAAACAACAGTTGATGGACAGAATGCAGAACAATATCATACATTCACCCCAGTACAGAGATCTGGGCCTAAATCCATCGCTTTTTTGCTCACCATGCCATTCCAGTTTGAACCCAGCCATATGCAAATCAGTCTTGACCCTGTGCCTCATAGGGAACAGTCCAGCCCGAACTGCCAAGCCAGGTCCTCCCTGGACTGGAAACAAGCATCCTAGGACCGGTTTCGGGTTTCACCCCTCTTCAGCCAGGATAGCTTGATTCCAGTGGCATGGAGAGCACAGGACCCACGTCTGGGCATACCCGTCCCACTCGGGGTGACAAGTGAGGCACCATTTTTATAGGGAGACCTGGGGGAACACTGGGTGGTAGGAAATCTGTGTCAGCCCGGTGATGCCACAACTTTCCCACACAAAAATGTGTGAAAAAAGTGATTTTTTCAGCTAAATTTCAGGTTTGCAGGGGATTCTGGGTAAGAAAACGTTGGGGGATCCACACATGCTATACCTCCCTGGAATTCCCCGGGTGTCTAGTTTTCAGAAATGTGTGGGTTTGGTAGGTTTCCCTAGGTGGCCGCCGAGCCCCGGGCCAAAAAGTCATGGGACCCCCCTTGCAAAACCAGGTCGTTTTGTGATAGGCAATTTTGATGTCGTCTCAATACGTTTTGGGGCCTTGCCTGCTGCGGGTACTTGGGCCTCCCACACGAGTGAGGCACCATTTTTATCGGGAGACCTGGGGGAACGCTGGGTGGTGGGAAATTTGTGTCAGCCTGGTGATGCCACAACTTTCCCTCACAAAAATGTGTGAAAAAAGTGATTTTTTCAGCTAAATTTCAGGTTTGCAGGGGATTCTGGGTAAGAAAACGTTGGGGGATCCACGCAAGCCATACCTCCCTGGAATCCCCCGGGTGTCTAGTTTTCAGAAATGTGTGGGTTTGGTAGGTTTCCCTAGGTGGCCGCCAAACCCCGGGCCAAAAAGCAATGGGACCACCCTTGCAAAACCAGGTTGGTTTGTGAAATGTAATTTTGATGTCGCCTCAATAGGTTTTGGGCCCTTGCCTGTCGCGGGTACTTGACCCACCCATGCAAGTAAGGTACCATTTTTCTCGAAAGACTTTGGGGGACTCGGGGTGGGTGGAAATTTGTGGATCCACGCAGATTCCAGAACTTTCCACCACAGAAATGTGAGGAAAATGTGTTTTTTTGGACAATTGTTTAGGTTTGCAAGGGATTCTGGGTAACAGAACCTGGTGAGAGCCAGTGAAGTCACCCCATCCTTGATTCCCCTGGGTGTCTAGTTTTCAGAAATGTATAGCTTTGCTGGGTTTCCCTGGGTGCCGGCAGAGCTAGGGTTAAAAAACTACAGCTAGGCACTTTGCCAAAAAAGGGTCATTTTTCACTGTGAAATTGTGGTGTGTCCACGTTGCGTTTTGCGCCGTTTCCTGTCACGGGCACTAGGCCTACCCACGCAAGTGAGGTACCATTTTTCTTGGAAGACTTTGGGGAACGCGGGGTGGGTGGAAATTTGTGGATCCACGAGATTCCAGAACTTTCCACCACAGAAATGTGAGGAAAATGTGTTTTTTTTGACAATTTTTTAGGTTTGCAAGGTATTCTGGGTAACAGAACCTGGTGAAAGGCAGTCAAGTCACCCCAGTCTGGATTTCCCTGGGTGTCTAGTTTTCAAAAATGTATAGGTTTGCTAGGTTTCCCTAGGTGCCGGCAGAGCTAGGGTTCAAAAACTACAGCTAGGCAGTTTGCCAAAAAAGGGTCATTTTTCACTGTGAAATTGTGGTGTGTCCACGTTGCATTTTGCACCGTTTCCTGTCGCGGGCACTAGGCCTACCCACACAAGTGAGGTACCATTTTTCTCGGAAGACTTTGGGAAACGCGGGGTGGGTGGAAATTTGTGGATCCACGCAGATTCCAGAACTTTCCACCACAGAAATGTAAGGAAAATGTGTTTGTTTTGACAATTTTTTAGGTTTGCAAGGGATTCTGGGTAACAGAACCTGGTGGGAGCCAGTCAAGTCACCCCATCCTGGATTCCCCTGGGTATCTATTTTTCAAAAATGTATAGGTTTGCTAGGTTTCTCTAGGTGCCGGCAGAGCTAGGGTTCAAAAACTACAGCTAGGCACTTTGCCAAAAAAGGGTCATTTTTCACTGTGAAATTGTGGTGTGTCCACGCTGCGTTTTGCGCCGTTTCCTGTCGCGGGCACTAGGCCTACCCACGCAAGTGAGGTACCATTTTTCTCGGACGACTTTGGGGAACGCGGGGTGGGTGGAAATTTGTGAATCCACACAGATTCCAAAACTTTCCACCACAGAAATGTGAGGAAAATGTGTTTTTTTACACTTTTTAGGTTTGCAAGGGATTCTGGGTAACAGAACCTGGTGGGAGCCAGTCAAGTCACCCCATCCTTGATTCCCCTGGGTGTCTAGTTTTCATAAATGTGTGGGTTTGGTAGGTTTCCCTAGGTGGCCGCCGAGCCTCGGGCTCAAAAAGTCATGGGACCCCCTTGCAAAACCAGGTCGTTTTGTGATAGGCAATTTTGATGTCGCCTCAATACGTTTTGGGGCCTTGCCTGCTGCGGGTACTTGGGCCTCCCACACGAGTGAGGCACCATTTTTATCGGGAGACCTGGGGGAACGCTGGGTGGTAGGAAATTTGTGTCAGCCTGGTGATACCACAACTTTCCCTCACAAAAATGTGTGAAAAAAGTGATTTTTTCAGCTAAATTTCAGGTTTGCAGGGGATTCTGGGTAAGAAAACGTTGGGGGATCCACGCAAGCCATACCTCCCTGAAATCCCCCGGGTGTCTAGTTTTCAGAAATGTGTGGGTTTGGTAGGTTTCCCTAGGTGGCCGCCAAACCCCGGGCCAAAAAGCAATGGGACCCCCCTTGCAAAACCAGGTTGGTTTGTGAAAGGTAATTTTGATGTCGCCTCAATAGGTTTTGGGCCCTTGCCTGTCGCGGGTACTTGACCCACCCATGCAAGTAAGGTACCATTTTTCTCGAAAGACTTTGGGGAACTCGGGGTGGGTGGAAATTTGTGGATCCACGCAGATTCCAGAACTTTCCACCACAGAAATGTGAGGAAAATGTGTTTTTTTGGACAATTGTTTAGGTTTGCAAGGGATTCTGGGTAACAGAACCTGGTGAGAGCCAGTGAAGTCACCCCATCCTTGATTCCCCTGGGTGTCTAGTTTTCAGAAATGTATAGGTTTGCTAGGTTTTCCTGGGTGCCGGCAGAGCTAGGGTTAAAAAACTACAGCTAGGCACTTTGCCAAAAAGGGTCATTTTTCACTGTGAAATTGTGGTGTGCCCACGTTGCGTTTTGCGCCGTTTCCTGTCACGGGCACTAGGCCTACCCACGCAAGTGAGGTACCAATTTTTCTTGGAAGACTTTGGGGAACGCGGGGTGGGTGGAAATTTGTGGATCCACGAGATTCCTGAACTTTCCACCACAGAAATGTGAGGAAAATGTGTTTTTTTTGACAATTTGTTAGGTTTGCAAGGTATTCTGGGTAACAGAACCTGGTGAAAGGCAGTCAAGTCACCTCAGCCTGGATTTCCCTGGGTGTCTAGTTTTCAAAAATGTATAGGTTTGCTAGGTTTCCCTAGGTGCCGGCAGAGCTAGGGTTCAAAAACTACAGCTAGGCAGTTTGCCAAAAAAGGGTCATTTTTCACTGTGAAATTGTGGTGTGTCCACGTTGCATTTTGCACCGTTTCCTGTCGCGGGCACTAGGCCTACCCACACAAGTGAGGTACCATTTTTCTCGGAAGACTTTGGGGAACGCGGGGTGGGTGGAAATTTGTGGATCCACGCAGATTCCAGAACTTTCCACCACAGAAATGTAAGGAAAATGTGTTTGTTTTGACAATTTTTTAGGTTTGCAAGGGATTCTGGGTAACAGAACCTGGTGGGAGCCAGTCAAGTCACCCCATCCTGGATTCCCCTGGGTGTCTATTTTTCAAAAATGTATAGGTTTGCTAGGTTTCCCTAGGTGCCGGCAGAGCTAGGGTTAAAAAACTACAGCTAGGCACTTTGCCAAAAAAGGGTAATTTTTCACTGTGAAATTGTGGTGTGTCCACGTTGCGTTTTGCGCCGTTTCCTGTCGCGGGCACTAGGCCTACCCACGCAAGTGAGGTACCATTTTTCTCGGACGACTTTGGGGAACGCGGGGTGGGTGGAAATTTGTGAATCCACGCATATTCCAGAACTTTCCACCACAGAAATGTGAGGGAAATGTGGGTTTTTTTACACTTTTTTAGGTTTGCAAGGGATTCTGGGTAACAGAACCTGGTGGGAGCCAGTCAAGTCACCCCATCCTTGATTCCCCTGGGTGTCTAGTTTTAAAAAATGTATAGGTTTGCTAGGTTTCCCTAGCTGCCGGCAGAGCTAGGGTTCAAAAACTACAGCTAGGCACTTTGCCAAAAAAGGGTCATTTTTAACTGTGAAATTGTGGTGTGTCCACGTTGCATTTTGCGCCGTTTCCTGTCGCGGGCACTAGGCCTACCCACGCAAGTGAGGTACCATTTTTCTCGGAGGACTTTGGGGAACGCGGGGTGGGTAGAAATTTGTGGATCCACGCAGATTCCAGAACTTTCCACCACAGAAATGTGACAAAAATGTGTTTTTTTTTACAAGTTTTTAGGTTTGCAAGGGATTCTGGGTAACAGAACCCGGTGGGAGCCAGTCAAGTCACCCCATCCTTGATTCCCTGGGTGTCTAGTTTTCAGAAATGTATAGGTTTGCTAGGTTTCCCTGGGTGCCGGCAGAGCTAGGGTTAAAAAACTACAGCTAGGCACTTTGCCAAAAAAGGGTAATTTTTCACTGTGAAATTGTGGTGTGTCCACGTTGCGTTTTGCGCCGTTTCCTGTCACGGGCACTAGGCCTACCCACGCAAGTGAGGTACCATTTTTCTTGGAAGACTTTGGGGAACGCGGGGTGGGTGGAAATTTGTGGATCCACGAGATTCCAGAACTTTCCACCACAGAAATGTGAGGAAAATGTGTTTTTTTTGACAATTGTTTAGGTTTGCAAGGTATTCTGGGTAACAGAACCTGGTGAAAGGCAGTCAAGTCACCCCAGCCTGGATTTCCCTGGGTTTCTAGTTTTCAAAAATGTATAGGTTTTCTAGGTTTCCCTAGGTGCCGGTAGAGCTAGGGTTCAAAAACTACAGCTAGGCAGTTTGCCAAAAAAGGGTCATTTTTCACTGTGAAATTGTGGTGTGTCCACGTTGCGTTTTGCACAGTTTCCTGTCACGGGCACTAGGCCTACCCACGCAAGTGAGGTACCATTTTTCTCTGAAGATTTTGGGGAACGCGGGTTAGGTGGAAATTTGTGGATCCACGCATATTCCAGAACTTTCCACCACAGAAATGTGAGGAAAATGTGTTTTTTTTGACAATTTTTTAGGTTTGCAAGGTATTCTGGGTAACAGAACCTGGTGAAAGGCAGTCAAGTCACCCCAGCCTGGATTTCCCTGGGTGTCTAGTTTTCAAAAATGTATAGGTTTGCTAGGTTTCCCTAGGTGCTGACAGAGCTAGGGTTCAAAAACTACAGCTAGGCACTTTGCCAAAAAAAGGGTCATTTTTCACAGTGAAATTGTGGTGTGTCCACGTTGCATTTTGCACCGTTTCCTGTCGCGGGCACTAGGCCTACCCACACAAGTGAGGTACCATTTTTCTCGGAAGACTGTGGAGAACGCGGGGTGGGTGGAAATTTGTGGATCCACGCATATTCCAGAACTTTCCACCACAGAAATGTGAGGAATATGTGTTTGTTTTGACAATTTTTTAGGTTTCCAAGGGATTCTGGGTAACAGAACCTGGTGGGAGCCAGTCAAGTCACCCCATCCTGGATTCCCCTGGGTGTCTAGTTTTAAAAAATGTATAGGTTTGCTAGGTTTCCCTAGGTGCCGGCAGAGCTAGGGTTCAAAAACTACAGCTAGGCACTTTGCCAAAAAAGGGTCATTTTTCACTGTGAAATTGTGGTGTGTCCACGTTGCGTTTTGCGCCGTTTCCTGTCGCGGGCACTAGGCCTACCCACGCAAGTGAGGTACCATTTTTCTCGGACGACTTTGGGGAACGCGGGGTGGGTGGAAATTTGTGAATCCACGCAGATTCCAGAACTTTCCACCACAGAAATGTGAGGAAAATGTGGGTTTTTTTAAACTTTTTTAGGTTTGCAAGGGATTCTGGGTAACAGAACCTGGTGAGAGCCAGTGAAGTCACCCCATCCTTGATTCCCCTGGGTGTCTAGTTTTCAGAAATGTATAGGCTTGCTAGGTTTTCCTGGGTGCCGGCAGAGCTAGGGTTAAAAAACTACAGCTAGGCACTTTGCCAAAAAAGGGTCATTTTTCACTGTGAAATTGTGGTGTGCCCACGTTGCGTTTTGCGCCGTTTCCTGTCACGGGCACTAGGCCTACCCACGCAAGTGAGGTACCAATTTTTCTTGGAAGACTTTGGGGAACGCGGGGTGGGTGGAAATTTGTGGATCCACGCAGATTCCTGAACTTTCCACCACAGAAATGTGAGGAAAATGTGTTTTTTTTGACAATTTTTAGGTTTGCAAGGTATTCTGGGTAACAGAACCTGGTGAAAGGCAGTCAAGTCACCCCAGCCTGGATTTCCCTGGGTGTCTAGTTTTCAAAAATGTATAGGTTTGCTAGGTTTCCCTAGGTGCCGGCAGAGCTAGGGTTCAAAAACTACAGCTAGGCAGTTTGCCAAAAAAGGGTCATTTTTCACTGTGAAATTGTGGTGTGTCCACGTTGCATTTTGCACCGTTTCCTGTCGCGGGCACTAGGCCTACCCACACAAGTGAGGTACCATTTTTCTCGGAAGACTGTGGAGAACGCGGGGTGGGTGGAAATTTGTGGATCCACGCAGATTCCAGAACTTTCCACCACAGAAATGTAAGGAAAATGTGTTTGTTTTGACAATTTTTTAGGTTTGCAAGGGATTCTGGGTAACAGAACCTGGTGGGAGCCAGTCAAGTCACCCCATCCTGGATTCCCCTGGGTGTCTATTTTTCAAAAATGTATAGGTTTGCTAGGTTTCCCTAGGTGCCGGCAGAGCTAGGGTTCAAAAACTACAGCTAGGCACTTTGCCAAAAAAGGGTCATTTTTCACTGTGAAATTGTGGTGTGTCCACGTTGCGTTTTGCGCCGTTTCCTGTCGCGGGCACTAGGCCTACCCACGCAAGTGAGGTACCATTTTTCTCGGACGACTTTGGGGAACGCGGGGTGGGTGGAAATTTGTGGATCCACGCAGATTCCAGAACTTTCCACCACAGAAATGTGAGGAAAATGTGGGTTTTTTGACAACTTTTTTAGGTTTGCAAGGGATTCTGGGTAACAGAACCTGGTGAGAGCCAGTGAAGTCACCCCATCCTTGATTCCCCTGGGTGTCTAGTTTTCAGAAATGTATAGGCTTGCTAGGTTTTCCTGGGTGCCGGCAGAGCTAGGGTTAAAAACTACAGCTAGGCACTTTGCCAAAAAAGGGTCATTTTTCACTGTGAAATTGTGGTGTGTCCACGTTGCGTTTTGCGCCGTTTCCTGTCACGGGCACTAGGCCTACCCACGCAAGTGAGGTACCAATTTTTCTTGGAAGACTTTGGGGAACGCGGGGTGGGTGGAAATTTGTGGATCCACGCAGATTCCTGAACTTTCCACCACAGAAATGTGAGGAAAATGTGTTTTTTTGACAATTTTTAGGTTTGCAAGGTATTCTGGGTAACAGAACCTGGTGAAAGGCAGTCAAGTCACCCCAGCCTGGATTTCCCTGGGTGTCTAGTTTTCAAAAATGTATAGGTTTGCTAGGTTTCCCTAGGTGCCGGCAGAGCTAGGGTTCAAAAACTACAGCTAGGCAGTTTGCCAAAAAGGGTCATTTTTCACTGTGAAATTGTGGTGTGTCCACGTTGCATTTTGCACCGTTTCCTGTCGCGGGCACTAGGCCTACCCACACAAGTGAGGTACCATTTTTCTCGGAAGACTTTGGGGAACGCGGGGTGGGTGGAAATTTGTGGATCCACGCAGATTCCAGAACTTTCCACCACAGAAATGTAAGGAAAATGTGTTTGTTTTGACAATTTTTTAGGTTTGCAAGGGATTCTGGGTAACAGAACCTGGAGGGAGCCAGTCAAGTCACCCCATCCTGGATTCCCCTGGGTGTCTCTTTTTCAAAAATGTATAGGTTTGCTAGGTTTCCCTAGGTGCCGGCAGAGCTAGGGTTAAAAAACTACAGCTAGGCACTTTGCCAAAAAAGGGTAATTTTTCACTGTGAAATTGTGGTGTGTCCACGTTGCGTTTTGCGCCGTTTCCTGTTGCGGGCACTAGGCCTACCCACGCAAGTGAGGTACCATTTTTCTCGGACGACTTTGGGGAACGCGGGGTGGGTGGAAATTTGTGAATCCACGCATATTCCAGAACTTTCCACCACAGAAATGTGAGGAAAATGTGGTTTTTTGACACTTTTTAGGTTTGCAAGGGATTCTGGGTAACAGAACCTGGTGGAAGCCAGTCAAGTCACCCCATCCTGGATTTCCCTGGGTGTCTAGTTTTCAAAAATGTATAGGTTTGCTAGGTTTGCCTACGTGCCGGCAGAGCTAGGGTTCAAAAACTACAGCTAGGCACTTTGCCAAAAAAGGGTCATTTTTCACTGTGAAATTGTGGTGTGTCCACGTTGCGTTTTGCGCCGTTTCCTGTCACGGGCACTAGGCCTACCCACGCAAGTGAGGTACCATTTTTCTTGGAAGACTTTGGGGAACGCGGGGTGGGTGGAAATTTGTGGATCCACGCAGATTCCAGAACTTTCCACCACAGAAATGTGAGGAAAATGTGTTTTTTTGACAATTGTTTAGGTTTGCAAGGTATTCTGGGTAACAGAACCTGGTGAAAGGCAGTCAAGTCACCCCAGCCTGGATTTCCCTGGGTTTCTAGTTTTCAAAAATGTATAGGTTTGCTAGGTTTCCCTAGGTGCCGGCAGAGCTAGGGTTAAAAAACTACAGCTAGGCAGTTTGCCAAAAAAGGGTCATTTTTCACTGTGAAATTGTGGTGTGTCCACGTTGCGTTTTGCGCCGTTTCCTGTCACGGGCACTAGGCCTACCCACGCAAGTGAGGTACCATTTTTCTTGGAAGACTTTGGGGAACGCGGGGTGGGTGGAAATTTGTGGATCCACGAGATTCCAGAACTTTCCACCACAGAAATGTGAGGAAAATGTGTTTTTTTTGACAATTTTTTAGGTTTGCAAGGTATTCTGGGTAACAGAACCTGGTGAAAGGCAGTCAAGTCACCCCAGCCTGGATTTCCCTGGGTGTCTAGTTTTCAAAAATGTATAGGTTTGCTAGGTTTCCCTAGGTGCCGGCAGAGCTAGGGTTCAAAAACTACAGCTAGGCAGTTTGCCAAAAAAGGGTCATTTTTCACTGTGAAATTGTGGTGTGTCCACGTTGCATTTTGCACCGTTTCCTGTCGCGGGCACTAGGCCTACCCACACAAGTGAGGTACCATTTTTCTCGGAAGACTTTGGGGAACGCGGGGTGGGTGGAAATTTGTGGATCCACGCAGATTCCAGAACTTTCCACCACAGAAATGTAAGGAAAATGTGTTTGTTTTGACAATTTTTTAGGTTTGCAAGGGATTCTGGGTAACAGAACCTGGTGGGAGCCAGTCAAGTCACCCCATCCTGGATTCCCCTGGGTGTCTATTTTTCAAAAATGTATAGGTTTGCTAGGTTTTCCTGGGTGCCGGCAGACCTAGGGTTAAAAAACTACAGCTAGGCACTTTGCCAAAAAAGGGTCATTTTTCACTGTGAAATTGTGGTGTGCCCACGTTGCGTTTTGCGCCGTTTCCTGTCACGGGCACTAGGCCTACCCACGCAAGTGAGGTACCAATTTTTCTTGGAAGACTTTGGGGAACGCGGGGTGGGTGGAAATTTGTGGATCCACGAGATTCCTGAACTTTCCACCACAGAAATGTGAGGAAAATGTGTTTTTTTTGACAATTTTTTAGGTTTGCAAGGTATTCTGGGTAACAGAACCTGGTGAAAGGCAGTCAAGTCACCCCAGCCTGGATTTCCCTGGGTGTCTAGTTTTCAAAAATGTATAGGTTTGCTAGGTTTCCCTAGGTGCCGGCAGAGCTAGGGTTCAAAAACTACAGCTAGGCAGTTTGCCAAAAAAGGGTCATTTTTCACTGTGAAATTGTGGTGTGTCCACGTTGCATTTTGCACCGTTTCCTGTCGCGGGCACTAGGCCTACCCACACAAGTGAGGTACCATTTTTCTCGGAAGACTTTGGGGAACGCGGGGTGGGTGGAAATTTGTGGATCCACGCAGATTCCAGAACTTTCCACCACAGAAATGTAAGGAAAATGTGTTTGTTTTGACAATTTTTTAGGTTTGCAAGGGATTCTGGGTAACAGAACCTGGTGGGAGCCAGTCAAGTCACCCCATCCTGGATTCCCCTGGGTGTCTCGTTTTCAAAAATGTATAGGTTTGCTAGGTTTCCCTAGGTGCCGGCAGAGCTAGGGTTCAAAAACTACAGCTAGGCACTTTGCCAAAAAAGGGTAATTTTTCACTGTGAAATTGTGGTGTGTCCACGTTGCGTTTTGCGCCGTTTCCTGTTGCGGGCACTAGGCCTACCCACGCAAGTGAGGTATCATTTTTCTCGGACGACTTTGGGGAACGCGGGGTGGGTGGAAATTTGTGAATCCACGCATATTCCAGAACTTTCCACCACAGAAATGTGAGGGAAATGTGGGTTTTTTTACACTTTTTTAGGTTTGCAAGGGATTCTGGGTAACAGAACCTGGTGGGAGCCAGTCAAGTCACCCCATCCTTGATTCCCCTGGGTGTCTAGTTTTCAAAAATGTATAGGTTTGCTAGGTTTCCCTAGGTGCCGGCAGAGCTAGGGTTCAAAAACTACAGCTAGGCACTTTGCCAAAAAAGGGTCATTTTTCACTGTGAAATTGTGGTGTGTCCACGTTGCGTTTTGCGCCGTTTCCTGTCACGGGCACTAGGCCTACCCACGCAAGTGAGGTACCATTTTTCTTGGAAGACTTTGGGGAACGCGGGGTGGGTGGAAATTTGTGGATCCACGCAGATTCCAGAACTTTCCACCACAGAAATGTGAGGAAAATGTGTTTTTTTGACAATTGTTTAGGTTTGCAAGGTATTCTGGGTAACAGAACCTGGTGAAAGGCAGTCAAGTCACCCCAGCCTGGATTTCCCTGGGTTTCTAGTTTTCAAAAATGTATAGGTTTGCTAGGTTTCCCTAGGTGCCGGCAGAGCTAGGGTTCAAAAACTACAGCTAGGCAGTTTGCCAAAAAAGGGTCATTTTTCACTGTGAAATTGTGGTGTGTCCACGTTGCGTTTTGCGCCGTTTCCTGTCACGGGCACTAGGCCTACCCACGCAAGTGAGGTACCATTTTTCTTGGAAGACTTTGGGGAACGCGGGGTGGGTGGAAATTTGTGGATCCACGAGATTCCAGAACTTTCCACCACAGAAATGTGAGGAAAGTGTGTTTTTTTTGACAATTTTTTAGGTTTGCAAGGTATTCTGGGTAACAGAACCTGGTGAAAGGCAGTCAAGTCACCCCAGTCTGGATTTCCCTGGGTGTCTAGTTTTCAAAAATGTATAGGTTTGCTAGGTTTCCCTAGGTGCCGGCAGAGCTAGGGTTCAAAAACTACAGCTAGGCAGTTTGCCAAAAAAGGGTCATTTTTCACTGTGAAATTGTGGTGTGTCCACGTTGCATTTTGCACCGTTTCCTGTCGCGGGCACTAGGCCTACCCACACAAGTGAGGTACCATTTTTCTCGGAAGACTTTGGGGAACGCGGGGTGGGTGGAAATTTGTGGATCCACGCAGATTCCAGAACTTTCCACCACAGAAATGTAAGGAAAATGTGTTTGTTTTGACAATTTTTAGGTTTGCAAGGGATTCTGGGTAACAGAACCTGGTGGGAGCCAGTCAAGTCACCCCATCCTGGATTCCCTGGGTGTCTAGTTTTCAAAAATGTATAGGTTTGCTAGGTTTTCCTGGGTGCCGGCAGACCTAGGGTTAAAAACTACAGCTAGGCACTTTGCCAAAAAAGGGTCATTTTTCACTGTGAAATTGTGGTGTGTCCACGTTGCGTTTTGCGCCGTTTCCTGTCACGGGCACTAGGCCTACCCACGCAAGTGAGGTACCAATTTTTCTTGGAAGACTTTGGGGAACGCGGGGTGGGTGGAAATTTGTGGATCCACGCAGATTCCAGAACTTTCCACCACAGAAATGTGAGGAAAATGTGTTTTTTTTGACAATTTGTTAGGTTTGCAAGGTATTCTGGGTAACAGAACCTGGTGAGAGGCAGTCAAGTCACCCCATCCTGGATTTTCCTGGGTGTCTAGTTATCAAAAATGTATAGGTTTGCTAGGTTTCCCTAGGTGCCAGCAGAGCTAGGGTTCAAAAACTACAGCTAGCAGTTTGCCAAAAAAGGGTCATTTTTCACTGTGAAATTGTGGCATGTCCACGTTGCATTTTGCACCGTTTCCTGTCGCGGGCACTAGGCCTACCCACACAAGTGAGGTACCATTTTTCTCGGAAGACTTTGGGGAACGCGGGGTGGGTGGAAATTTGTGGATCCACGCAGATTCCAGAACTTTCCACCACAGAAATGTAAGGAAAATGTGTTTGTTTTGACAATTTTTTAGGTTTGCAAGGGATTCTGGGTAACAGAACCTGGTGGGAGCCAGTCAAGTCACCCCATCCTGGATTCCCTGGGTGTCTCGTTTTCAAAAATGTATAGGTTTGCTAGGTTTCCCTAGGTGCCGGCAGAGCTAGGGTTAATAAACTACAGCTAGGCACTTTGCCAAAAAAGGGTCATTTTTCACTGTGAAATTGTGGTGTGTCCACGTTGCGTTTTGCGCCGTTTCCTGTTGCGGGCACTAGGCCTACCCACGCAAGTGAGGTACCATTTTTCTCGGACGACTTTGGGGAACGCGGGGTGGGTGGAAATTTGTGAATCCACGCATATTCCAGAACTTTCCACCACAGAAATGTGAGGAAAATGTGGGTTTTTTACACTTTTTTAGGTTTGCAAGGGATTCTGGGTAACAGAACCTGGTGGGAGCCAGTCAAGTCACCCCATCCTTGATTCCCCTGGGTGTCTAGTTTTCAAAAATGTATAGGTTTGCTAGGTTTCCCTAGGTGCCGGCAGAGCTAGGGTTCAAAAACTACAGCTAGGCACTTTGCCAAAAAAGGGTCATTTTTAACTGTGAAATTGTGGTGTGTACACGTTGCATTTTGCGCCGTTTCCTGTCGCGGGCACTAGGCCTACCCACGCAAGTGAGGTACCATTTTTCTCGGAGGACTTTGGGGAACGCGGGGTGGGTAGAAATTTGTGGATCCACGCAGATTCCAGAACTTTCCACCACAGAAATGTGACGAAAATGTGTTTTTTTGACAAGTTTTTAGGTTTGCAAGGGATTCTGGGTAACAGAACCTGGTGGGAGCCAGTCAAGTCACCCCATCCTTGATTCCCCTGGGTGTCTAGTTTTCAGAAATGTATAGGTTTGCTAGGTTTCCCTGGGTGCCGGCAGAGCTAGGGTTCAAAAACTACAGCTAGGCAGTTTGCCAAAAAAGGGTCATTTTTCACTGTGAAATTGTGGTGTGTCCACGTTGCGTTTTGCGCCGTTTCCTGTCACGGGCACTAGGCCTACCCACACAAGTGAGGTACCATTTTTCTTGGAAGACTTTGGGGAACGCGGGGTGGGTGGAAATTTGTGGATCCACGCAGATTCCAGAACTTTCCACCACAGAAATGTGAGGAAAATGTGTTTTTTTGACAATTTTTAGGTTTGCAAGGTATTCTGGGTAACAGAACCTGGTGAAAGGCAGTCAAGTCACCCCAGCCTGGATTTCCCTGGGTGTCTAGTTTTCAAAAATGTATAGGTTTGCTAGGTTTCCCTAGGTGCCGGCAGAGCTAGGGTTCAAAAACTACAGCTAGGCAGTTTGCCAAAAAAGGGTCATTTTTCACTGTGAAATTGTGGTGTGTCCACGTTGCATTTTGCACCGTTTCCTGTCGCGGGCACTAGGCCTACCCACACAAGTGAGGTACCATTTTTCTCGGAAGACTTTGGGGAACGCGGGGTGGGTGGAAATTTGTGGATCCACGCAGATTCCAGAACTTTCCACCACAGAAATGTAAGGAAAATGTGTTTGTTTTGACAATTTTTAGGTTTGCAAGGGATTCTGGGTAACAGAACCTGGTGAGAGCCAGTCAAGTCACCCCATCCTGGATTCCCCTGGGTGTCTATTTTTCAAAAATGTATAGGTTTGCTAGGTTTCCCTAGGTGCCGGCAGAGCTAGGGTTCAAAAACTACAGCTAGGCACTTTGCCAAAAAAGGGTCATTTTTCACTGTGAAATTGTGGTGTGTCCACGTTGCGTTTTGCGCCGTTTCCTGTCGCGGGCACTAGGCCTACCCACGCAAGTGAGGTACCATTTTTCTCGGACGACTTTGGGGAACGCGGGGTGGGTGGAAATTTGTGAATCCACGCAGATTCCAGAACTTTCCACCACAGAAATGTGAGGAAAATGTGGGTTTTTTACACTTTTTTAGGTTTGCAAGGGATTCTGGGTAACAGAACCTGGTGGGAGCCAGTCAAGTCACCCCATCCTTGATTCCCCTGGGTGTCTAGTTTAAAAAAATGTATACGTTTGCTAGGTTTCCCTAGGTGCCGGCAGAGCTAGGGTTAAAAAACTACAGCTAGGCACTTTGCCAAAAAAGGGTCATTTTTAACTGTGAAATTGTGGTGTGTCCACGTTGCATTTTGCGCCGTTTCCTGTCGCGGGCACTAGGCCTACCCACGCAAGTGAGGTACCATTTTTCTCGGAGGACTTTGGGGAACGCGGGGTGGGTAGAAAGTTGTGGATCCACGCAGATTCCAGAACTTTCCACCACAGAAATGTGACAAAAATGTGTTTTTTTTTACAAGTTTTTAGGTTTGCAAGGGATTCTGGGTAACAGAACCCGGTGGGAGCCAGTCAAGTCACCCCATCCTGGATTCCCCTGGGTGTCTAGTTTTCAAAAATGTATAGGTTTGCTAGGTTTCCTTAGGTGCCGGCAGAGCTAGGGTTCAAAAACTACAGCTAGGCACTTTGCCAAAAAAGGGTCATTTTTCACTGTGAAATTGTGGTGTGTCCACGTTGCGTCTTGTGCCGTTTCCTGTCACGGGCACTAGGCCTACCCACGCAAGTGAGGTACCATTTTTCTCGGAAGTCTTTGGGTAACGCGGGGTGGGTGGAAATTTGTGGATCCACGCAGATTCCAGAACTTTCCACCACAGAAATGTGAGGAAAATGTGGTTTTTTTACACTTTTTTAGGTTTGCAAGGGATTCTGGGTAACAGAACCTGGTGGGAGCCAATCAAGTCACCCCATCCTGGATTCCCCTGGGTGTCTAGTTTTCAAAAATGTATAGGTTTGCTAGGTTTCCCTAGGTGCCGGCAGAGCTAGGGTACAAAAACTACAGCTAGGCACTTTGCCAAAAAAGGGTCATTTTTCACTGTGAAATTGCGGTGTGTCCACGTTGCGTTTTGTGCCGTTTCCTGTCGCGGGCACTAGGGCTACCCACGCAAGTGAGGTACCATTTTTCTCGGAAGACTTTGGGGAACGCGGGGTGGGTGGAAATTTGTGGATCCACGCAGATTCCAGTACTTTCCACCACAGAAATGTGAGGAAAATGTGGTTTTTTTGGACAATTTCTTAGGTTTGCCAGGGATTCTGGGTAACAGAACCTGATGGGAGCCAGTCAAGTCACCCCATCCTAGATTCCCCTGGGTATCTAGTTTTCAAAAATGTATAGGTTTGCTAGGTTTCCCTAGGTGCCGGCAGAGCTAAGGTTCAAAAACTACAGCTAGGCAGTTTGCCAAAAAAGGGTCATTTTTCACTGTGAAATTGTGGTGTGTCCACGTTGTGTTTTGCGCCGTATCCTGTCGCGGGCACTAGGCCTACCCATGCAAGTGAGGTATCATTTTTCTCGGAAGACTTTGGGGAACGCGAGGTGGGTGGAAATTTGTGGATCCACACAGATTCCAGAACTTTCCACCACAGAAATGTGAGGAAAATGTGTTTTTTTGACATTTCTTTAGGTTTGCAAGGGATTCTGGGTAACAGAACCTGGTGAGAGCCAGTCAAGTCACCCCATCCTGAATTCCCATGGGTGTCTAGTTTTCAAAAATGTATAGGTTTGCTAGGTTTCCCTAGGTGCCGGCAGAGCTAGGGTTCAAAAACTACAGCTAGGCACTTTGCAAAAAAAGGATAATTTTTCATTGTGAAATTGTGGTGTGTTCACGTTGCGTTTTGAGGTGTTTCCTGTCGTGGAGAATACGGACGTGGGGAGACCCAATATACCCTTGGAGGCTTGGGCAGATAGATCAACTATAAGTGAAAGTGCCTACAAGGGATTTCGTTTAGAAAGTATGACTTTTAGTATAATATACATCAAATGACTTGATGGTTCAGTCCAATCAGATCCTGAGCCTTTGAAAAATCAATGCATCCGTCAAAATTGAAAAAACAAACGTTCAATAAATGTAAAAACAAAGGAACACGGGAATATCTTTTTGAAAAAGATTCCATTTTTTTCATACTTTCTAAACGAAATCCCTTGTAGGCACTTTCACTTATAGTTTCCTGTCGTGGGCACTATGCCTACCCACACAAGTGAGGTACCATTTTTATCGGGAGACTTAGGGTAATTCAGATTTGTAAAGCAAATGTTTTTACCTATTGACTTTCAATGCATTTCTGCCTTCCAAATGAAAGACAATGTGTAAAAAGAAGTCATTTTGAAAAATGACCGATAATTCTCATGCTAGTATGAGTATTCCCAATTTCGGAAATGTGCAAATATCTACTGTTTCTAAACTCTATAATTTGTTCCCATTTCAGAAATACATAGGTGTCTTTCATACCGATTTTTCCATGTATACATTTTCCCAGAATAATTGCTATATACCCGGTACTTAATAAAAAACCATTGCAAGTCGCTGCTCAGTTTTTGACTCTGGGTTCGTCGGGTTCTTGGTAAACCTACAAGTCCTATATATCCCCACAACCAGTGAGGTCCCGCAGATGTAACGGTATATTGCTTTCAAAGAGCTGTCATAATTAGAAGAAGTTACAGCTGAAAACGTTGACACAAAAGGCTGTTTTTTTCAACTAATTTTCAATTTTTCATATATTTAACTGTTAGTTTCTATAAAGAAACCTTGAAGGATATACACAAATGACCCCTTGCTGAATTCAGAATTTTGTCTTCTTTACTAAAATGTATAGCTTTCCAGGATCCATTATTGCTTTCATACCCATTGCTAACATTAACTGGAAGGAGGTTGAAAGCACAAAAAATAGCAAAAATAGGCTATGTCTCAGAAAAATGCCAAAACTGTGTAAAAATTGTTGGTTTTCTGACAAAAGTCTGTCATTCCCTAAAAGCTGGGAAAATGGTGATTTCAGCCCCACAAACCCTTTTTGATACCATTTGCAGGGAAAAATCCAGACGCTTTCATTTGCAGCACTTTTTTCAGATTTTTCCCCCAAAAACAAAAATTTAGCTGTATTTTGGCTAATTTCTGGGTCGCCTCCAGGGGAATCCACAAACCCTGGGTACCTTTAGAATCCCCATGATGTTGGAAGAAAAGGACGCAAATTTGGCGTGGATACCTTATGTGGTCAAAACGTTACAGGAGCCTATGCGCGAACTACCCCAAATAGCCGAAAAAAGGCTTAGCACAGGGGGGGGAAAAGGCCTAGCAGCGAAGGGGTTAAGGCAATCCAGAACTTTATTAGGGGAGATATGAGTATACCTGTTTGAGAGGGAGAAGAGCCACCACCCAATGATATGCCAGGTCATTATAAGACCATAAATGTGCGACTTCACACATGTATTGGGCTGAACCAATGGCATTGGATCACTGATAAAGAAGGTGCATTGATGTTTCTACACTATGGCACATTTAATTTGAGACTTATTGAAAATTTGAGAAGGGAACTGTCTGAAATGACGCCGCCTCCTAGACCTACAAAGCACAAAGCGCTTAATGCTTGGGAGCATGGAGCTCATGTTAGGCAAATGGAAAGTGTTAGACCTGGCACCATTGGCGTGGGTCTCCCTTCTATTTTTCGCTGTTGTCTCCTCTGTTTTACTGGTGTTAGATGCTCTGGGCGCTGTGCCACTGCCATTCAGTGTCACAGCGCGAATGCTCCCTGTATAAATATGTCTATGTGAATTGGTATATCCCTGATTGGCTTATTTGGTTTACCTGTTAGTCCCTAGTAGTGTGGCCTATGTGTGCCCAGGGCTGGTAAACCAAATGCTGCTGGTGGGCCTGCAGCACTGATGTGTGCCACCCACAGAAGCAGCTTGTAAAGTGTGTCTCAGACCTGCCACTGCAGTGTCTGTGTGCAGTCCAGAACTGCCTTCTTGGCTGTGAAGTGCACTCACTTCCCAGCCCCTGAACCTTCCCTTGGCATCCTGTAAGTCACCCCTATGGTAGGGTGCCTTGTATGTGTAAGGCAGGACATGCCTTGGTGTGTGTAGCATGTCCTGGTAGTGAATTATGCCCCATTTCGTTTTTCACTACTGTAAGGCTACCTGTTCCTCATAGGCTAGAATGGGCAGTTTGACTATTACATGCTATAGTCCTAACTGACCCCAGGAACATGGTAGAAAAACGAATTTAGTATGCCTGAGCTCAGAATATTAAAATACATCTTTTAGTGAAGTTTATTTTTACATTCTGTGTTTGAAAATACCACTTTTAGAAAGTAGGTATTTTCTTGCCTAAGCCTTCCAGTGTGCTCTGCCGTTATGTGTATTGGCTGTCTGGTTTTAGAGGGGCAGGACAGGCTGAGTCAGACCTGGGTTGAATAGAGAGAACTGCATTTAGAGTGTGGGGAGGGGTGGCTCCTTGACCTGAATAGGGCTGTGCCTGGCAAGGTGAATGCTGGCTCCACCTCCCACTGTGTGTCTGCTAGCAGACCCCTCTTTCTGAAAGGAAGGATGCAGCCTGGTAAACAAAGTGCTCCAGGCCTGAGCAGAACTGGTTCTGGCTAGGTTCAGTGACTGGTAGCTTCAAGGATCAAAGGCTTTTGGGGTATAAATATCTGTGCTCAAGCCCCTACATTTTGTATTGCTTTTGGATCTGGAGAGGAAACTCTGTCCGTGCCACTGGAGGAATCTGCAGGAAGTGACTGTCCCTGTGCTGTGTGTTGTTTCTTGCACTGGCCTGCAGCAGTGACCACTGGACCTTGAAGAAGAGGAAAAGGAACTCTTGAGAGAACTTTTATTTTTGTACAGCAATTACCCAAGGGCTAGGAAAAGAGCTAGCCTCCTGCTGGAGTCTCAGGCACATCAGACTCCACCACCAACCTCCTGCTTCCTCCCTGCGAGGACTGCTATCTGCTGAGGAGGCTCCTGTGAGTTCCAGGGCCTCTAGTTTGCATCAGAGAAAAGAGTGTGAGAAATCGACGCTAACGCATCTTTGCGGGCCGCTGCAGTCGAGAGCGCTGGCAAAATCATTGCGCTACTGCCGCCGAGGGCCCGCAACACGAAACCATCGCTGACGCCCCTTTGCGAGCCGCTGCAGCCGAGACGCGCTGGAAAGATCATCGCGCTGCTGTCGCCGCGCACTCGCAACCCTTAAAGAAATCATCGCTTCGAGACATCGCAGTGCGGACGCCGTGCGTCCGCCACTTTGTCGCATCGCACCGAATTTCGTCGCTCCCTTGCGGAGCGTCTTGTCTTCGCATCGCAACACGATCGCACAGCGCAACAGGATCACCGCATCGACTTCTCCCACGCGGCAAGAAAGTCATCGCATCGGCGGTCCAGCTTGCAGAAGTTTGTCGCATCGTCTCCGCACGCATCCCGCAGATCGGCGCATCATCCTCCCTTGCGGCAAGGATTTCAACGCATCGCCGGCCTCGCGTGCCGAGAATCATCGCTACAGCTTATTTGCGACACCTTGTTGGTTTTGCTACTAAACCCAGGTACTTTGTGAAAGAAAGGGTCGCAGAGACCACTGCTTTGACCTTGAACCTTATTTTTGCAACCTTTGAACTATTTTTGACAGCCTTTCAACAGCTATCCTATTTTTGACAGTATTGTGGCTTTTACAGTTATTGGTCTTGTGATAAATCTGCCTTTATATAAAGATACTTATTTTTTATAATAACTACTTGTGTGGTGTCCCTTTGTAGTGTTCCTCACTGTGTTACTGTGTATGATCATAAATGCTTCACACCCTGCCTCTGAGATAAGCCTACCTGCTCGTGCTACGTTACCACAGGGTTGAGCAGGGGTATTAAAGAGGGTAGCCCTCTCACTCTGACTTAGGAAGAAGGGTCCCTACTTGGACAGTGGCCAGCCATTGCCAACTAGAGACCCCCATTTCTAACATTGGTGGTCAGCGGTGAGGATCTGGACTTGCATTTATGATCGCATACAGTAATTATAGTGTACACTACTAGTGAGTGCAGACCATAACGTACCGCATACATTTTTTGAGAGTTTTTTTGGATCCTATATTGTAATTGATATTGCCGGTGATTTTTCACCCGCGCACATTTTCTGAGAGTTTTTGGGATCCTATATTGTGATTGATATTGCCGGTGATTCTTCACCCGCGCCCATTTATTGAAAGTTTTTGATCCCCTATTGTAATTGATATTGCCGGTGATTTTTCACCCGCGCACATTTCTGAGAGTTTTTGGGATCCTATATTGTGATTGATATTGCCGGTGATTTTTCACCCGCGCCCATTTATTGAAAGTTTTTGATCCCCTATTGTGATTGATATTGCCAGTGATTTTTCACCCGCGCACATTTCTGAGAGTTTTAGGATCCTATATTGTGATTGATATTGCCGGTGATTTTTCACCCGCTTACATTTTTTTGAGAAGTTTTCTTCTGTCCTTTATTGATATTGCCAGTTATTTCTACAATGGGCAAGCCCAGATCCAATGCCTCAGAGGATCTCTCCTGGGAAGAAGAGAAAATAGAAACCTACAATGCCAAGCAGCTCAAATATTTTTGCAAGCAATTCACAGTCCCTATCACAGGTCTCACTAGAAGGGAGGAGTATTACAAGGCGCTGAAGGCCTGGCTAGAAGCCAGGGATGCCCCTAAGGATATAGGAGAGCTTGTGGAGGGAGGAGAGCAGCAGGGCGATGTAGTAGACTTAGTAGGAGATCCAGCCCTTTCCAACCCGGGCTCTAGTGTGTCCGTTAAGGGTCTGTCCCCAGAAGAGCTGGAGGACAGGGAGAGAGATAGGCGGCATAATATGGAGATGGCTAAGCTTAAAATGGATGGTCACTGGGACCTAGAGAACAAGAAGTTAGAAATTGAGATTATGAGGATGAAGCTTGAGCATGAGAGAGTATTGAGGGAGTTGGAGATTAAAGCTAAGAGCATGGAAATCTCCCCTCTGGTGGCAGCGTACCTGTAGTGCACCCTGAGAGTAGGGTGTATATACCCAAGGAGGTTATTAAAGATTTCCACAAAAGTGAAGATATTGGGCAATGGTTTGCCGCTTATGAATTAGCCATGGTGTCCCACCGGGTCCCTGAGAAGGATTGGGGAGCGGGGTTGTGGGGACGCTTTGTGAGTGAGGGGAGGGATACCTTGTTGGACCTGCCCCCAGAAAGTAGGATGATTTATGCCCACATGAAGGAAGCGTTGATGACCCGCTATGGTTTGACCCCTGAGATGTATAGGCAGAGGTTTAGGGTCTGTAAGAAGCTAGAGGGTACCACGTGGGTTGAATATGTGTCTTTTTTTTGCAGAGCCACGGAACGCTGGGTAAAAGGTAGCAAAGTAGAAACTTTTGCACAGTTTTATGATTTGATTGCATGGGAGCATTTATCTAGTAATTGTTTTCCTGAGCTATGCCAGCACCTAATTGATTGCAAGCTGACTAACCCTAGAAAGCTTGCTGAGGAGGCGGACCGCTGGGTGAGCACCCGGGTCCACAAGGGTCCAGTGGGAGACGTCGCCAAAGGTGGGCAGGTTCCCCAGCAGAGGAGTGGGGGGACAAGGGTCAACAGAGGGAGTTCCACCGAGGGCCCCAAAGTAATCCCCCAGGGAACCAGGCAGTGGTGTCCCAGCCCCCCAAAAAGGAGGACAGGGCCCCCAACAGGTAGGCCTGTTCCCAGGGGGCCCCCACGTGTTACAACTGTGGTCAAGTGGGCCACAGATATTTTGATCCCCAGTGCCCCCAAAGGGGAGCCAGTGCACCCCCCGTGCACCACCCCGCCAGATTGCTAGTGTAGCCCTGGGAGAGGAGGAGAGGGGTGCCCAAGAGGGGTGGGATCCCGTAGAATTGACCCTTGTCTCATTAGGGGACTTTGAGATGGTCCCCAAGCCTGCACTGCCTGCTAACACTAAAAAATACAGGCAGTGGGTGACCATCAATGGCCATAGGGTGGAGGCTCTAAGAGACACAGGGGCCAGTGTAACTGCTGTCAGCTCCCGGTTGGTGTCCAAAGAGCAGGTTGTCCCCCATGCATTCTACCCAGTAGTGTCCGCAGACAACTCAGAGAGCCAATGTGAGGTGGCTCAGGTTCCCTTTGAGTGGGGGGTCTCAGGAACTCTTCAGGTAGCTGTGAGGCCCGCCATGCCTGTAGACTGTCTGCTGGGCAATGATTTAGAGGACTCCACGTGGGCTACGGTGGAGAGGAAGGCTCACTTAGAGATGTTGGGTCTGCCTGAGTGGGCGTGTGCTACCACTCGGTCCATGGCAGCCAAGGAGGGTGTTGAAAAGGATCTGGAGCCTGAGAGTAGGGCCCAGATCCCTGCCTTAGAGAGAAGGGGCAGGGGGCGCGGGAGGCCGGCCCCCTTGGTTCCCATGGCCCAGGAAGGAGCAGACCCTGAGGGGGATGCCCTGGAGCCTACCGGGGAGCAGACCACCGAACTGGGGGACCTGCCTGAGCTGACCCATTGGCAGCAGGAAGGGGGACCCACCAGGGAGGAATTTTGTGAGCAGCAGAGAGTTTGCCCCTCTCTTGAGGGTATGCGGCGACAGGCTGCAGCCCAGGCAGAAGGTGACATGTCTGGTTCACATCTGATTTATTGGGAGAACAGTCTCCTGTATAGTGAGCCTAAGGTTGCTGACCCAGGGTCAGCCCGTGTGCTGGTGGTACCCGAGTGCTTCAGAACCTTCCTACTGGGGTTGGCTCATGACATTCCATTGGCAGGACATCTGGGGCAGACCAAGACCTTTGAGAGGCTGGCCGCCCACTTTTATTGGCCCCAGATGCACAAGAGTTCAGACTCTCATTGCAGGACCTGTGAGACTTGCCAGGCAAGTGGGAAGAGTGGGGGAAGATCAAGGCCCCACTCCAGCCCTTTCCAGTTGTGAGTACCCCATTCGAGCGAGTGGGCATTGACATTGTGGGGCCTCTGGACCCCAAGACAGCCATGGGCAACAGGTTCATCCTGGTCTTGGTGGACCATGCCACCCGGTACCCTGAAGCCATCCCGCTCAGGACAGTGACGGCCCCCGTGGTGGGACGTGCACTGATGGGGATTTTCTCCCGTGTGGGATTCCCCAGAGAGGTGGTGTCTGACAGGGGGACCAACTTCATCTCCCAGTACATGAAGTCTCTGTGGAAGGAGTGTGGGGTAACGTATAAGTTCACCACTCCTTACCACCCCCAAGGTAATGGTCTGGTTGAAAGGTTCAACCGGACCTTGATGGGCATGATCGTGGGCCTAGAAGAGCCCCTGAGGCGTAAGTGGGACGTCCTCTTGCCCTGCCTGTTGTTTGCCTACCGTGAGGTGCCACAGAAGTCCTTAGGGTTCAGTCCCTTTGAACTCCTCTATGGCCACCCGGTTAGAGGACCTCTGAGTCTGGTCAAGGAAGGCTGGGAGCAATCTCCCAGGAAACCTCCCCAAGATGTATTTAGCTACATGTTGGCCTTCCGGAACCAGACTCAGCGTTTCAGAAAGATTGCTGAGGCAAATCTGGAAGCCAGCCAGGAAGAAATGAAACGTTGGCACGACCAGAATGCCACTCTGGTCGAATTTCAACCTGGTCAGAAGGTTTGGGTACTGGCCCCAGTGGAGCCTTGTGCGCTCCACGATAAGTGGACCGGTCCATTTGAGGTGGTGGAGCGCAAAAGTCCAGTTACCTACTTGGTGGACTTTCAGTCTCCCAGGAACCCCTTGCGGGTCCTGCATGTGAACCGCCTAAAGCCCCACTTTGAGAGGTCTGAAGTGGGCATGCTTCTTGCCACAGATGATGGGGTTGAGGAGGAGAGTGAGCCTCTCCCGGACCCCCTGTGTGCAGAAGAGAAGGATGGGTCAGTGGAGGGTGTGACCCTCTCCACCACACTGACCCCTGAGCAGCAGAGAGATTGTCACCACCTGTTGGGGCAATTTTCTGATTTGTTCTCCCTGGTACCTGGTGTCACTGATTGGTGCGTCCATGAGGTGGATACCGGGGACAGTTCTCCTGTCAAGCACAAGGCTTACAGGGTAACTGACAGGGTCAGGGCTTGCATTAAGGAGGAGGTCTCCAAAATGTTCGCCCTAGGGGTGGTTGAGTCCTCTAGCAGCCCCTGGTCCAGCCCCGTGGTCTTGGTACCAAAAGCTGCGACGCCTGGTGCCACTCCTGAACTTAGGTTCTGTGTGGACTACTGAGGTCTCAATTCGGTCACCAAGACCGACGCGCACCTCATCCCCAGAGCTGATGAGCTCATAGACCGGTTAGGGGCTGCCCGGTACCTCAGCACGTTTGATCTGACGTCTGGGTACTGGCAGATCGCCTTAACTGATGGGGCAAAGGAGAGGTCAGCATTCTCCACACCAGATGGGCACTACCAGTTCCGTGTGATGCCCTTTGGGATGAAGAATGCCCCTGCCACCTTCCAGAGATTGGTCAACCAGGTGTTGGTTGGGCTGGAGGCTTTCAGTGCCGCCTACCTGGATGACATTGCAGTGTTTAGTTCCTCCTGGGAGGACCACTTGCGCCACCTCTGGTAAGTGTTGATGGCGCTGCGCAGAGCAGGCCTCACAATCAAGGCCAGTAAGTGCCAGATTGGGCAGGGTTCTGTGGTGTACTTGGGACACCAGGTGGGGAGCGGCCAGGTGGCGCCCCTGCAGCCCAAGTTTGAAACCATCCTGGCTTGGGAGCCCCCAAGGACCCAGACCCAGGTGAGGACCTTCTTAGGACTCACGGGTTATTACAGGAGGTTTGTCAAGGGTTATGGCAACATTGTTGCACCCTTGACTGAGCTGACTTCCAAGAAGCGGCCAAAGATTGTGAACTGGACTGACACCTGTCAGAAAGCCTTTGATGCCCTCAAAACTGCTATGTGTACAGCACCCGTACTCCAGGCGCCCAATTTTGCTAAGGAATTTGTTGTCCAGACAGACGCTTCAGAGCATGGGGTGGGGGCCGTTCTGTCACAGATAAATGAGGAGGGACTAGACCAACCTGTAGCCTTCATCAGTAGGAGGTTACTTCCACGGGAACAGAGGTGGAGTGCAATTGAGCGTGAGGCATTTGCTGTGGTCTGGGCACTGAAGAAGCTGAGACCATACCTGTTTGGGACTCACTTCCTGGTTCAGACAGACCACAGGCCCCTCAGATGGTTGATGCAGATGAGGGGTGAGAATCCCAAGTTGTTGAGGTGGTCCATTTCCCTACAGGGTATGGACTTCACGATGGAACACCGCCCTGGTACAGAACACGCCAATGCTGATGGTCTGTCCAGATTTTTCCGCCTTAGCGATGAGAACTTCCAAGGGGATGGGTAGTACTCCCCACATTTCAGCTGGAGGGGACGTGTGTTAGACCTGGCACCATTGGCGTGGGTCTCCCTTCCATTTTTCGCTGTTGTCTCCTCTGTTTTACTGGTGTTAGATGCTCTGGGCGCTGTGCCACTGCCATTCAGTGTCACAGCGCGAATGCTCCCTGTATAAATATGTCTATGTGAATTGGTATATCCCTGATTGGCTTATTTGGTTTACCTGTTAGTCCCTAGTAGTGTGGCCTATGTGTGCCCAGGGCTGGTAAACCAAATGATGCTGGTGGGCCTGCAGCACTGATGTGTGCCACCCACAGAAGCAGCTTGTAAAGTGTGTCTCAGACCTGCCACTGCAGTGTCTGTGTGCAGTCCAGAACTGCCATCTTGGCTGTGAAGTGCACTCACTTCCCAGCCCCTGAACCTTCCCTTGGCATCCTGTAAGTCACCCCTATGGTAGGGTGCCTTGTATGTGTAAGGCAGGACATGCCTTGGTGTGTGTAGCATGTCCTGGTAGTGAATTATGCCCCATTTCGTTTTTCACTACTGTAAGGCTACCTGTTCCTCATAGGCTAGAATGGGCAGTTTGACTATTACATGCTATAGTCCTAACTGACCCCAGGAACATGGTAGAAAAACGAATTTAGTATGCCTGAGCTCAGAATATTAAAATACATCTTTTAGTGAAGTTTATTTTTATATTCTGTGTTTGAAAATACCACTTTTAGAAAGTAGGTATTTTCTTGCCTAAGCCTTCCAGTGTGCTCTGCCGTTATGTGTATTGGCTGTCTGGTTTTAGAGGGGCAGGACAGGCTGAGTCAGACCTGGGTTGAATAGAGAGATCTGCATTTAGAGTGTGGGGAGGGGTGGCTCCTTGACCTGAATAGGGCTGTGCCTGGCAAGGAGAATGCTGGCTCCACCTCCCACTGTGTGTCTGCTAGCAGACCCCTCTTTCTGAAAGGAAGGATGCAGCCTGGTAAACAAAGTGCTCCAGGCCTGAGCAGAACTGGTTCTGGCTAGGTTCAGTGACTGGTAGCTTCAAGGATCAAAGGCTTTTGGGGTATAAATATCTGTGCTCAAGCCCCTACATTTTGTATTGCTTTTGGATCTGGAGAGGAAACTCTGTCCGTGCCACTGGAGGAATCTGCAGGAAGTGACTGTCCCTGTGCTGTGTGTTGTTTCTTGCACTGGCCTGCAGCAGTGACCACTGGACCTTGAAGAAGAGGAAAAGGAACTCTTGAGAGAACTTTTATTTTTGTACAGCAATTACCCAAGGGCTAGGAAAAGAGCTAGCCTCCTGCTGGAGTCTCAGGCACATCAGACTCCACCACCAACCTCCTGCTTCCTCCCTGCGAGGACTGCTATCTGCTGAGGAGGCTCCTGTGAGTTCCAGGGCCTCTAGTTTGCATCAGAGAAAAGAGTGTGAGAAATCGACGCTAACGCATCTTTGCGGGCCGCTGCAGTCGAGAGCGCTGGCAAAATCATTGCGCTACTGCCGCCGAGGGCCCGCAACACGAAACCATCGCTGACGCCCCTTGCGAGCCGCTGCAGCCGAGACGCGCTGGAAAGATCATCGCGCTGCTGTCGCCGCGCACTCGCAACCCTTAAAGAAATCATCGCTTCGAGACATCGCAGTGCGGACGCCGTGCGTCCGCCACTTTGATCGCATCGCACCGAATTTCGTCGCTCCCTTGCGGAGCGTCTTGTCTTCGCATCGCAACACGACCGCACAGCGCAACAGGATCACCGCATCGACTTCTCCCACGCGGCAAGAAAGTCATCGCATCGGCGGTCCAGCGTGCAGAAGTTTGTCGCATCGTCTCCGGACGCATCCCGCAGATCGGCGCATCATCCTCCCTTGCGGCAAGGATTTCAACGCATCGCCGGCCTCGCGTGCCGAGAATCATCGCTGCAGCTTATTTGCGACACCTTGTTGGTTTTGCTACTAAACCCAGGTACTTTGTGAAAGAAAGGGTCGCAGAGACCACTGCTTTGACCTTGAACCTTATTTTTGCAACCTTTGAACTATTTTTGACAGCCTTTCAACAGCTATCCTATTTTTGACAGTATTGTGGCTTTTACAGTTATTGGTCTTGTGATAAATCTGCCTTTATATAAAGATACTTATTTTTTATAATAACTACTTGTGTGGTGTCCCTTTGTAGTGTTCCTCACTGTGTTACTGTGTATGATCATAAATGCTTCACACCCTGCCTCTGAGATAAGCCTACCTGCTCGTGCTACGTTACCACAGGGTTGAGCAGGGGTATTAAAGAGGGTAGCCCTCTCACTCTGACTTAGGAAGAAGGGTCCCTACTTGGACAGTGGCCAGCCATTGCCAACTAGAGACCCCCATTTCTAACATTGGTGGTCAGCGGTGAGGATCTGGACTTGCATTTATGATCGCATACAGTAATTATAGTGTACACTACTAGTGAGTGCAGACCATAACGTACCGCATACATTTTTTGAGAGTTTTTTTGGATCCTATATTGTAATTGATATTGCCGGTGATTTTTCACCCGCGCACATTTTCTGAGAGTTTTGGGATCCTATATTGTGATTGATATTGCCGGTGATTCTTCACCCGCGCCCATTTATTGAAAGTTTTTGATCCCCTATTGTAATTGATATTGCCGGTGATTTTTCACCCGCGCACATTTCTGAGAGTTTTGGGATCCTATATTGTGATTGATATTGCCGGTGATTTTTCACCCGCGCCCATTTATTGAAAGTTTTTGATCCCCTATTGTGATTGATATTGCCAGTGATTTTTCACCCGCGCACATTTCTGAGAGTTTTAGGATCCTATATTGTGATTGATATTGCCGGTGATTTTTCACCCGCTTACATTTTTTGAGAAGTTTTCTTCTGTCCTTTATTGATATTGCCAGTTATTTCTACAATGGGCAAGCCCAGATCCAATGCCTCAGAGGATCTCTCCTGGGAAGAAGAGAAAATAGAAACCTACAATGCCAAGCAGCTCAAATATTTTTGCAAGCAATTCACAGTCCCTATCACAGGTCTCACTAGAAGGGAGGAGTATTACAAGGCGCTGAAGGCCTGGCTAGAAGCCAGGGATGCCCCTAAGGATATAGGAGAGCTTGTGGAGGGAGGAGAGCAGCAGGGCGATGTAGTAGACTTAGTAGGAGATCCAGCCCTTTCCAACCCGGGCTCTAGTGTGTCCGCTAAGGGTCTGTCCCCAGAAGAGCTGGAGGACAGGGAGAGAGATAGGCGGCATAATATGGAGATGGCTAAGCTTAAAATGGATGGTCACTGGGACCTAGAGAACAAGAAGTTAGAAATTGAGATTATGAGGATGAAGCTTGAGCATGAGAGAGTATTGAGGGAGTTGGAGATTAAAGATAAGAGCATGGAAATCTCCCCTCTGGTGGCAGCGTACCTGTAGTGCACCCTGAGAGTAGGGTGTATATACCCAAGGAGGTTATTAAAGATTTCCACAAAAGTGAAGATATTGGGCAATGGTTTGCCGCTTATGAATTAGCCATGGTGTCCCACCGGGTCCCTGAGAAGGATTGGGGAGCGGGGTTGTGGGGACGCTTTGTGAGTGAGGGAGGGATACCTTGTTGGACCTGCCCCCAGAAAGTAGGATGGTTTATGCCCACATGAAGGAAGCGTTGATGACCCGCTATGGTTTGACCCCTGAGATGTATAGGCAGAGGTTTAGGGTCTGTAAGAAGCTAGAGGGTACCACGTGGGTTGAATATGTGTCTTTTTTTTGCAGAGCCATGGAACGTTGGGTAAAAGGTAGCAAAGTAGAAACTTTTGCACAGTTTTATGATTTGATTGCATGGGAGCATTTATCTGGTAATTGTTTTCCTGAGCTACGCCAGCACCTAATTGATTGCAAGCTGACTAACCCTAGAAAGCTTGCTGAGGAAGCGGACCGCTGGGTGAGCACCCGGGTCCACAAGGGTCCAGTGGGAGACGTCGCCAAAGGTGGGCAGGGTCCCCAGCAGAGGAGTGGGGGGGACAAGGGTCAACAGAGGGAGTTCCACCGAGGGCCCCAAAGTAATCCCCCAGGGAACCAGGCAGTGGTGTCCCAGCCCCCCAAGAAAGGAGGCCAGGGCCCCCAACAGGTAGGCCTGTTCCCAGGGGGCCCCCACGTGTTACAACTGTGGTCAAGTGGGCCACAGATATTTTGATCCCCAGTGCCCCCAAAGGGGGCCAGTGCACCCCCGTGCACCACCCCGCCAGATTGCTAGTGTAGCCCTGGGAGAGGAGGAGATGGGTGCCCAAGAGGGGTGGGATCCCGTAGAATTGACCCTTGTCTCATTAGGGGACTTTGAGATGGTCCCCAAGCCTGCACTGCCTGCTAACACTAAAAAATACAGGCAGTGGGTGACCATCAATGGCCATAGGGTGGAGGCTCTAAGAGACACAGGGGCCAGTGTAACTGCTGTCAGCTCCCGGTTGGTGTCCAAAGAGCAGGTTGTCCCCCATGCATTCTACCCAGTAGTGTCCGCAGACAACTCAGAGAGCCAATGTGAGGTGGCTCAGGTTCCCTTTGAGTGGGGGGTCTCAGGAACTCTTCAGGTAGCTGTGAGGCCCACCATACCTGTAGACTGTCTGCTGGGCAATGATTTAGAGGACTCCCCGTGGGCTACGGTGGAGAGGAAGGCTCACTTAGAGATGTTGGGTCTGCCTGAGTGGGCGTGTGCTACCACTCGGTCCATGGCAGCCAAGGAGGGTGTTGAAAAGGATCTGGAGCCTGAGAGTAGGGCCCAGATCCCTGCCTTAGAGAGAAGGGGCAGGGGCGCGGGAGGCCGGCCCCCTTGGTTCCCACGGCCCAGGAAGGAGCAGACCCTGAGGGGGATGCCCTGGAGCCTACCGGGGAGCAGATCACCGAACTGGGGGACCTGCCTGAGCTGACCCATTGGCAGCAGGAAGGGGGACCCACCAGGGAGGAATTTTGTGAGCAGCAGAGAGTTTGCCCCTCTCTTGAGGGTATGCGGCGACAGGCTGCAGCCCAGGCAGAAGGTGACATGTCTGGTTCACATCTGATTTATTGGGAGAACAGTCTCCTGTATAGTGAGCCTAAGGTTGCTGAGCCAGGGTCAGCCCGTGTGCTGGTGGTACCCGAGTGCTTCAGAACCTTCCTACTGGGGTTGGCTCATGACATTCCATTGGCAGGACATCTGGGACAGACCAAGACCTTTGAGAGGCTGGCCGCCCACTTTTATTGGCCCCAGATGCACAAGAGTTCAGACTCTCATTGCAGGACCTGTGAGACTTGCCAGGCAAGTGGGAAGAGTGGGGGAAGATCAAGGCCCCACTCCAGCCCTTTCCAGTTGTGAGTACCCCATTCGAGCGAGTGGGCATTGACATTTTGGGGCCTCTGGACCCCAAGACAGCCATGGGCAACAGGTTCATCCTGGTCTTGGTGGACCATGCCACCCGGTACCCTGAAGCCATCCCGCTCAGGACAGTGATGGCCCCCGTGGTGGGACGTGCACTGATGGGGATTTTCTCCCGTGTGGGATTCCCCAGAGAGGTGGTGTCTGACAGGGGGACCAACTTCAACTCCCAGTACATGAAGTCTCTGTGGAAGGAGTGTGGGGTAACGTATAAGTTCACCACTCCTTACCACCCCCAAGGTAATGGTCTGGTTGAAAGGTTCAACCGGACCTTGAAGGGCATGATCATGGGCCTAGAAGAGCCCCTGAGGCGTAAGTGGGACGTCCTCTTGCCCTGCCTGTTGTTTGCCTACCGTGAGGTGCCACAGAAGTCCTTAGGGTTCAGTCCCTTTGAACTCCTCTATGGCCACCCGGTTAGAGGACCTCTGAGTCTGGTCAAGGAAGGCTGGGAGCAATCTCCCAGGAAACCTCCCCAAGATGTATTTAGCTACATGTTGGCCTTCCGGAACCAGACTCAGCGTTTCAGAAAGATTGCTGAGGCAAATCTGGAAGCAAGCCAGGAAGAAATGAAACGTTGGCACGACCAGAATGCCACTATGGTCGAATTTCAACCTGGTCAGAAGGTTTGGGTACTGGCCCCAGTGGAGCCTTGTGCGCTCCAAGATAAGTGGACCGGTCCATTTGAGGTGGTGGAGCGCAAAAGTCCAGTTACCTACTTGGTGGACTTTCAGTCTCCCAGGAACCCCTTGCGGGTCCTGCATGTGAACCGCCTAAAGCCCCACTTTGAGAGGTCTGAAGTGGGCATTCTTCTTGCCACAGATGATGGGGTTGAGGAGGAGAGTGAGCCTCTCCCGGACCCCCTGTGTGCAGAAGAGAAGGATGGGTCAGTGGAGGGTGTGATCCTCTCCACCACACTGACCCCTGAGCAGCAGAGAGATTGTCACCACCTGTTGGGGCAATTTTCTGATTTGTTTTCCCTGGTACCTGGTGTCACTGATTGGTGCGTCCATGAGGTGGATACCGGGGACAGTTCTCCTGTCAAGCACAAGGCTTACAGGGTAACTGACAGGGTCAGGGCTTGCATTAAGGAGGAGGTCTCCAAAATGTTCGCCCTAGGGGTGGTTGAGTCCTCTAGCAGCCCCTGGTCCAGCCCCGTGGTCTTGGTACCAAAAGCTGCGACGCCTGGTGCCACTCCTGAACTTAGGTTCTGTGTGGACTACCGAGGTCTCAATTCGGTCACCAAGACCGACGCGCACCTCATCCCCAGAGCTGATGAGCTCATAGACCGGTTAGGGGCTGCCCGGTACCTCAGCACGTTTGATCTGACGTCTGGGTACTGGCAGATCGCCTTAACTGATGGGGCAAAGGAGAGGTCAGCATTCTCCACACCAGATGGGCACTACCAGTTCCGTGTGATGCCCTTTGGGATGAAGAATGCCCCTGCCACCTTCCAGAGATTGGTCAACCAGGTGTTGGTTGGGCTGGAGGCTTTCAGTGCCGCCTACCTGGATGACATTGCAGTGTTTAGTTCCTCCTGGGAGGACCACTTGCGCCACCTCTGGTAAGTGTTGATGGCGCTGCGCAGAGCAGGCCTCACAATCAAGGCCAGTAAGTGCCAGATTGGGCAGGGTTCTGTGGTGTACTTGGGACACCAGGTGGGGAGCGGCCAGGTGGCGCCCCTGCAGCCCAAGATTGAAACCATCCTGGCTTGGGAGCCCCCAAGGACCCAGACCCAGGTGAGGGCCTTCTTAGGACTCACGGGTTATTACAGGAGGTTTGTCAAGGGGTATGGCAACATTGTTGCACCCTTGACTGAGCTGACTTCCAAGAAGCGGCCAAAGATTGTGAACTGGACTGACACCTGTCAGAAAGCCTTTGATGCCCTCAAAACTGCTATGTGTACAGCACCCGTACTCCAGGCGCCCAATTTTGCTAAGGAATTTGTTGTCCAGACAGACGCTTCAGAGCATGGGGTGGGGGCCGTTCTGTCACAGATAAATGAGGAGGGACTAGACCAACCTGTAGCCTTCATCAGTAGGAGGTTACTTCCACGGGAACAGAGGTGGAGTGCAATTGAGCGTGAGGCATTTGCTGTGGTCTGGGCACTGAAGAAGCTGAGACCATACCTGTTTGGGACTCACTTCCGGGTTCAGACAGACCACAGGCCCCTCAGATGGTTGATGCAGATGAGGGGTGAGAATCCTAAGTTGTTGAGGTGGTCCATTTCCCTACAGGGTATGGACTTCACGGTGGAACACCGCCCTGGTACAGAACACGCCAATGCTGATGGTCTGTCCAGATTTTTCCGCCTTAGCGATTGAGAACTTCCAAGGGGATGGGTAGTACTCCCCACATTTCAGCTGGAGGGGACGTGTGTTAGACCTGGCACCATTGGCGTGGGTCTCCCTTCCATTTTTCGCTGTTGTCTCCTCTGTTTTACTGGTGTTAGATGCTCTGGGCGCTGTGCCACTGCCATTCAGTGTCACAGCGCGAATGCTCCCTGTATAAATATGTCTATGTGAATTGGTATATCCCTGATTGGCTTATTTGGTTTACCTGTTAGTCCCTAGTAGTGTGGCCTATGTGTGCCCAGGGCTGGTAAACCAAATGATGCTGGTGGGCCTGCAGCACTGATGTGTGCCACCCACAGAAGCAGCTTGTAAAGTGTGTCTCAGACCTGCCACTGCAGTGTCTGTGTGCAGTCCAGAACTGCCATCTTGGCTGTGAAGTGCACTCACTTCCCAGCCCCTGAACCTTCCCTTGGCATCCTGTAAGTCACCCCTATGGTAGGGTGCCTTGTATGTGTAAGGCAGGACATGCCTTGGTGTGTGTAGCATGTCCTGGTAGTGAATTATGCCCCATTTCGTTTTTCACTACTGTAAGGCTACCTGTTCCTCATAGGCTAGAATGGGCAGTTTGACTATTACATGCTATAGTCCTAACTGACCCCAGGAACATGGTAGAAAAACGAATTTAGTATGCCTGAGCTCAGAATATTAAAATACATCTTTTAGTGAAGTTTATTTTTACATTCTGTGTTTGAAAATACCACTTTTAGAAAGTAGGTATTTTCTTGCCTAAGCCTTCCACTGTGCTCTGCCGTTATGTGTATTGGCTGTCTGGTTTTAGAGGGGCAGGACAGGCTGAGTCAGACCTGGGTTGAATAGAGAGATCTGCATTTAGAGTGTGGGGAGGGGTGGCTCCTTGACCTGAATAGTGCTGTGCCTGGCAAGGTGAATGCTGGCTCCACCTCCCACTGTGTGTCTGCTAGCAGACCCCCTCTTTCTGAAAGGAAGGATGCAGTCTGGTAAACAAAGTGCTCCAGGCCTGAGCAGAACTGGTTCTGGCTAGGTTCAGTGACTGGTAGCTTCAAGGATCAAAGGCTTTTGGGGTATAAATATCTGTGCTCAAGCCCCTACATTTTGTATTGCTTTTGGATCTGGAGAGGAAACTCTGTCCGTGCCACTGGAGGAATCTGCAGGAAGTGACTGTCCCTGTGCTGTGTGTTGTTTCTTGCACTGGCCTGCAGCAGTGACCACTGGACCTTGAAGAAGAGGAAAAGGAACTCTTGAGAGAACTTTTATTTTTGTACAGCAATTACCCAAGGGCTAGGAAAAGAGCTAGCCTCCTACTGGAGTCTCAGGCACATCAGACTCCACCACCAACCTCCTGCTTCCTCCCTGCGAGGACTGCTATCTGCTGAGGAGGCTCCTGTGAGTTCCAGGGCCTCTAGTTTGCATCAGAGAAAAGAGTGTGAGAAATCGACGCTAACGCATCTTTGCGGGCCGCTGCAGTCGAGAGCGCTGGGAAAATCATCGCGCTACTGCCGCCGAGGGGCCGCAACACGAAACCATCGCTGACGCCCCTTTGCGAGCCGCTGTAGCCGAGTCGCGCTGGAAAGATCATTGCGCTGCTGTCGCCGCTCACTCGCAACCCTTAAAGAAATCATCGCTTCGAGACATCGCAGTGCGGACGCCGTGCGTCCGCCACTTTGATCGCATCGCACCGAATTTCGTCGCTCCCTCGCGGAGCGTCTTGTCTTCGCATCGCAACACGATCGCACAGCACAACAGGATCACCGCATCGACTTCTCCCACGCGGCAAGAAAGTCATCGCATCGGCGGTCCAGCGTGCAGAGGTTTGTCGCATCGTCTCCGCACGCATCCCGCAGATCGGCGCATCATCCTCCCTTGCGGCAAGGATTTCAACGCATCGCCGGCCTCGCGTGCCGAGAATCATCGCTACAGCTTATTTGCGACACCTTGTTGGTTTTGCTACTAAACCCAGGTACTTTGTGAAAGAAAGGGTCGCAGAGACCACTGCTTTGACCTTGAACCTTATTTTTGCAACCTTTGAACTATTTTTGACAGCCCTTCAACAGCTATCCTATTTTTGACAGTATTGTGGCTTTTACAGTTATTGGTCTTGTGATAAATCTGCCTTTATATAAAGATACTTATTTTTTATAATAACTACTTGTGTGGTGTCCCTTTGTAGTGTTCCTCACTGTGTTACTGTGTATGATCATAAATGCTTCACACCCTGCCTCTGAGATAAGCCTACCTGCTCGTGCTACGTTACCACATGGTTGAGCAGGGGTATTAAAGAGGGTAGCCCTCTCACTCTGACTTAGGAAGAAGGGTCCCTACTTGGACAGTGGCCAGCCATTGCCAACTAGAGACCCCCATTTCTAACAGAAAGCTATCAGGGAAGAGTCTGAAAGGTAGTATGCACTTGTGCAGATGCCATATGGGATGCAAAACAAAAAAATAATTGGAGAACGGATATGATTGAGGGAGCTAGACTATATCATGCACTGATAGTTGAAGAATACGAGAAATAAAAGGAAGGGAAAAGAAGAAAGTGAAAAACACAAGAGAAGCAGTGAGTGCAGTTGAAACAAGTGATCTAGCTATAATTTCTTGGATGTGTTATTAAAATCGCGTCCGCCTCTGTAAAATGATACTCAATTTGAAGACGTCAGTTGTGTAGGGTCAGCGGGAACCCTAGAGTAGCCACTGCACCAGTAAATTCAACCCCAAATTTAATGGGAGACAGTTCAGGGATTAGTGCCCCTGTTAATCCTACTGTCCTTAATGCTCCAGATGCACTAACTGCTCTGGTCACTATTGGTCCTGTATTTCCTTTGTATAAATTGGGGTTGACGGGAAAAGAAACACATGCTTTGGTAGTCCCTACTGGATTAGGTGTAACAGCTAGTGTATCTGTGGGCTCAGGAATGGGTGTTTCTTCAGTCCCAATGCAGGTGAATACCCCTTGTGCTGCAAATACAAATACAATTACAAACCAGACACGGTTTACCCCCACAGCAGGGTTTGCAGAAAGATCGCCAAATTTTGGTATGCTTATTTGGAATAAATCCCCAGGTGCTAACCATAGTACCACCAGAGAAGAAACAGTGTTAAATACACCTGTAGTACAGATTGGTTTTAGTGTTAAAGAAGTAGATGAATGGATTATGTTTTTCAATGCATCTCCAAAAGAGGGTGAAAGCTCAGGGTTGGGTCAAGAAATAATTCAGTCCCCAGTGAGAGAAAATGCAGTAGATGTGGGTAAACTTAAGTTAGAATTGGATGAGACTATACAAGGAAAACTTGATCTGTCTTGATTAGATGTTTACAACAAACTTGTATTCGTGTGTAGGAATTTACCAAGCTCGATGGACATGCCCATGAAAAGTCATCTGAGTTAGCCCAGAAATAGTAGGTTAATTTGAATAGGACCAAGTCTCTATAGAAAAGTTACTGTGCATTTGTTGATAAAAATGATAGAACAAGAATGAGAACATCAGGAATGAAATTGCAGATTAAAGAACTGATTAGTAACATCCGAAAATGAAATGAGCTAGACAAGTGGGAAGGAAAATGGGAAAAAAAGAATGAACAAAACAAAACAAAAGTAGAGCCGCCTCTGTCCACTGTGGAGTGAGAAGGCCCATCTACTTTTCAATTGAGGGTAGTGTCTGGTGGAGGTTATGTCCAAGTACCTTGGAGCAGGAGTGATCTTACGCCATTAACAAATATTTTCCCAAAATTAAGAGGAAAGCCAATGGAATGGTATTCACAGGTTGAGTGGTTTGCGAAGATTTCACAAATCTTGTGGGTGGATTTTAATATCCTATTCAACAGTGTGGTTCAAAGTGATTTGTAGGCAGAATGCAAGGTAGCTATAGAGAGGCCAGAGAAAGAGCCTCAGGGAAATCCGGTCTCAAATGCTCAGTCAACAGTGGTGATGGAAAACAACCACAGGAACCTTTTGGAATTGAAAAATACCAGTGAAATACATTGATTGGGTTAAGATTTACAGGATAACCCATGAGCTTAAAGAATCAATACATGCCTATTATGAGAGATTGTTGCAAGTGTTTAAACAGCATATTGGAATGGAAACTCTCGAGCTTAAAGACATGGCCAATATTGTGTCTTGGTTTATAGTGGGATTGAGGCCTGAGTTTAGAATGATGATTCAGCAGCATTTGATTTGTTGGTAGAACAAGTCATTTGATGAGAGTTTTAGATATGCAAAATATTGCGGTGTTGAATTGGACATGAAGAAGAAGAGATTGAAAGAGAAATGGATGGTGGCAAAGATGAAAGCTGCACAGAGAAGAGGTCCGAGCAAGCCTTTTGCACGGAACATTGGTTTAATGCAAGGAGTGTATCAGTAGAGGAACCCTATGATGCAAGATGGGAATGGATTCCCACAACAGGGTAGAGGTTGTGGTGTTCCAATTAACCCGAGTACTGAAATTGGTGTGGCAACTATGAAGAAAACAAATCCTTGTCATTATTGCAATAAGTTTAGACACTAGAACTGGGAATTTCATCTTGTTCCCAATATCAAGGTGAATGGGAACCAGGTTCAGAATTCAGGATTGGCGCATCATCAGGGTAATAACCTCATACAGTCACAGAGTGCACAAAGACCTAGAATGCAAAATTTTATTGTGCCTCAAAGTCCAGTGATACAGGTTCCACAAGCCCCTATGCCACAAAAGAATGAAAATAGTCCCAATTCTAATTCTAATCAAGCCCCAAATCTGAATCATAATTCTTTCTAAAATCAAGGTGCATTTCAACAATTTTCTATGTTTGAGGGGGTTTAGGATTGCGATTCTGATCAGTCCCTATGACGGTGCCTGAAGGGAGGGGGGAGATTGTGTTCTTACCAGAGTCTTAGAGGTAGACCAGGGTAGTCCATTTGCAGAAGGTGAAGTGAATGGCCACCGCGTATCATTCCTGAGTGAAACTGGGTCTACCCTTTCTACTGTTAGGGCAGTGGACGTTTCAAACCTACCCCTCTTGGGAAAATGAATCCAAGTTGTAGGGATCACAAACAAGCAAATGACAAGTCCCGTAACAGAAGACGTATCTCTTAAAATAGGGTCTTTTGAGGAGCATCACCAGTTTGTGGTATGTGATTCGACTCCCGTAAACTTACTAGGACATGACCTACTGTTAAATTGTACCATTTATTGTACCCCAAAAGCAGTAGAGTTCCAGGCTCACAATGAGGATGTTGTTTTCAAATGGCAAGTCAAGGTTCAAATGTTGGACTGTATCCCATGATGACAAATGGTGGCTTATCCCCAGATCTTAAAGGTTCTGTGAAGCCAATAGTCTGAGACTTTTCAGGAAAAGACATAGGTCTCATCAATGGCGTTGGACCAGTCCGCATTAATGTAAAGCCTAATCTTGAAAACCCAAGAACCCCACAGTATAATCCCACCCCCAAACTATTGCTGGGATTACTCCAGTGATTGATTCAATGATACAAGAAGGTATTTTGAAGGAAATAATGGATAATCCACGTAATCCACCCAGTTTTGGATCACAGAAGCCTAGAGGTAGGTACTTCATTGTACAGGATTTGAGAAAGATAAACACAAAAGTTGTTTCCTGTTGTCCCGTGGTACAGAATCCAGCTGTGATTTTATTTAAAATTCCATGTGAGGCTGAGTGGTTCACTGTCATAGATTTATGTCAGGCCTTTTTCTACATACCGTTGCATTCGGTTTCCTGTTCCAGAACCATGTTTTGGCATGGTATCAAGCCCGTAAATATCAAAACTCCCCTTGGATTGTATTAACAACAAAAAATGCTCCACTCATTACCGAGTCATTTATTTTGAAGGTTTTATATAGCGCTAGCTCCACCCAAGGGTATCAGAGCGCTTTACAACAGCAATGGCAATAAACAAGAAAGCAGCAGTAGCAATGTACGAAACAAATTCTGCAGATGATCAGACAAAAATAGAAGGAACCATTTAGAGTACATAGTGAGAAGGTGTAGGAAGGTGGAATCTGACTATATGGTTGCCCCCACTTGTTTCCTGGTGTTTTGCTGGTTTATGACTTAGTTGGACTGGGATCCTGCTATTCAGGGCCCCAGTCTATCTGCTTCCTCTATAAAATGGTTTCCATGTGCCTTAGGCACATCTCTGATTGGAATCTGGAGTGCCCTTATAAGTCCCTAGTATATGGTATACTATGTACCCAGGGCATAGGTACCTCAGAGGCCTACCAGGGGCTGCAGCATGTATTGTGCCACCCCTGGAAGGCCAGCCAAAAGGACACCACAGGTCTGCTATTGCAGCCTGGGTAAGGTGGTGCATGCACCCCTTACTGTGATATAGGCTACCTATATCACTACATACATACACACATATAAACCTATAAGTCACTCCTATGGCAGGCCTTATCAATCCTGAAGGCAGAGTGCGTGGTTCCTATGTGAGAGGGTGCCCCTGCATGAGCTGGGCCCCTCTGCAGCGTTCGGAGACCCTTCTCTGATGCTGTTTGTAGTGCAGCCCGACCATATACTCTTAAGCGCATTATAACCTCGCGTTAAATGCTAACTTTGGGATGGCTGCACGGAAGCATGTTGTGTTTGGTGTCAAACATCTTGGAATACTACCCCCCGCCAGTTCTGGCAGCGGGGTAGCATTCCACCCTTCTAGAGGGAAAGACATGTACACACCGGTATGCCCGGTACTGACTTTCCAGAGCCCTGGCATCACAAAATGGATGCCGCTGCCACAGACACGAGTCTGGCCTCCTGCTGCTGACCGAAACTCCGGCAGGGGAGGCCTGGACAATAGGTTTCCTGTCCCAGGGAGGTGTGACCACCTCCCCAGACAGGATAGTGTGTATTGGGGCTGGGCGGGAGCACTCTCTGGTGCTTTGAAGTCCTGCACTGGGGGCACACTTGGTGTCCCTGTGCATACCCCAGTTCAAACCGGCTCAGGGGCTTCCAGCCCCTGCTCTGGCGAGAAACTGGACAAAGGGAAAGAGGTGTAACCACCCCTCTGCCCTGACCCTCCCATAGGTGGGGTCACAGAGTATGTCCAACCCCCTACCTTAGTATAAGTAGGGAACCCAGTCCTTAGGACTTTAGATTTACCTGGACGAAACTCTGATACAGAATCCTGGACCTTCGACGCTCTACTTTAAGATTAGAGGACTGAAGAATCTCCCTTGGGGTCAAGGAGTGACTCCCCTGCTTGGCAGGCACCAAAGAAGCAATTGTCCGGTCTGCATCGCTGAAGCTCCCGTCGGACGCCCGAAGTCTTTGCATCACCAGAGGTGGATTTCCAGACTTCCCCGAGGCTGCCCTGAGTCCCCAGCAAAGCTGAGGCCCGTAGCTGTCGTGGGTAACGTGGAACCGTGACCCCTGGACACCGAATGCATTTGCAAGTGCATCCTCTTCTGGGTCTCCCACGAAGTCGTGCTTTGGGCTCCGAGTAGCCCCAGCCTCCAGCACTAACTGCACCGAAGATCACTGGCCTCCACTCCACGAGTGTCCTGTGAGCCAGCTCCACGTGCACCGTCTCGAGGCTCCTTTGCGGTTGCTAGTCCGTTGGCTAGTAGGCCCTCCCGAAGGCCAATCTTTTTCTGCTTGGGCTCCCTGATTGCTCCAGGTGTGCCTTGACTTATCCTCGCTGGGTGAGTCCCCCAGACCTTGCTGGTCTGCAACATCGTCCTTCTTTGATTTCCACGAGACTTGCCGTTGCCAAGGCTTGTTGGGTCCAATCCGGTCGCCGACACCCCTGCAATCGACAGACTTCGTGGAACAGCTCGAATCCAGCTCCTGGTTGTCGTCGACACCTCCTGGACCTCGTGGCTGAAGAGTCAAGACGACCGTCAACCTACCTGAAGCACTCAACATCGGTGGGCATCTGCTCATCGCCTTCCTGGTCACTGGCTAGTGACCCAGACTCTGTCCCCTCTGCTTTCAGGATCTTCAGATCTTCGATCCACCTTTGGATCCACCCGAACACTTTCGACTTGGCCACCAGCAGCACTTTACAGCAGATCGCCATTGAATGCGACGACGAAACCCGACCCCGAAAGACACCTATGCACCCGGCTTCCCTGGGTGAGGTAACTCGAGTACTCCGGTGCTCCCATGGGTATTGACACTAGAACAGCCTAGTTCTCAAAGGGTTTGCTCCAAGTCCTCCTCTAAGTGTCCCTTTTCTTTTAAATTCTAATCGCGACTTTCCCCATAGAAGTTAACGGTGGTTCGCGGTTGTGTTCATACACTGCACGCGTCCCCCGTGGGTCCCCTGTGTCACTGCCTTGGGTGGTTCCTTGTGGTACAAGCACTTCTACAGGCTCTAGGCCTGGTGTCTAGCTCAGTCGTGGTTCTTATACCACTTTATTGGTATATGGTTTGGTACGCCCCTGGGGCTCAAACGTGTATTTGTGCTATTACTGTAGATAACTAACTCGTAACGTATGTACTTCGAACTCTAGCCTCATAAAGAGACTAGAGGGGTGTGTTTAGTAATAAATACATATATTTTGAATATATACTTGGTGTGGTCCTCTTTCATTTGGTCACTCAAGAGATTATAGACTGGTAAAACAAGCTGCTTTACATTCCTTCAAGACTTAGCCTGAAGGCTGCTCTCCATAGCTACCACTAGGATAGCTTTCAATAAAGGTTGTCTGTAACCTATCTCCAATAAGGGGTTGTTTGGACTGGTGCAAGGTGCCCACTATAATTAGTGGACAGCATATGCCAGGCCAACTTCTCACAGAAGGGTGCATATAAGATAAACAAAACACCAATTGAGAGAACAAGAGTGTCATTATAGAAAGCACTTTTACAGTATGCCAAGGAGGACTCAAGGGACATCGTGAGGGTGAGGGGGAATATAATGAAGGGGAGGGGGGTGAGGAGGGTATGGGGGGGGTGAGTGGGTGTGAGGGGTAGGCGGGATTGCCTAAGGCAGGAGGAGGGAAAATAGTCAGAAAGGAGAACAGGGAGTTAATTTCCCCAATATCGATCTATCAGCCGCATTTGACACGGTTGATCATTTCCTCCTACAACAGCGGCTGAAGATGCTGGGAGTCGGGGGTTCAGCACTGGCACTGGTGTCCTCCTTCCTCAAGGTCAGAAGACTGGTAGTGTCGATCGATGGATACCATTCCGAGCCATACTTCCTCCCTTGTGGAGTGCCACAGGGCTCCTCCTTGAGCCCCACCCTTTTCAATATATACGTCTCTGAACTAGCCCCACTTATCCGGATTTTTGGCTTCAGCCTTACTTCTTATGCGGATGATTCCCAGATTGTAGTAGCAGCATACAAAAATCAGACCTCCCCTGCTCTGCAATTTAAGAACTGCATGGGTGCCATCACTAACTGGATGAGCACACACTGCCTTAAACTTAATTCTGGGAAAACTGAAATCTTGACCTTTGGGAACCTGCAACCTAGTTGGGGCAGTGTGTGGTGGCCCGCTGACATGGGTGATCCACCGGAACCAGCAACTAAAGCGAAGAACCTGGGAGTATGTGTGGATAGTAAACTTTCTTTTGTTCAACACACTAATGCTGTGGTTTCCTCTGCCCACTTCCTTATTAAGAAAATCAGGAAGATCCTCCCTTATCTTCCGGAGGACACGAAAATAATTGTAGTCACCTCATTAATCCAGTCTAAATTGGATTATTGTAATGGGCTGTTTATAAACGTCCAGAAGCATTGCCTGAAAAAACTACAGAGCGTGCAAAACTCAGCTGCTCGACTTCTGTCAAACACCCCTTGGTTTAAATCGGTATCTGGAGAGATCCGTAATTTGCATTGGCTCCCTGTAGCGCAGCGAATACATTTCAAGGCTCTTAGCCTGGTGTTCAGGGCCCTGAATCATACAGGGCCAGCCTTTTTGCAAAATCTTCTTGTTTGGTATGAACCAACTAGACACCTTCGTTCATCTGGTGCTAAACGCTTGAGAGTGCCCAGAATTCGTACCTTACTCTGGGGTGGTGGCAGCTTTCATTACTGCGCTGCTAAACTCTGGAATTCCCTACTGACTGACTTGAGAAACACGCGATCTCTTGTCTCTTTCAGAAAAGAGCTAAAAACCTGGCTCTTCCGCAACTAGAGACTCACCAGTGACTTACCTTGTCCGTAGCGCCAAGACACCTCAGGGTATTTGTGCGCTTTACAAATCTCAATAACATAACACATAACAATATTTAGTGAGGAGGTGTATTTTAAGGTTTCTTTTGAAGTTGGCATAGGAGGGGTTGCATCGAAGGTCTTTGGGGAGGGCGTTCCAGATGGTTGGGGCCTTGCCAGAGAAGGAGCGGGATTGTGAGGTGCTTTTTTTGAGTAGAGGGGGTATTAGAAGGAGAGTGTTGGTGCTTCTCAGCGTTCGGGCGCAGCCAGCTTTTTTGAGTTTAGTTGAAAGGTAGGTTGGAGTCTTCTGATAGAGGGCTTTGTGTGTAATACAGGCAATTTTATAGGAGGATCTACCTTCGATGGGGAGCCATTTGAGGGCCTTGAGGGCAGGTGAGATGCGGTCATAACGTTTACAGTTTGTTGTAAGTCTGGCTGTGAGGTTGAGGACGGATTTGATGGGGGCAAGGTGGATTTTGGGAGTACCAGAGAGAAGGGCGTTTCCGTAGTCGATTTTGGATAGGACAAGAGATTGGGTAATTACTTTGAAGTCTTCCGTAGGAATTAAGGGTTTGATTTTTTTGAGATGTCGGAGTGTGAAAAGTGCACTTTTTGCTGAATTTATAACATGGGAGTTTAGTGTAAGATTATTGTTGATGGTGATGCCGAGTGATTTGACAGATTCGGCGAGGGAGAGAGGGCAGTTAAGGGCATTAAGGTCAGCGATCCATGTTTGAAATGGGAGAGGGTTGTTTTTGGGCGAGAAGAGGATGATCTCAGTTTTGTTAGGGTTGAGTTTAAGATGGTTGTTGTGGAACCAGGTTTGGATCTTGGTTAGTGCTGTGTTGAGGTGCAGGATGTCGGAATGGGATTTTATTTTATAGTACAGTTGGGTGTCATCAGCGTACAGGTGATAGTTGATTTTGGCTTGTTTAAGTATCAGGGTGATGGGTTCCATAAAGAGGTTAAAAAGGGCAGGAGAGAGGATGGATCCTTGCTGGACACCTAGGGAGACAGATGTTGGGCTAGAGAGGCAGTTTTGAATTTTAATTTGTTGGGTTCTATGTTGGAAGTAGGAGGTGAACCAGTTGAGGACAGTGCCATTAAGGCCAAAGCGATCTTTGAGTGTATTGAGTAGGGTTGGGTGGTAGACTGTGTCAAATGCAGCGGTGAGGTCAAGAAGGATAAGTAGGTAGGTCTCACCCTTGTCCAGGGCAAGGTGTATGTCGTCGACTATGTTGAGCAGTGCAGTTTCAGTGCTGCAACCTTTGCGGAAGCCAGATTGCAGGGGGTCTAGAAGGTTGAATGTGTCAATGTGTTTGTCCAGTTGTAGTAGGGCGCACTTTTCTAGGGCTTTAGAGAGGAGGGGAGGTTGGAGATAGGGCGGAGATTGTTGGGGTCATTGGGGTCAGCCTTGGGATTTTTGGGAATGGGAGAGATTTGTCCGAGTTGAAGGGAGGTGGGAACATTCCCTGTTGAGAGGGAGGCGTTAATGATGTTGGTCCAGTAGGGGACAATGACGTGTTTGAGATCTTGGACGAGTGTGGAAGGGAGAGGGTCCTTAGTGTGGGAGGATGGTTTGAGTTTGGATAGGATGTTGAAGACTTCCCGTTCAGAGACGGAGTGGAAATTATGCCATGAGGCGTTATTTTTAAACTGTGTGATAGTAAGGGGGGGTTCAGGAGGGGTATGTGAGGGGAGGAGGAGTGAGGGAGTCGGGGGTGTTTTCAAGGGGAGTGGGGGATAAGGTGGAGTATCCAAGGGATGTTGAGGGGTGAGCGAGGGTTGAGTATCAAGGAAAGCACGGTCGATTTTGGCAATTTTTTCAGTGAAAAAGTTGGCAATTTCTTCACATTTGTTAGTGGAGGCCACCGGGTTGAGGGGTGCAGGGGAGGTTTGGTTTCTAATAATGTTGAACAGTTCTCTAGGTCTGTTTTTGGCCCGTGAGAGTTGTAGACGAAAGAAAGATGCTTTTTCCGAAAAGATGTGTTTTTTGTAAGAGGATCTTGCAGTTCTAAGGAGAGCAAGATGAGATGGGGAAGGGTGTTGTCTCCATGTTCTTTCTGTCAATCTAAGTGAGCGTCTATCTTTATTAAGGTCTAGGGTAAACCATGATTTGGAGGGGGCATTTTTTAGCGTTTTACTTTTCAGAGGGGCGAGTTGGTCTAAAACCTCTGAGACAGTTTTATTAAAGTGTTCAGTGAGTTCATTTGCATTTGAAGAGGGGGGTGAGACTGAGTTGGGATTGGAGTTTAAGTTCCAGTGAGCCGGGGGGATTTGCTTAAGATTTCTGGTCACAATTGTAGTTTTGTTGTTTTTTATAGGGGCGGGTGGGGCTGGGGGGGAGATCGTGAACAGAATGAGATGGTGGTCAGACCAGTCGATAGGGATGATGTTGGTTAAGGATGTCAGATCAGGGTTGGAGATGATGGCATCAAGAATAGCTCCTTTGGCGTGGGTAGGGGAGTGGCAGAGTTGCTTGAGGTCACTAATCTCAAGAAGGTTATTGAGAAGGTTGATTGTGGGATCATCGGGTTCATTCCAGTGCAGGTTAAGATCTCCTAGGAAGATATTTTTGGAGTTGGAAAGTAGCGATTTAGTTAGAAGGTCCGATAGTTCTTCGGCAAAGGGAAGGGGTTCACCAGGTGGGTGATAGATATTATGCAGTCGTATTGGGGGGGAGCTTTTCATTTTAAGTTCGGCTCCTAAGTATTCAAAGGTTGTGTAGTCAGTGTTATTAATTGGGGAGAGTTGTAGCTCTTCTTTAAAAATGATTGATATGCCCCCCCCTATTTTTTCCGGTCTGTCTTTTCTGAGAATAGAGTAGCCTGGGGGGGCAAGAAGGTCAAGGATGGGTGTAGAGTGATTTTTGAGCCAGGTTTCAGTGAGGAAGGCGATGTCGGCATCTTCGTTAGGAATGGTTTCTGAGATTTCGGTCGCATGCCGGACGGCTGAGCGGCAGTTCACGAGCATGCAGGTAAGGGGTTTAGTGTTGGTGTTAGGGGCGGGGAGTAGTTGAATGGTGGTGAGTTGAGGGGGATCTGGGGGAGCTAGGATAGTCGGGAATTCTGCTAGTCCCTAAGATAACAGGAATATTGGAGTGAGGGGGAACAGATCTTTGGGTGGGGGTTTGTTGAGGTAGGTACTGCAGAGGACAGAGAGGGCGGAGGCGGAGTAGGTATTCGAGGTTCGAAGGGGTCTGTGAGAGCGGGTGAGGAGAGGCGTTGTTAACCAATGCTTGGGGTATGGGCGTTTTCGAGGGCTAGCGCGTGGGGCAGAGGGTCAGGGTGGGCGGGCTGTGGGTTTGTCGGATTTGAACCGATTGAAATCTTTTCGGAGAAGGGTAAGTTCAGTAACCAGGGTAGAGAGATTGTATTCCAAGTTACGAAGTGTTTGATTGAGGTTGGTGAGGAGGGGAGTGGGAGTGGCTGGAATGGAGAGGGAGTTAGGGACGGATTGGTTAGGGTGAGAAGGTTTATAGCTTGGAGATGGCGGTTCGCCAGGAGGGGTTGATGTAGGGAGTACAGCTTTTAACGGGGAGTGGGGAAGGCCAGGGGAGGGGGGAGGGGTGTGGGCCAGTGTTGGGAGGGAGGGATGGGCGTGTTGTAAGATGGACTGGTAGGGAGTGGGGGTAAAGGGGGAGAGGTGAAGGGAGAGTGTGAGGCGCGGGGGGATGTGGTAGTGACATAATGGGTGGAGGTATAGTTTGTGGAGGAAGGGGCAAGAGTATGAGGCGTTATGTTCGTTATTGGACGGTTTAGAGGGGGAGGGTGCTAGGGAGGTGATTGGGTGCTGGAGGTGGGCGGTCATAAGGGGACATAGGAGTTTGGAGGAGTGTATTAGGGGAGGAGGGGGGCTAGGTCCAGGGGGAGGCAGAATAGGAGTTAAGGAGAGGGCTGTGTCATTACGGATAGGAGTGTCTTGGGGGTGTGGGGTTTGACTCGGAGAGGCGGAGGAGAGCTGGGAGGGGACCGGGGAGGGAGCTGGTGTGGGGAGGGGGGAGAGGATTGCGACAGGGGAGAGTTCAAGAGAGGGACTGTCGTTAGGGAGAGGGTTTGGGGTTGGGGCGGCTGTGGGGAGCCAGGAGGGGTTTTGGGATTGGGAGGGTGTTGGGGGGAGTAGGTAGTGACAGCTGGTCAGAAAGAGTGCTGAAGAGGAGTTCAAAAATTGTGAGGTGCTGCTCTGAGGCTTGGATCAGGATGTTTCCAGTTTTGTAGATGGAAATGGCTATTTCACCAGGGAAAAGAGAGGTTGGAGAAGTGGCAAGTTTGTAACCGTGGGGGATTTTAATTGTACTAGATACTGGGAGGTGGCGTAAAAAGGTGCTCTTCCATTTGGAGGGGCGTTTGGTGTAGAAAATATAGTTAGTTTTAATGGGGGACGTGGGGCTGTGGTAGTTGTCTTCGATTAGGGTTTCAGGATGTCGGACTAGGAGTGTGTTTAAGATTCTTTTTGGCATTTTTTGAGAGGTTGGGAGGGTAAGGAATGGTCCAAGAGTTGGGTCCATGTTTGGTGAGGGCGGGGTGTTTGACGGTTAGGGCAGGAGGAGGGCATGGTGTGTGGATGGTATTGAGGTGGGACATGGTGATGCGGTTTGACTGGTGGAGAATAGGGGAGCAGGCAAAGAGAGGGAAGGGGAGAAGTTTTGAGGAGGGAGGATTGGGTAAGAGTGCGGAGGGAGAGGGTGTGGAAAGAGGGAGGGGTTAGTTTTGGGGGTCACGGTAGCAAATCCGGGGGGGGCGTAAGAGTGAAGTGCATTGGCAGGGTTGGCGGGGGGGATGAGAATTTTGGGTGAGGTAGGGGCGGGCGGGGGGATAATAGGATTTGGGAGGTTGTCAGTAGAGAGTGGAGAAAGGCAGGGGTTGAGGCCCAGGATGGTGCTTGGTGCTAATAGGATGGGTGGGCAGTGGTTTGTGTCAAGGGTTAAGAGGAGAGATGTAGGAGGGTTAAGGTATGGTTAGATTCAGAGTTCGAGTAGGCAGTAGTGTTTCTCAGTGGGTGGAGGATGGGGAATACATTGTTAAGCCGAGGGGAGTATAGAGCGATTAGTGAGGCGGATGGAAATGCAGGTAGTGAAAAACAACAACAGTAGTAATAAGCATCAGATCAGGGCAGACACTTTAAGACGTATACATAGTCGTAAAACCGTTACAGGTGGGTTATAGTGCATATGTCTATGGGTCAGATTAGACAGTGAGGGTGAGATTGATCGGAGGTAGGGGGAGGTCTTCAGAGCAGCCGGCGAGGAACCGTGTTGCTCTGCAGTGGAGGTGGAGTACGGGATCAACTCCTGTTACACCCTCTGGGATCTTAGGAGAGACTCGGCTTCAACCGGATAGATTGGTTCCAGCTGCGCCTGATTCTATAATATATCAGCCTCACGTGACCTCAGGGCAATTTATCGTCAGGAGTCAAGGGACTCAGCGGGCCCGGGTGAGGCATCAGGTTCAAAGGCTCACGGGGCCAACACAGGTGCGTTTTCCGGCCAGCAGCGGGGGGCTCGTGCCTGCAATAAATGTAAAGGGTCAACTCGCTCCACACTCTCAGAAAGCTCCAGTTAAAGTGTTCTGTGCCGTGGATGATGTGGGAAACAAACGTCCTGCAAAAATGGCTGCTGCCCAAAGCTCCTGTGTCCCCAAAACAAATAGAAGCATAGACAGGTCAGAGCACGCCCAATCCAAGCCACCACATGGAGCCAGCAAGGCTCAAGAGCTGGAATCCATGTAGCCACCAAGTCGCCACCACAAAAGTTCAGGTGCCCTCAGGGCTGGTGAACAGTGAAACACTCGATGCTGATGGGGGAGGGGCACCGCGCTACAAAAACAATGGCGGTCCCAACGTTGATCAGTTATCGAGACCCCCAGGTCGCTGATAACCCTGAAGTCAAGGATACGATGGGGGGGGGAGTTTAATAACGATGCCCCCGACCTCCACAGGGCCCCAGAAATCCGGACTCCTGCCCCCGCAGCTTACCTTCAAATTATGCGCGTACCGGAGCCCACCTGGTACCACCCCACAGCCACCCAGCAGCTCCGCCGGCAAACAGTAAGCGGGTGACTCCACCAGAGCACCGAAACCAGAGCGCTGCCCCGCGCCCGCAGGCCTCGGCAGCAGCAGCGGGGGTCCAGTGGAGCGGCTCTGGACGCCCTCCAGGCCAGCACGTCCTCGCGACCCCGGTCCGGAGCCCCAAGGTAACTGCGCGTAGCAGAGCCGGTGGATCGCAGCGATCTACAAACTGGGAGACTCCCCAGACCAACAGGAACCCAGGCCGAGGAGCCACACGAGAGCCACCAGAGCACCGAAAGCAGAGCGCCGCCCCGCGCCCGCAGGCCTCGGCAGCAGCAGCGGGGTTCAAGTGGAGCGGCTCTGGACACCCTCCAGGCCAGCACGTCCTCGCGACCCCGGTCCGGAGCCCCAAGGTAACTGCGCGTGGCAGAGCCAGTGGATCGCAGCGATCTACAAACCGGGAGACTCCCCGGACCAACAGGAACCCAGGCCGAGGAGCCACACGAGCCAGCCGGACACCCCAACGGAGGCAAGGGGAAAAGATCACATTCCAGGAGTTCGGAGCTTCACACCATCTCGGCCAACCTGGGTGTCGGCCACTCACGAACAAGCCCCCACGCCTGCATGAACAACCAGGCACCAGCGCATCCGGGGGTGAAGGAGTCGTCTCCACTCCGGCTCGGTGCGGCAGCAGGGCACAGCTCGACTCCCAGAGCTCTGCCAGTCAGTCCAACCGGACCCCTGACCCAGGAAAAGCACAACTCCGAGGTCCCTCAGCTCCAGCGGTGCTGCAGGGAAGGCAACGAGAGGAGCCACGACCGACCCAGAGCAAACCTCGGCCCACCATGGATCGTCGTAGATTGCCGGCGGAAACGACCCTCATCCGTGCATCCTGGGGTGTAGGGCTTGCTTCCCACCCGGTCCGGAAGGCCCAATCCTGGCGAGGAGCGGCCAGGCAGTCGATGTGCTCGAGCACTGGATCGTCAGAGGTCACATCCGAGAGGTAAGCCACACTAATATCACAGTCCGGTGATAAAGGCGTTGGGTTGTTTGTAGGTTGGGGGTGGATGGCAGGGTAAACAAGAGATACATACCGATTTGGTAGTCCCTAACCCGGGAGCCTCAGAGGAGAGCTCCTACTCGGCGGCCATCTTAGATAAGTGATACCTTTACATAAGCATAATAATACTATACAGAACATATCAAGTCAAACATATAATGAGTCTCCCAAGTTATCACAAATTCTTATTTATTAAAAACCTTTTTTCCAATGTTTCATTAAAAATTCATTTCACATTCAATATATCACAAAATTCTATATATCACAAAATTATACAAAACAGTTTCATTAAAACCTCACAATGTACATTTCCTGCCCCACATGGCAATATGGAGAGCCCGTCAATCATTAATCACATAATCAAAAAGAATCTTGAATCCTTAGTTATGCCCTGCAATTCAGTTCTAGTGCATTACATCGATGACCTGTTTGTTGTGTCAGATACACAAGAAGCTTGCAAACAAGATACCATTGCATTGTTGAAAGTTTTGGCTGAGAATGGACATAAAGTATCTCAGAGTAAGTTTCAGTATTGTCAAAAAGAAGACCTGTATCTCGGACATCATATTGAGAAAGGAGCAAGAAAGATGTTACGAGAAAGAATCTCAGCAATTATGAGACTGAATCTTCCAACAACTCGGAGAGGTCAGGATGTTTTTGGGAATGGTTGGCTACTGTCTTCAGTGTATACTCAACTTTTCCCTAGTGGCCAGCGTTTGCAGTGGCTGGCACACAAGGATGCTGTATCCTGGGATAACGAATGCTTGGTTGCCGCTTCGGCACTATGAACGCCTGATCACAATAAAGCTTTTGCTCTTTTCTGCAGTGAGAGTGAGGGTTGCTGTCTCTCAGTGCTTACACAATTGCATGGAAATTTACAAAGGCCAGTGGCCTATTTTTCTGCTACACTTGACCCCGTGGCTGCAGGGCTGCCTGGATCTCTTAAAGCTGTGTCAGCAGTAGGTGTCAGCATAGAGTCATGTGAAAGTATTGTGATGGGTGTTGAGCCCTCCCCAGCCCGGAAACTAAACAATGACTATGCCACATATGGAGAGTAGTTTTACACGTCTTTATTAATCAGCATGTTTAAGAAAACTCAACATTCTAAACTTGCTTTCACTTTACTTTGCTTTAGCGATTAAGTCATAGGTCTACGGAGTCCATCAGGAGCCATTAGGGTTCTGTTGTCTCTAAATCACATAGCACTACATCTCCCTCTTTATTAGATAAAAGTTGAAAACTTTATTTTTACATGAACACCTATACAATTCTTCAATGAGACAGCAAGGGGCTTTTATCACATGTCCTGATCATTTCATTGGAAACCGGGGAGGTTCATTGGTGAGGTACGTTGGTGAGGTGGAAATAACAGCAGTCACAGGACCCTCAATTGTCGGCCTGGACCCAGTCGCTGCATTCAAATCCATGCTTGGTGAGTGATGATGTACATGCCTGAAGTGCAAAGAATCTCACATAAGGGACTTCCCAAGATGCTGGGCAGTCACTATGTGTCCTTTGGTGATTTTCATTCTTTGTTTACGACCAGAGTCTTGTATACAAATGTTTTCCTCAGACTTTGATCCGTTGTTGGTCCATTGAGGTAATTTGGTCATCAAGGCTCTCCCAAGCATCAAGGTTGCAGGGCTTCCCCCTGTAGTAGAGTGAGGGGTCAAGCGATAAGCTCGTAGAGTAGCATTCAAAACAAGTTTGGAACCGAGCTTTTCCAATGTAGCATGAGTACTCTAAAGAAAGCTGAAGAGCTTTCTTTAGAGTACTCATGAATCGCTCATCAAGACCATTGGCCTGGGCCTAGAGAGGAGTCCTTTTCTAATGATTTTTATTGAGATGGCTTAGAAAGTCTTTGAACTCTTGACTATTGAAAGGTGGGCCATTGTCAGATTTTAGGATTGCAGGGACACCCCAAGTTGCAAAAATGCCATCTAATCTTTCATCATCTATTAACGGAAAGAGGGAGTATTCATCAACCAGTATCATTAAATGATGTCTGGTATTGAGAGGACCAAAGAAATCAACAGCAATTCTCTCCCCGACGTGGCTTGGCAGTTCTGACATGTCTAAGGGGTATTGAGTGATTTGAGATGACAGACAGTTGCATAAGTGACATGCCTTCAATTCTCTTTCAACTCTTTTATCAAGGTGAGGAAACCAAACCCAATCTGAGAGAGCTTGCTTTGTGGCAATAATTCCTCGATGCCTCTTGTGGGCTACCTCAATTATCTGTTGTCGTAGACTCTCCAGAATGACACTTTGTGAGCCTATCAAGATTAGGCCTTCTTGTGTTATAGACAGTTTCTCTCTGACATTCTTGAACCTCAAGTATTCATTGTCACTAGTGAAAGGTCAAGAGTGCTGGTTCCAGGATTGATAAGTGATAATGTCTTTCAATTTCAGCATGTCACTATCTTGGCTTGTGGCTGTGACAAATTGTTCTAATGTCATGGCAGCAGGTGTGCTTGATTTCACAATGAAATGTATGCAGGCTTCAGCTGTTTTACCAGGGCACTGTAATGGCACTCTTAAGAAATAGTCAGCAGGATTTTGATCTTTCCCTGGACGGACGGTGTATGATGCTGTAGTTGTATTCCTGTAATCTTAAACCCTAACATGAGGGAGCATTTTTGCTTTTGGATTGCCAAAGATTGTTAACAAGGCTTGGTGATCGGCCACCATTGTGAAAGGATCTCCATACAAGAATACGTGGGAATACACACAAGGAAATACCATGGCCAGACTTTCATTCTCAGGTTGTGAATAAGCACATTCAGTTTGGGACAGGCTTTTACAGGCATAGTAGGTAACAACGAGAAGAGATTTCTTGGAGGAATTAGCAATCAGACAAGTCGCACTCCACTACTTTCACAACCAAATACTTCTCACTAGTCTTACAAGGACCCAAGAGGCAATTATACAAAATCTTTTATAATAAAACATATGGTAAAAACAATTATACAATTACAGAAATCATCTTAATCCAAATATTTAATAAAAATACATTCCACAAATATTGTTAAAATCTTATATCAAGAGAGACATCACAAACAAGACATACATATTTGTCAAACAAATGCTAGTTAATTTGAAGGAATCAACTGTCTGAAATATCTAAAAACTCTTTTATGTAAAATAGTTTGTTGTTCCTCAAATTTAACAACAACAAGAGGGCTTTGAATTGATTTGGTGGATAAACAAATGAAAACCACCTTCTTCAGGACAACAACAATTGTTATCTCTCTAGTTAGGTATATAATATTCACCTGCGTAAAGAACAACACATATATCATAACATAATAATATTTTTGATATACTTTTAAAAAGAAGTGGGAGAATATTTTGTCTCATAGATGTGTCAAAGACATTAAATATATTAATTAATCATAATCAAATACATATTTTTCATACAGGTTTTTTCTTAGTTAATTATGAAAGGAGTTGTTGGCACATCAAAATCAAACTATGATGTGTTTATATATCTAATCTTAAAATCTTTTCTCCATAACATGCTTACAAATCAGATTGACAAATGTCCAAAGGGCCCAAAATAGAGACTGAAATCCAAACATTCACTCGCTTCCAAACATACTTACGCATTCATATCACAAATAGGAAAAAAGAACTGGAGAATTGGTACACACACCAACTTTTTGTAATTGTGCGAGTGAGGTACCCTTTTGACTATCAAACAGCCAGGTCATAGTGAACATAAAACTAGGAGTAAAGGAATGGATAAGTATTACGCTGTGGTTAACGTATTCTTCCAGATATTGTAAGCTGTTCCAAGCGGAACTGAAAATAAAGGAAGCATACCTCTTGTTTTTATAATGGTGCTCACATGGGTACTTCAGGCCTGACCTTCTGATACCGTTAAAACCCTAAATGATTATTACATGGATATTTCATGGGTACACCATCCCGCACTCCTATACTGTAAATTAAAAAATCAAATGTAAGAAATCCCGGGACAGGGAATCACAAAAGGGGAGGTCTAAACATAATCATTAAAAGGCAATCAGACCCACCTCAAAAGCGAAATTCCGGTAGGTCTACCAGTATGATGGCTGAGACACATTAAGAGAATCCTAGAAAAAGAGGGGGGGTAGATTTCTGTAAACCTAGTTTCATAAGGTTCCTTAAACCACCCTACTAGGTTCTAAGCTCTCCCAGCCCAGATACCTATGTTTAAAATTCACAGGTCTGAATCCAGGATGTGATGTTGGGGACTGACCAGCCCTCCAAGCGTCACTGAAAGTTAATACCACACCAATCTCATTATCCTCAGTTGTGGTGTTTCTGAAAGCCAAATAAAATAAAATAAATAGATCAAATGTCATAAAATGCACTCGGCAGAACAGACCAACAGTAAATGTATATGGTCATATATGCTGTTGTCTAAAGTATAAGGGGAACATATTCTTAAGAACTCCAACTATACATAACTAATCAAAGAGAAGATGTAGATACATCAGACTTTGACTCCAATCGTAGGATGACGTCTTTATTTTCAGTATAGTATATACGGGGGCTAACTATATCACATACATGGTTCTAGACATTACAACCTACAATGTCCGAATAGACCAGAAACAACAATTACTTTCAAACTACATATTAGTCTGTGAATTCACTAGCGGTTCTAAATGCAAGATTTTTTCTGGCCGAGTTGCCAGAAACCATAAGGTCGTCTCACAATTCTGCACTTCAGATGGGGGTAACAAATTACCGATGTCCTCCTAAGTCATGTTATTGCCCCACCCTCGTGGTCTATCAAAGTCGGACCCGCTCAAGGCTATAAGCTCTGAGTACTGGAGATTCACTTACTCTTGTAACACTCGTAACTGCGTCCCACATTTTCCTTGCGTTCGCAGTCGAAAAGAAAAGACAGTAGCTTCCAGGCCTGATTTAAATACCCTGGCATAGATACAGATCACAGGACCGATGTAATCCATTAACGAGGTCATGTGACCCGCAGCCAAACGATCATGTGACACGTTCACGTGATTCTCAACCAGATGCTCTAACTGTAAATGCGGAAAAGCGGCTGGCAGAAATGGTGGCATAATGGAATATAATTAGCTGATAAGGAGACCATAAAAAGACAAGAAACAATCGGAAAAAGTGATAAAAATACTGAGTAGACACAATTCCTAATGTTAAAAAGTAAAAAATTGTCAAGAGTGTGACATAGGTGGCATTATAATTATGATAGAGATGTGCCTATGAAGTGTCCGAAATAGTTACATCTCATGACCCCCTATGGGCACAAAAAGTATAATATGATAAAATAAAATTATAAATACCTGTCGAGGTGTGGACTTGCTCATAGAAGGCATAGGCCATGATATGCCTTTGTGCATTTGACTGTTCATTGTGTTGTGTTAGTTTTGAGCCTAACCTGACTGGCTAGATACAACTACAACCTCTGTATAAAGCTAGGGATCAAAGTCGGCCATTTCAGTAGCATTGTCAATAGTTTCTTGCTTCTCTTGAAACTTTGCTTGCATTCAATTGACCAATGAAATGAAGCATAACAAAGTCGTTTATGTATCTAGAACAGTCACTGGCCATGCCAAGGAATGAACGTAGCATAGAAACGTCTTTTGGGAAAGTAGCAGTAGACAGTGCTTGCACTTTAGCTGGATCAGTTATCATGCCCCCATCACAAAAGATATGGGTAAAGAATTTCAATTTAGTCTTATGGAATTTGTCAGCATTATAATCAAACCGGCATCAGTTAACAAATGACATACTTGCATGCTCCTTTTTATCAGCTTCCAACCTTAAAAAGTCATTGCTATTCACTACAGGCTGTATGATAAGTCGAATTACATCTTTGAAAAGTTCTGGGGCAGATGACACACCAAAACTCAGTTGCTTCTAGCGAAACAAACAAATACGTGTAGAAAACTTTGTAATGTACCTGCAATTCTCTTCAGCTTCCATCAGGTGATATCCTTTGTTTAAGTCAAGGCGAGAGAAAACCTTTGGCCATGCAATTGGTTTATCATATCATCAATGTGTGGACTGAGATTGTGTTTTTTATTGATTGCCTTGTTAGCATCAAGCAGATGCATACAGCTCCTTCACTGTGTCTTTTAGGCACTACCACTATAGGAGAAACCCATGGCGTTGGACCAGTGGAGCTCTCAATGGTATCACGTTTGAGCAAGGAATCAAGGTCTTTTTCAACAGCTTCTTGAAGGTGAAATGCAGTTCGTCTGTCTTTGAACAACAGGACGAACATCCTCATCTACATGTAACTGCACTTTCATAGTCTTGATTTTTCCAACACATGAAACAATGAAGAAAATAGACTTACTTTTTCATGATGCGCATTCGTATTGCAATTCACTGAAATCAGTCCCATTTCATCACCGGTGTTAAAACTGAGCAAACAGGCACTTGTAGACGTACCTTGAAGTACATGAAAAGGGGCTTGCACCTTTGTTTTCTTGCATTTCGTTGTGGCTACAAATGATCCTTGACTCTTTAGTGACATCGATGCAGCCGATGTATATACTTTAGTTTTTGACTGTGGATGTTGTGGCAATGGAAACAGCTCACAATATTTCTCCTCATGCATAATGTCTATTGATGTTTCGCTTTCAATAATAAAGGGTATGGAGCACCCGTTTATCTTCAAAGTGATCTTTGGACAATGTTTAAATGTCTTTGGTTCCTTTTCATGCTGACTTTATTTTGTTTTTTTCTTCACATGTGACTAGTCCTACATGCGCATGTCTTTCTGGAGTAAACATCGACATTGCACAATTGTCATCATCGCTTTCACTTGAGGCTGACACTGAGGAATTCTTTGACAATGATTTAGATAATGGTCAACTTCGTTTGGTGTGAATTTCTCTCAGTTGGTGTTACCGCTTGGACTTATGTGTGCGAGTCGAGGGTTGCTTCTGAAGAGTACAGACTGCCATTTTATTTTCACGCTGTGACACACTTGCTTTTCTTTAGACTTGCACACTGTCGCAAAATGGTTCACCTTACAACAACTGTTGCAGATCTGGCCAACAGCAGGACATTTTCCTTAATATGGCAAAACAACTTCTTTGTCGAGGAGAACACCACATGTTGCCCTTTTGCCTTGTGCTTGGATTTACTTTTCATGTTCATGACTGATTCATTCTGGCCATCTCCGGCCTCCATTTCAGCGGCTTGCCGATCAGCTCGCTCTTCGGGCCTGGCAGCCATGAGAACTCTCTTCAGGCTAAAAGTTTCCTTCAAAATTATTCTTTGAAATGAATCTGACAGAGATGAATCTGAGATATATAGCTTCCTCATCATTAAATTTGTTGAGCTTATAGTGTTTTATGAGCGTCTGAGGACAAATTCATCGATGGATTCACCCATTTTCTGTAGCTCTTGGCTGAACACATCTTTCATAGTCTACATTTGGCACTGGATTGAACTTGTGATTTAAGGCTGTCTTAATTGATCATAAGTAATCTCATCAACTTGTTTAATTTTCTTGGTGACATCTTTTACACCATTGCTGCAAGGTTTTCGAGGAGTGTGATAATCTTTTTGTTATTGACTACTTCAATTGCATCAATGAAATCTTCAAATGTCTTCGTACACACAGTCCATCAATTGCCAATATTTTGCTTTTTGACGGTATCAAACGTGGATGGTAGTTTTAGGAAAGGGGCAGCAGTATAACCATTGGTGGACAGCAGTGGTCTCTCTGATGGTGCTTGGTAAACTTGTTCATGCAAATCATCTTTGAGACTTGGCGATGTGCTAGCTTTGGGGTCCTCTTTGACACTTGCAGGAGACTTGGCTTTTTACCTAACTTCCTATTGAAACATTGAACTTTCATTTTTTGACAGTTTTGTCAAGCACTGACCTGTTTATCCCACAAAGACACCACGGCGACTCAGGTTGTTAGTTCCCAATTCCATCAGTATGCCTGAGCCCTGTTCATGGTGGAACGTGTCTAGTGCTGGGACAGTCTGGGGAAAAGGGGATATGATGAGTGAGAGAGAGATGTCGCTGTCATACGGCCCAGTTCTGTGGATAGCGTAGATGTTGGATGGGATATCGTCAGCCCTGGATGCTCACCAGAGAGTTGTGACCAGCTGAATTTTTTAAAAGATGATCTCTCTGTTATTACTTTGGCCTAACTCAGTTTTACCTCTCAGCTACCCCTATTCAACCAGCTATACCTGTGTTTATCCACTTTCTCGCTTCTGTGGCTCCCTTCTCTCTTCTGGATGTGTGCAGCTAACTTGTGACCCATGGACCCTGGAAGTAAACAGGAAGTGGTTAGTAGAAAGGCAATATTAGGTGTGGGCTGTTTAATCCTCTCTGACCCTTGCACCTACTTATTGTAAACCCAGAGGCATATCCTCCAGCCTTTGTTTACTGGATGAGGAATCTGGTCCTATCCCACTGTACCCGGGAGTCAATTATAGTGGCAGACACATACAAGAACTCAAGAGAATATAAAAATACACATACAATTGACCATAACACCATGTCACAGTTCAGGTGATTGACCGATGTATACACAGAATGATATTGACACTGATGGAGCAGTAAAAATAAAATTTTTAACCCCTAACAAATTATATAATTAATTAATTAAAAATGTTCGTTTAAATGTATTAATCAACATTGTATATGTGGGAATGGTAATATGCCAATGTATGTGCTAAATAATCTACTAATGAATGTCCGTGTGTCTAATCATAACGTAAGAATAAAAAGCGTACTAAATAAAATAAATGCATGTTTGTGCTTCATAGAAATAAAATGTGTCGTTGCAAAAACAATAGTGATGGTAAGTAAGGAGCAGCTTAAATGTCGCTTTTTGCTAGGTAACAACTAATTGGGGTACGTAGACGGGAGGGAAACGAAAGGGATATTTTTCTCTATTTTAATTATGTTTTATTTGCCTCAAATTAGTGCTTCTAAAGTAGAACCGAGTGGCGAGATAAAATGGCCGCCAGTGGGAAGATGTGCGCAGGCGCAAGGGGACACGTGGTACGGGATGAGATTGAAGAAATCTGGAGCCTCGTGATGTCTCTGAGAGGCTAGGATGCAAGAAATGGTCAAGGCTGGTGTGACCTAATTGAACTGATAGTGTGCCGTGAGGATCAGGAGAGAGTCCGTGGGAAAGGAGCCCAAGAGAAAGGACAATGACTGCGGAGTTCTTGAATGTGTCAAAAGAAGATACAAATGAACTGATCGAATCGGATGGAAATGTTTAAGCGTATGGGAAAGGAAATGATCCAAGGACCCTTGAATCCAAAAGAACTTGATTAAAGAATGAATAAGCTGACATGTATGGACCAATGAGAGAAAAGCGTGATATTAAGGTTGCAACAGTTAGTTAACAAAGTTAGAATTGGGGTATAAGAGGGCCTACTCTTAGTGGGAGGGGGTCAGTTCCAGTCAGTTCCAGGAGAGTTCCAGAGAAGTTCCAAGCAGTTCGAGAGTCATGGTTGCAGTAGAGAAGACGGGTTGCAGGTAGCTGATGCTGACGAGCTGAAGTTGCTGTTGCTGTCTTAACTTTACAGTTGAGTATGAGAATCAGGCTATTTCTAATCCCAAAGTTAGGTTAGAAATCATTAGGCTAAATTAGGAAGCTAGGCAGGTAACTAAGGTTTTTGGCTTCATGACAAAATTTCCTTTCTGCAATAAATTGATTATGCTTAATAAAATTGTGAATTTAAAAATGAATAATTGAATAAAGTATTAAATCTTTTCATGCTTTTAAAATTATATAAAATTTAAGATTCTTTAAAAACCAAAATGACTCAGTGGTTATTTTCCTAAATGATTGTGACATGAGTAATTGGTTGATTGTGATTCAGCTGGTCTTAATCACTATGAACTAATTTCTTAAATGAATGATTCATCGACAAAACAATGAGCAGGAATATCTTAAGAAATAATTAAAAGAAAGTGACAAATTAAGGTAAATAGATATCCTTGCTCTTCCAGCGGTACACAAAATGGTGTTCTCCATTTAGTTCTCATGCTTCTCCTAGGAGTACAGAATTTCATAAAGGTGTAAAAGGAAATCCAGGAGTGTGTGTGTGTTTAGGCGATGTTTATGGGCCCCATCGTCATGTGGATATGAGAAATATAGTTTGCCCCTGGATGACCTATAAGTAACCTGGGAGGAGGATAGTTTTTATTGTACGCGCTGCATCAGATTTCTTGGTAGCAGAGTTATGGTTTTCTATAGATTAGTTTAGTGATTATTGTTTATTGATTATTGATTATTTGATGACTAACACTATATGTTGAGTCGCGTTATGTTATATGTAAGTTTTCACGCTTCTGGGATGTAGGAAGTGGAACACGTGTGGCAAGAGAAGTCACATGGAATTTGGTACATGGTCTGAATTCATTTTTGGTTATAACGCAGGTTGTGTTATGTTAGGGATTTCGGTGTGAAAAGTGTGTAAATGAAATAGCAAATCACGTTTACTTGTGAAACTTTGGCCTTAATTCTCAGGAGCCTAGTCTCCACATGTGTCTTATCCCCAGAGAAACGAGTAAATTGTTTGTTTGAAAGAAGGGTAAGGTAGAGGGAAGTGCTACTTTATCGGCAAAAGCAAATAATTCTGTGGTAGGGTAGAGGTAAGCGCTGCCTACTGGAAAAACAGGATTCTTGTGTAAAAGGACAAAGCTGTCACTTTGTTTAGCGAATCAGACTATGGAATTGTTTATTTGTTGTAACTAACGAAGAAAACTGTAAAAAGAAAAATTGCCGATAAATTTTGAAAAGGAGGGGTAAAGAGTAGAAGTGACGTGAAAAAGTGCCGCGCTAGGATTGGTCAGTGCACTAGTCACGTGAATACAGAGCAGGAGTGACGTAGAAAAGTGCCGCGCTGGGATTGGTTGGTTCACGGACGGTGGAAATTGTTCTGATTGGTACGTTAGTGTGAATCGCGCTGTAATTGGACGAAGTTCCGTACACAGAAACAGCGTTAGAGTAAAGAGAAAACAAATAGAAAACATGCCATATTACGAGTATGAAAGGGAGAGAACGTCATGGACAACGAAATTAAAGAATTTCTTTAAGAAAGACAAAAAGGTTGTGACTAGAGAGGGACAAGTAATTCCTCCGCCTAAATCAGCAGCTTCACATATGATGCTGAAATATGGATATCATACGTGCATATGGTTGGATAATTGGGTAAAATATACGAAGAATGATGGAGCATTGGCTTTTCCTGAAAATGGTTCTTTTAATGTAGCGATTTTACGGAATTTAAAAGAAAAGATGCTTAAATTGGAACCTAGACCTAGACCGACACAGTTTGAGGCTTTAACAGAATGGGAAGATGAGATGTACGAGAAAGAAAGATTCAGAGGTATGAAAGGTTATGAGTTCGTGCCCGGAAGAATGTGGGGAATGAATCATGAGGACAGAATAAAACGATGGAGATGTGCTAACATGACAGGAGGTTTGTTTCCAGCTTTTACAGTTGAGGAAGGGACTAAGAAAAAACGGACTGAGAAAAAGAAACATTTAGAGAGAGAAAAGTATATGCATGAGAGCGAAACGGATGACGAGTTGCTGGAAGATATATTAAATAAAAATCCACCTCCGTATCAGCAGAATTCTACAGTGGTGACACCAAATGCGCCACCAATAGAAGCTATGCGAAATGAAAGTCCAGAAAGAAGACAAGAAATAAATAGGTCACAAGAACAAATAAGAACTTCCCAAATTGAGGGAATAGAAAATGATAGTGCAAGAGAATTGGCAAGGACAACAAAAGAACTAACTGAGAAAATTAGAGAATTAACAAAGAATATGGAAGCAGTTACCGTACCCGTAACAATAGGTCCAGTAATACCAGTTTTCGAGAATCAGAAAATTGATGAACGATCTTTGGTGATTCCCTTGAGTTCGCAATTCCAAAGAGAAAAGGAAAGAATAGAAACAAGTCCAGGTACGAGCAATTTGACTAGTGCTTACAGACCAAGTCCACCTGAAAATTTGACAGTGAATGAGTGTAGCGGTAGGAAAATGCCTATGGTAACTGAATCTGCCACGGTGACACCTGAAAAGAGTGGAAATTGGACAGAAATAAATAGTACTCCTATAGGTCCGACTCCTGATGAGTTAAATGAGTGGATAAAAGCTTTTAAAATAAAAGAAACGGAAGAAAAACCATTAGATGTGATCAGATTGAAGATTGACATGGAAGAATTAATTCTGGGAACGATTGGTACAGAAAAGATAAAGAATTATCAGGATGATGAAATAATGTTTCTGTGCAAAAGTATAACATGGAGGGCAAAGAATTTACATGACAAACTAGAAGAAGTGGCCGGTGAGATTGGAATAGATTTTGCAAAGGTAAAAACGTTGCAGAAACCATACAGAGTAGATTTTTGTGAAAAAGATATTGAAAATTTGAATACAGCAGGAAGGCTGACACAGATAAAAGAGTTGATTGTTTTGTTGAGAAAATGGGGTGATGTGGACAGATGGAAGGTTAGATGGACAAAGAAGAATGAGAAAAGTGTAGACAAAGGTTCATTGGCTTTTATGATAACAGAAAAGGAACATGTTGTTAAAGAGTACCCTATGAGAGAAACTCCAGGTGGTAGTTATGTGCATGTTCCCTGGACTAGGCAGGACATCCTGTCATTTACAAATGACTTTCCAAAGTTAAGAGAAAAGCCAGTTGAGTGGTACCGACAGGTAGAAAGGTTTGTAAAGGTCTCGAAAGTGTTGTGGATAGATTTGGATGGATTGTTTGACATAGTGGTACCAACGGATCTATGGTCAGAATGTAAGATTACAGTTGACTGGCCAACTACAGAATATCCAAGAGATCCTAAGACAGGAGCTCCAGGACCAGATGTGATGAAGAAATACGATAAGGTGATTACCTTTTTGAAAAATAAGATTCCTCCAAAAGAGACAGATTGGGTTAAGATTGATAGAACTACACAGGAAAGCAAGGAGAGTGTACATGCATATTATGAGCGATTGTTGTTGGTTTTCAAACAGTATAGTGGTTATGAGGAATTAAGTGAGAAGGATATGAGTCATTTTGTATACCGATTTGTATTTGGCTTGAAACAAGAAATAAGTGATATGATTAAGCAACATATGATAAACTGGCAGAATGCAAGTGTAGATGAGGTGCTGAGGTATGCTAAGTATTGTAGTGATGAAATAGAGAGTAAACAGCGTAAGTTGAAAGAAAAAGCAATGTGGGCACAAGTGAAAGTGGCAGAAAAACAAGAAGCTCAATTGGATAATAATAATGGAAACGAATCAGGACAAAATAAGATGCGACCAAATATAGGTAAAGGAAAAGGACAAGTGAGTCTAGAAGAGGCAAAGAAGAAATGGCCATGTCATAATTGCGGAAAATTAGGGCATTGGAGAAATGAGTGTAAGTTCCCACCTAAACCTAATCCGGAACATCAATCATTAACTCCACAGGTGCAGAATGAGGTAGTTGTTCAACAAAATCAGGTGCCACAACCACCACTTCCCAACACTGTTAACCAGCAAAGATACAGTACAGAAACAGGATTCTACGGAGGAGAGCAGGTAACACAGTTGCCGAGAGCAGCTAACATTTCCCAGTATTGGTTGCATCAGAGTGAGGATGACCCAGATGAAAGTTTCTGACGGTGCGCAAGAGAGGGGAAAGAGTGCGTGCTTGGCGCAACTCTAGAGGTAGATCAGTCTGGTCCCTTTGTGGATGGAGAAGTGAATGGAGCAAACGTAACATTCCTTGTCGATACTGGAGCTACCCGTTCTACTGTTAGGTCAGTGGAAATTCCGAACCTTCCTCTCTCAGGTGAATGCATCCAAGTGGTAGGAGTTGCCAATCAGCAGATTAAAACCCCACTTACTGAATTGGTAGAAGTAAAAATTGGTTCTTTTAGGAAAATGCATAAATTTGTAGTGTGCGATTGTAGTCCTGTAAATCTTCTAGGTCGTGACCTCTTGTGTAAAATGAATTGCACAATTTATTGTACACCAGATGGAATTGGTTTTCAGACTTCAGATGAAGATGCTTTGTATAAAGTAACTTTGATGAATCAGGAACCTGAAATGAATGGGTTGTTTCCTGCATTTGATGCAGAAAAACTTCCAGAAGAGTTAAGAAGTGCAGTGAAAGAAAGTGTGTGGGATTTTACAGGAGAAGACATTGGATTAATGAGAGAAGTTGATCCTGTAAAAGTGACAGTGAAAGAAGGGATAAGTTATCCAAACACGCCACAGTACAAATTAACTCCAGAAATAATTGAAGGAATAACTCCTGTGATAAATAAGATGATTGAACAGGGAATTCTGAAAGAAATCATGAGCAGTCCATGTAATTCACCTATTATGGGACTGAAAAAGCCAAATGGAACATACAGAATAGTACAGGATTTGAGAAAGATCAACAAAATAGTTGTACCATGCTGTCCAATAGTGCCAAACCCTGCAGTGATTCTATATCAAATTCCGCATGAAGCTGAGTGGTACACTGTGATAGATTTGTGTCATGCATTTTTCTCTATTCCTTTGCATCCAGATAGCCAGCCATTATTTGCATTCCGTTTTGGAGAGCGTATTTTGGCATGGTGCCGAATTCCTCAGGGGTATACAGAGAGCCCCTCAATTTTTAATCAGATTCTAAAGAAATCTCTGGAAGATTTAAAAATGCCAGAAAAATCAGTGATGGTGCAGTATATCGATGACCTATTGGTGGCATCGAAAACCAAAGAGGCATGTGTAAGTGACACAATTGCTTTACTGAACCATTTGGAGAAAAGAGGACATAAGGTGTCCCCTTCAAAATTACAGTTTTGTCAGAAAGAAGTCCAGTATTTAGGACATAAAATTGAGAAAGGAGTGCGGAAAATAGCGACAGAAAGAGTAAGAATGATTCAAGGAATGAGAGCACCAATGACTCAAAGAGAGGTAAGAATGTTTTTGGGAATGGTTGGATATTGTCGACAATGGATAAGTGGATTTTCTTTGATTGCAAAACCATTACAAAAATTGACAAAGAAAGATGTAAAAGACCCTTTTGAGTTAAACAAAGAAGAAATGAAATCTTTCAAAGAATTGAAAAGGAAACTGTGTGAGGCCCCTGCATTAGGCATGCCTGATTATGAGAAAGATTTTGAGTTATACTGCAGTGAAAGAGATGGATGTGCATTTTCAGTACTAGTACAAAAACATGGCACCATGAAGAGGCCTATAGCTTACTTTTCAGCTGTTTTAGATCCTATAGCAAAGGCATTGCCTGGATGTTTGAAAGCAGTTGCTGCTACTTGTGTAAGTCTGGAACAAAGTGAAGGTATAGTGATGGGGTATCCACTGAGAGTATATGTTCCCCATTCAGTAGAAATTCTTTTGACAAGAACAAAAACACAGTACATGACACATAGTCGGCTGACTAAGTACGAAAAAGTCATCTTGAGTGCAGAAAATGTGACCATAGATAGATGCATAAATGTAAATCCTTCGACTTCATTGCCAGATGAAGAGAGTATAATTGAACAAGATGAAGTAGATCATGATTGTCTGAATGTGCTGGAATATTGCACAAAACCAAGAGCTGACATAAAAGATGAACCGTTAAAGGAATCCGATTATGTCATGTTTGTAGATGGTTCATGTTTACGCACAAAGGAAGGAGTGTTAAGCGCAGCTTATGCAGTATGCACAGTGGCAACTGTAATGGAAGCGTCTTGTCTGAAAGGAGTTAGGTCTGCCCAAGTTGCGGAACTAATTGCTTTGATTCAAGCATGTAAATTGGGGAAAAATGTACGAATCACGATTGTGACCGATAGCCAATATGGTTTCGGCATCGTACATGATTTTGGCCAGATTTGGTCACAAAGAGGATTTTTGACATCTGCAGGAACACCTATCAGAAATGGAGATTATGTTAAAAAACTGCTTGAGGCGATACAGCTGCCTAAACAAATAGCTGTAGTGAAGTGCAAGGCGCATAAGAAAAACGAAGATTACATAGCGGTTGGCAATAATTATGCTGACGAGATCGCTAGATATTGTGCGGAAAACATGGCGTCCCTGAACAGAAATAGAGAAAGGGAGCATGTCTCTTGTCCTTTGCTTTTCACTAATGCAATCGAAACATGGGATGAAGTAAGGCAGTTACAAGAAACAGCAAGAGATGAGGAAAAGGATTACTGGATTAAAGCAGGATGTAGAAGACAGGAAGATAATGGAGTGTGGGTATACAGAGATGAAAGACCAGTTATGCCTGATAGCATGATTGCAGACATGGCACGGATGTACCATGGACAAGCTCATATTGGGAGAGATGCAATGATCAGACTTTTTAGACAAACTTGGTATAATCCAAAATTCAGAGCCATTGCTGAAAGTCTTTGTCAAAGATGTCTTATTTGTCAACAATTTAACCCAGGAAGAAAAACAGTAGTGAGTCTAGGAACAATAGGACGAGAAGGAGGTCCATTCACAAGGATACAGATGGATTTTATTGAGATGCCCCCTAGTAACAGATTAAGATATGTTCTGGTGGTCGTCTGTTTGTTCTCTCGTTGGGTGGAGGCATACCCCACAAGAAGGAATGATGGAACAACAGTGGCAAAACTTATGCTACGAGAGTTCATTCCGAGGTATGGTTTTCCAGTCACAGTTGAGACAGATAGAGGAACACATTTTCAAAATGAGTTGATCCAATTGATTTGTGAAGCATTGAGTATTAAACAAAAACTACATTGTGCTTACAGACCAGAAGCTTCTGGGGTAGTAGAGCAGATAAATGGAACGATTAAAAACAGATTAGGAAAAATGTGTCAAGCTACAGGACTCAAATGGCCAGATGCACTGCCTCTTGTTCTGATGACCATCAGAAGCATCCCTGAAAAGAAAACGGGACTCAGTCCTCATGAAATGATCATGGGACGAGCAATGAGACAAGCCCACGTACCAGTCAACAAGTTATTGACAATAACTGATGATCTAATACTGGATTATTGCAAAGGACTGGCTGATGTGGTGCGTTCTGTGTTTCATCAGGTTGGACCGGATGCGACCACTCTTGAAAGAAAACCAGCCCACGACTTGAATCCAGGAGACTGGGTCCGTATTAAAGTCCACAGGAGAAGAAACTGTCTAGTTCCGCGTTGGGATGAGCCAAGACAGGTAATCCTAGTAACAACGACTGCTGTCAAGTGTGCAGGAGTAAAGAACTGGGTTCATGCCAGCCACACAATCAGAATTCCAGAACCTACAGATCGACATGTGAGTCGGCGTCTGGAAGTGTGGGATAAAAGTTTAACGGCGGGAACAACCAAGATAAAAGAAAGGGTGCCAGAACTTGAAGATCGACCTGAAAGTCGACATCTGGAGACCCCAACGGAGAACACCTCTAGAGAAGAAGAGGAACAAGAAGAAGAAGAAGAAAGAAATTCAGAAGTTCCAGAACTTGAAGATCGACCTGTAAGTCGACATCTGGAAATATCTGACACAACTTCAGGATCTGATGATTCAGCTGCAAATTGGGAAGAATTCCGAAAGGGAACTTGGGGTTATAAACCAATTAGAGAAGAAACTGAGCAAGAAATTGAGTTAGATGAACAACCAAGTACAAGTTATGGTGGAAATCCTTCAGAAACAATATTAATAGATGAAGTAGGGAAAGAAGTACACAAAAAGTTAGAAAATCGAGAAGAACCCCGAGGAGCAATAGGGATAGATAGAGAAACAGGAGAACAGGGAAATTCAGAAGCAGATAAGGAGGAAAACACCAAATCGGAAGAACCCCGAGGAGGGACAGTGATAAGGGAAAACAAAAAGGAGAAGACAGATCCACCAGTAGGAGATGACGAGATTATAAGTTTCAAAATAAGAAACAATAGTGAGACAGTTGAAACAGAAACAGAAGAAAGTGGAGGAGAGGAAAAAGCAAAGACTGAATCAAGAAAAAGAAATTGGAGATCGGAAAGAGAAGAAAGAGAGGGTGAGGTCAAAAGGCCAAGAAAAGGAGATAATTGGCCCAACAGCTATGTAAGAAAATTGAGATATAGAATAATAAGAGCAGAAGATGAAGATGCTGAACAAGTAAATGAAGTAACAAGTCAAAAGGGACAAGAAAAACCCAGTGGAAAAAGATTACAAAAGTCCAAAAGGACAAGGAAAATAAATTCAAAATTTAAGTCACCTGAGTGGCTGTATATTGCACTAACAGATTACAAAGGAGAAGAAGAAAACACTCACGGAAACCAGAGACTGAGAAGTCGGATGGGAAAAGGTGAGATGCAACGAAACTGAAGTGAAGACTTAAAGTGCTTCTGCCGGACGTGACAATTTACTGGACGTGACAAATCACCGGATGTGACAACGAAAGAATTCTGGAGAGAATTAAAGAAAGTACTAAGCAAAGACTTTTTGGAAGCAGAGTGGCATCTAAGTCATTTCTGAGGTGTAGTGACACAATTTTCTGAAACTTAATAAATAGAAAAAGAAAAATGGAAAATAATAGGGATAGAAGAAATAAATGTGAATTTGTAAAGAGATGGTGCAAAATGTGCTGCTTTTGTACAGGGTTATTAATGACCATATGGATAGTTTTAGCAATCACAATTCCTATTAGTGTAGCTGTGATAGAAGCAAAGAATGATACTAAACAAGAAAAAGAAACTAATATTAAAGAACAAGTTGTTTTAAGAAGTAGTGCAGAGTTGCATAAGGATAGGTCAGTAACAGATTTCTCAAAGAATGTTTTTACAAAGTTGTTGTATGAGTACGTAAAAACAATGGAAGTAAGAGATTGTTATGTTTGTATGCAGTTGCCTGCATCAGTATCAGAAGGTGTGACTTATCATCACTTACCTTTGACTTATGGAATAACATGTAGTGTAATAGCAAGTTTATTTTATAAAACAGGTAGATTAGAATCTTATTATACTGATATAGATAAGATATTTGCAAACATTCCAGTAGTACCAGAACTTAACAAAGTAAAACCAGCAAAAGTTTTAGGAGAATTCTTTTTAGAACATAGAAAATTAACGTTAGAAGAAATAGTTAGTAACAACCTTACCTGTGAGTTAAAGAAAGAAGAAAAAGTATTTTTAGATATGGTTGAAGAAAGAAGAATGAAATTTCAAAAAGAAGCAATAAAAGAGGAAGGAAAACGTTTATGGACGTTTGAGGAAGGAAATCATGAAGGGAAAAGGATAAATGCAGCAATGACGTTAGATTGGCCACAAACAGGAAAGTTGTGCATTAAGAGAAATAAGACAGTCTATGACAATTACTTTGTAGGTTCCAGTGTCTGCCATGACAATTATCAAATTCTGGGAGGTTGGGGATTCAAAGGTGGAAAAGATCCAATATTTCCAGGTATCTATTATATTTGTGGGAATAGAGCTTATTACAGGTTACCGGACCATTGGTATGGAACTTGCTATGTAGGCCTGGTCTTTCCAAAAATCTTTCACATGGACAGAGAAGAAAAGGGAACATACAAGATGATTAATGGATTTAAACGTAGAAAGAGGGAAAGTTTTTCAGAAGTTGTAGGAGATATTTTTGGAGCATTGATACCAGCAGTGGGAATATCTTTGAATGCATTTAAAATTCGGAAGTTATCCACAGTAGTAGATCGTTTGTCTACAGATACTGCGGGAGGGTTCTTAATGGTAAATACCGAAATGGTTGCCATGAGAGCTATGGTGATGCAAAATCGGCTTGCCCTTGATATTCTTTTGGCAAAAGAGGGTGGAGTCTGTGGAATGTTGAAAGTCCAACATTGTTGTACTTACATTCCGGATAACAGTGAAAATATACAGAAGTATATTACAAATATTACAAGTCTGCACAAAGAATTAGTCCCACTGGAGGTTGAAAGTGTTTTGGGAAAACTTGGTAGAGGGTTTTCCTCAGTAGCAAATTGGTTAACTAGGATGAGTAAACTAGTAATAGGGAAAGTTATAATAGTAGCAACTATAGTGATATTGTTAGCAATGATATTGAAAATAGTAATAACATGTATAAAGAGAAAAGTAAGACAGAATAAGATAAGAAGAAATAACAGAATAATGAGAGAAAGAGAGAGAGAAATGGGTGAAATTGAGTTGGAGAAAATGAAAGAAAGCATGTATAAAGAGACTAAAAGGCAAGATGAAGAAGAGACAGAGATATGAATAACAGAAAGTAAAGGATGAAAGACATGCTGCCTGAAAAGAAGTATGACTTGGGTTTTATGTGGTGATTTAAAAATCACCAAAGGGGGGATTGATGGAGCAGTAAAAATAAAATTTTTAACCCCTAACAAATTATATAATTAATTAATTAAAAATGTTCGTTTAAATGTATTAATCAACATTGTATATGTGGGAATGGTAATATGCCAATGTATGTGCTAAATAATCTACTAATGAATGTCCGTGTGTCTAATCATAACGTAAGAATAAAAAGCGTACTAAATAAAATAAATGCATGTTTGTGCTTCATAGAAATAAAATGTGTCGTTGCAAAAACAATAGTGATGGTAAGTAAGGAGCAGCTTAAATGTCGCTTTTTGCTAGGTAACAACTAATTGGGGTACGTAGACGGGAGGGAAACGAAAGGGATATTTTTCTCTATTTTAATTATGTTTTATTTGCCTCAAATTAGTGCTTCTAAAGTAGAACCGAGTGGCGAGATAAAATGGCCGCCAGTGGGAAGATGTGCGCAGGCGCAAGGGGACACGTGGTACGGGATGAGATTGAAGAAATCTGGAGCCTCGTGATGTCTCTGAGAGGCTAGGATGCAAGAAATGGTCAAGGCTGGTGTGACCTAATTGAACTGATAGTGTGCCGTGAGGATCAGGAGAGAGTCCGTGGGAAAGGAGCCCAAGAGAAAGGACAATGACTGCGGAGTTCTTGAATGTGTCAAAAGAAGATACAAATGAACTGATCGAATCGGATGGAAATGTTTAAGCGTATGGGAAAGGAAATGATCCAAGGACCCTTGAATCCAAAAGAACTTGATTAAAGAATGAATAAGCTGACATGTATGGACCAATGAGAGAAAAGCGTGATATTAAGGTTGCAACAGTTAGTTAACAAAGTTAGAATTGGGGTATAAGAGGGCCTACTCTTAGTGGGAGGGGGTCAGTTCCAGTCAGTTCAGGAGAGTTCCAGAGAAGTTCCAAGCAGTTCGAGAGTCATGGTTGCAGTAGAGAAGACGGGTTGCAGGTAGCTGATGCTGACGAGCTGAAGTTGCTGTTGCTGTCTTAACTTTACAGTTGAGTATGAGAATCAGGCTATTTCTAATCCCAAAGTTAGGTTAGAAATCATTAGGCTAAATTAGGAAGCTAGGCAGGTAACTAAGGTTTTTGGCTTCATGACAAAATTTCCTTTCTGCAATAAATTGATTATGCTTAATAAAATTGTGAATTTAAAAATGAATAATTGAAGAAAGTATTAAATTTTTTCATGCTTTTAAAATTATATAAAATTTAAGATTCTTTAAAAACCAAAATGACTCAGTGGTTATTTTCCTAAATGATTGTGACATGAGTAATTGGTTGATTGTGATTCAGCTGGTCTTAATCACTATGAACTAATTTCTTAAATGAATGATTCATCGACAAAACAATGAGCAGGAATATCTTAAGAAATAATTAAAAGAAAGTGACAAATTAAGGTAAATAGATATCCTTGCTCTTCCAGCGGTACACAAAATGGTGTTCTCCATTTAGTTCTCATGCTTCTCCTAGGAGTACAGAATTTCATAAAGGTGTAAAAGGAAATCCAGGAGTGTGTGTGTGTTTAGGCGATGTTTATGGGCCCCATCGTCATGTGGATATGAGAAATATAGTTTGCCCCTGGATGACCTATAAGTAACCTGGGAGGAGGATAGTTTTTATTGTACGCGCTGCATCAACACCATGCAGTAGTTTACACAATTGATCAATTCAATATTCATGGATTAGCAGAACTGCACAGAGAACAATATCAGCACACCAGGGTTAATATGTGGTCACATATCACATAGCATCACACTAAGAACGAGTACATTACAAGTAATATTGTATGTGTCAGGAGTTTTCATATCATAGCCATTAAATGAGAATTAGTACTGCTCCTTATGCATGTCAGGAAATAATTGTGGACACTATGTTGACGCTGTTAACTCACGGTGTTCTGCAACATTTGGTCTTGATATGTTCCTCTCAAATCTGCCTTGAAAATCGTAACAGCTGATGCCTATTTTAGAGCGGTTCTCAAACCTTAATCAGAGCTTAAAACCTAAGCATTTTTGATAGAGTTCTAATTGGTTTACCAGGGTCCCTGAATAGCGCAAAGCGGCACATGCGTTACCATCAAGTTATTCTCTTCTTCTTATTGAATGAAGATCCTTCGGAGAAGTGTGATAATGTGGCCCTTGTCTTCAAACTGTTTGTGGTCCTCGTCTGGGCTGTTACCGTGAGAAAGTCTTCATTGTACAGCAAGTATGAGTGCTGGGGGTGACATTCCCTTTATAGCAACTGCTGTCAGCCATGCCCCTCCCCTAGCTTCTGGAACATGCTGTAAACCTTGGACTCTTAGACCCATGGGAAAACCCCTTGCTGAAAAGTCCCCTTTGCTGGAAAGTCCCTGACTTCAAGAACATGCTGGATACCTTCAAACTCTCTAGGGCCAGGGAAAAACCCATTGCTGGAAAAACCGTACAAGCTTCAAGGTGTTATCAAGCATTGACAGAGGCAAATGAAACATACGCAGTAAACACAATATGGCAAAACGCTAGAATACGTGTCTAATACATCTACCAGTTTTCCTAGTCATAAATTGCGGGACACCTTAATGTTTTTGATTGTTTCTTGCGGGTTTTTACAGTTCCGACAGGTTTCAGAAGTCCTACAGAGATCTTCTGAGCCCCACTGGGCAGTCATTATGGTGTGTCGGTACGCTTATGGACAGCTTTGTAAGCACACCTCTGGTCTTCTTCTGTGACCACTCAACGCAGCACAGTGGTACGGTGACTCTTTTATTAGTCAAGGAAGCAGATAGAGTTGTGATTTTCAAGTGGTTTCGTGAATATAATGTCTCCTCAAACAAAAACACCTTGTTGATCTCTGCCTTACAGCACATCAGAATTCAACTGCAGCTTGTGCAGGCTGTCACGGTCTGCAGCACTGTTAAACTCAATGGTCTCCGCCTTCAGCGTCATCACTCTGTATTGCATAACATCGTGATACCTTTGTTTATGGCTAACAATGTGGAAATCTTTCAAGTATGCTTTCTTTATCCTCAAATGCCTAACATAGGCTGAGTTTGCACCACGACTCCACATATGCCAGTGTCGATTGCACACTTCGACTGTAGCACATGTGGCATGCACAAGCAGTTTGCTGGACCACGGCAAACTCTCCAGGAGAGAACTGTCGGGTTACAATTCCCCTTCCCTTCACCAGTTGTAGAGTCATGCCTAGCTCGGGCACTCGCCAATGACTACGCCACACAAGGAGAGTAGTTTTACACATCTTTATTCATCAGTGTGAAAACGCAAACTCAACATTCTAAACCTGCATTCACTTCACTTCGCTCTAGCAATTACTTCATAGGTCTATAGAGTCCATTAGAAGCCATGAAGGTTCTGTTGTTTCTAAGTCACACAACACTACAATGGGTCATCGCTTTACTGTGTTTGTGCCCCATACAGTTGAAATATTGTTAACCCATACTCAACACTTGACAAACAGCCGCTTGACCAGATATGAGCAGATCATACTGGCCACCGAGAATGTTACTTTGAAAAGGTGTGCTGTTTTAAACCCTGCTACACTCTTGCCCTTGTAGTGTAGCTCCTATTTCCCTAATAGGCTCTGCGCATTGGAATAATATACCCTATAGGCTTGACATAGGACTGAGGTCGGTATGTCCCTATCGAGTATATTAAACTTAATTTCTTGTGCCAGCTAGCTCAGAGGCCACTAGAAACTCCTTGGATAACAAGAAGGGAGTAGTTTCTGGCAGCCGCAAACCATGACCACTTTGTTTCCCTTTAGAATCAGAACGTGTCCCAGAGTCGTGGAAACAATAGATAACCGTTTCACTCAGCTCAATCGTGCATGCTTAGTTTTCCTCAAAGTTACACAGAAAGAATAGACGGGCGTTTCAATAAAAGGTTTATTGAACAGTCTTGTTTCTCGTGTAAGTAATATGTGTTGTTACGATCACAAGACAGTATGCAAGATAAATAATGTACAGAGTGAGCAGTAGAAATAAATAATACTACGTTAGCATTATCTTTTAGCGTATATTCACATACATAAATAACATGAGCTAAAAATGCGAGTACTCATACGATGCGTCTCTAAGCTAGTTCTACCCCAGTGTGCCTAACCTAACCTAGGTGTAGGGAGAGGTATGAAGTAGGTGAAGTATTCTCTAGTATGCCTAGTATGCCTAGTATGCCAAGAGTCCCTCTAGGTTCTAGTCAGCTCCATACCTTAAGAATGAGAGAGGTGGAAATCTCTTGCCGGACTTGAACTCCAACACCCCGCAAGGGAAGTCAAATCACTGGAAGCTGGACTCTGCGTGCAGGGATGACAGCGTCTTCTCAGTGCGTCAGGCCGGGATACGGGCTCCTCTGAAGTCGAGGGCTCCTCTAGTTTACAAGGGCTAGGGAAGGTATATTTATACCTGAGAGGTACCTCAGAATGTTAGCATTGACGTGAATCGGACAGCGGAAGACGTCATGAATGAACCCCTAAGGTATAACGGTTCATGCATAATAGATGAGGCCTTGAAGAAATCAATAGTCCTGTGCTAGGGAAACTCCCGAAGCCTAAGGGTCTGTTCTTCAAGAACTCGTTGTGACGTTAGGGTGGACGGATGTCGGAGACCATGCCTGTATTTGGAGTGCACGGTTTAATGCCTAAATAAGGACTGGGATTTTATGCCTATATAAGGGCAGGGCGAATTGTGCCTATATAAGGACATGATACAGGAAAACCTATATACGGACACCCTAAGAGGAATACAACACCCTTACCTGAAGTCGAAGGTGATAATGGTGAAGTAGAGCACAACTTTCTTGATGTCACTGAACTGTGCACAAAGCCAAGATCACATATTCAAGATGCGCCACTGCCTGAATCTGATTTTGTACTGTTTGCTCATGGGTCTTGTTAGAGGAAGAATGAAGGAAATCTGAGAGCTGCTTATGAAGTTTGTACAGTCTAAGGCATAGTCAAAGATTCCTGGCTCCGAGGAGTGGTGTCTGCACAAGTGGCTGAGTTCATCGCTTTTACTAGGGTGTGCTGTGCTTGTGAACAGCTGAAAGTGATGATTTTCACTGATAGTATGGCTTTGGTGTCGTTCACAACTATGGACAGTTATGGTCTCAAAGGGAATTTATGACTTCTTTGGGATCTCCCATACACAACAGGGAGCATGTAACTAGGTGACTTGAAGCACTACAGTTGCCTACCCAGATTGTGGTTGTGAAATGCTCTGCACACCTCATTGGAGATGATAATGTGACAGTCGACAACAGATACACTGACGAGATCACAAGATACTGTGCTCATGGAGCTTGTTCATTCAAGGGTGACTATTCTAATGAGATTTCTGATGAGACCAATTACAATCTTTTGTTAACAACAGCTGATACATGGGAGGAGTTGAAGAGGTTATAGGAAGAAGTGTCAGAGGCAGAACAGCAAGGTTCGGTCAGAGCAGGATGTGTCAATAGAGATGTTGACATTTAGGTATCGGGAGACGGAAGACTGTTTTTTGTCTCCAATGGCTAGACAGTATCATGGTCCTGCTCACTCGGATATAGTGCATAGCCATAAGTGGTAAATTTACTCCACAGCGAAAGTGTAAATTTACACATTAGACTTACTCAGGTGTAAGTGGAGAGGTGTGGTGCAGCGGCCAGGGCAGCTGACTTGGAACACAGGGCTCACGGTTCGATCCCCGGCTCCGGCGGCAGCTCAGCTCAGCACCATGTGACTCTGGGCAATAGCTCACTTAATTTCCACGATGGCCCCCAGCGCCTTGAGACCCGTAAGGGTGAGTAGTTCGCGCTTTACAAATACGGATTTAGATATTTTTTTTTAAATGTATCTCTATGAATAGGCCCTTTTGTCAGTGATGTCTTTAAATGAGGACCCTGTAGTAGAAGTTTTTATGCTGGAGAAAACTACAATCATAGCCAAAAAATGCTCAGGGGTCTGATTCAGAAAGGTTTTGCTTTAACTTTCTTTTGCAGCACTTTAGTAAGAGTAAACAAAGAATACAGTAAGGATAACTCTGAACTACTCATAGGAAATATTAAGCGAATTGTGCCCAAATTGATTACATGTCAAACACTTGCAGCGATAAAGCAACCAAGAGGTCTTGAGTCAAACTTAGGAGGTCAACAATATAGCAACTTGCTAGTCAATTTTATATACAAAACATATAAAATAAATCACAATTTGGTGCCATTTTATGAATTCAATTGATGCGAATTGTGGAAATAAATAACTTTGATTGGATTTTGTCAAATTTTTTTAAAAATGGCCAGGATGCATAAATTTGTAAAGGCATTGCAAGAAATGTCTCTCGTTGTAAAACCTCAATTACTTTATTATGAGAAATGTTAATCTGAGCACCATCTTCATTATTCTGCCTCCCACTAATGAATATCTGTAGTCTTTTAACACAACAGTTTGTGTGGGGATTTTCGAGAAATTCCCCACCACTCTCTAAACTTGTATGATAGATCTGCTTTGCCAGTTGACCTTATGTAGCCAAACTTCCAGGATCCTGTTAAAAATAAATTCCCTTATTCAGGATCTATTAGAGTTTAGCACATGAGACACTCCATGAAAAAATGTGGATGAATTCCTGCCACTAAAATATATGTGCATTTTAGTCTATGGCACTTGTAATATGGTGGATGGGAAATCTGTCAGGTTTTGATCAAGAATCCCATCAGCCAAACTCTAAATAAGATCCTCAGTATTTAGTACTGAGCTCCATAAACGTTTTTCAAAACTGTCATTTTGAATTAATAGATCTCGGTAAATACCTAAACATTAAGTATGTTTGGCACAAAGTCTGCATTTTTAAGCAACAGGAGGTGTCAAATCATGCAGTAGAAGAGGTATGATGTTCGGGCAACATGTGAGCATTACGTGCTTTATTGTCCAGGAGAATCAAAGATCCAATGTTGCTATATGAATAAGTGCTACTGCATGTTTTGTTCTTGAATAATTCATGGTATGCCTCTGTTTAGTGCATCATAGACCATCAATTGTTTAATTCGCAGTGCATTGCTGTTCAATTCTGCAAAAAGGCGTCTTTACTGATCAACATACATTCTGTTACTTCATCAGATTAAATTTGCATGGGAACTGTTGGATGGTCATTGTACACCAATGGTGTTTTATGGATCACTGTGACTGTCTCTGTGGTCCGCTGTATCATGTGGATGGTCAAAACAAGCATCAATCAACCAAGTGGGTCTGGTCTTAGTTGGGCATGGTGGCTTTAGAGTTATAGTCTATGATGAATTTGCTTTTCCTCCTAGCAGTAGTGGTCATTTGTGTTGAAATTCATGATATAATCTAAATATTTTCTCCAATTGGTGGAGGGTGTGATCAAAACCTTGAGGCAATGAGTGCTGGTTCTGGCAAACCTAGGGATTTACCAAGCCAACCAGGAATAGAAGGAGTATGAAGAACCAGAACTGGTTACTCAGTTTAAGTTGAAATTACATTCTTATAACTTAAATTAGCAATTTAAGCAACAAATTAACTAAGCATCAACGGCCATAGGTCTACCCATACCAGGTGGTCTAAAAGCAGTTGCAGCAGATTTTTTTAATAGGCAAGACTCCAAGCAAATTTGAGTGTCTACCCATTCAATAGTTGATAAATTGATATCATAGAGACCGCCCCATTTTAACTGAGACTAGGAATTCTCTTGAAGAGAGGTTAGAGATAACCACTGTTGTTTGGTCCCTGTCATTTACAAAGTCTTATAAAGCTTACTATTTATAGCCCTAATATCCCAAATTAATTTTCTGGTAATTTATTTTTTATCATTGCAGATCCAAGAAAGAATCTTTAAGATTCAGACTTTTGTGATTTACGTGCATTCTTTGCATATGTGATGTTCTAAGAAGCAAGGGTATGTTAGGTGCAAGTACCAAATATGATATTTATTAGGTTAAATAAGCTAAAATACTAGGTAGACCATTTAGTGAAACAATGAATTTGGACAGGCAAAATAATTGTTTACAACACATCTGTTAGAAATTAGGTTATTAGTCAAGAGGGGGGTCACTACCAACCTTGAGTAATAATTAAAATCCTTGTCAGGGCTAACCCTAAAAGTTGCTAAATTAACCTGAGCTCAAACCCCTTGTAGCTATGGGACAAGCAGACAGGCTTAACTTAGGGCTATTCATGAAGTATTTATAGTGTAACCAAAACAATAATAAAGTCAAAACACAACCCAATAAAATTGTCAAACATGATTAGAAAACTAGAGTACATAGAAAAATAAGAAAATAACACCAAAATAATATAAATCCAATAATAGGAGCCTGAGATTTGATTCTTTACATTTTTAAAATAACCAACAGTGCCTAAAAAAGCACCAACTGGTGCCAGTAGACTGGGTCCTAAGTGCAATTTGAGGCTGAATGCAATGGAGCATTGGGTAGAGGCAAAAACCAGATTTAACCAGGTCAGAAGTTTCACCTTGAGATTTAGAGCCTAATTTATATGTTTGCAGAATGTATACTCCATCACAACTGCAGCAGAATATACATACCGCCAACATAATGGTCCACATGCCCAATTTAGATGTGGGCAGGCTATAAGTTTTGGTATGGTGGTTACTACTCCATCACCACCATAGCCAAAAACTCTCTGACAGCCCTTACTCCATCGGGCCATACAAGAAATGGCTATATATACGCCCACCCAATCAAGATGGTTGAAAATATAGCCATTTGTTTTTACTGTCTGCCACTGCAAGACAATCCCTGGCCGTCAAGGACAGCCAAATATAAATCATGCTCCCCATGCATTGGGAGATGATTACCATAGCCAAACGGGCATCTATTTTTTTATTTTCACAAATAAAATCCTGGTTGTGATTTTCCTTTTAACAATAAAAATAAATAAAACTGTTTGGTAGAGGCCTGTGGCATGTAGACACAACCCTACACCAAACAGCGAAATCCATTGGCAGGAACAACCATGGCAATGGTTCTTGCCAATGCATTTTAAATGAATGCCTGCTTGACAATCTTTTATAAATTTGGTGAGCGGTCCCACCACCAGGGGGACAAAGTAATTTACTCCGTTCCTCTGGTGGAATAATGGGCCAAGCGCCTACATTTATATCAGGCCCTTAGTCTCAATGGGAGTCAAAAATCTTCTGTGGGTCAAGCCAGCAGGCTATAGCCTTTGAGGGGCTCCACAAAGCCAGATAGCCATTGGACATGGAATGGGTAAAGCTCAGAGTAGGAGAAATTCAAATTTTGTGCACAGAGAAGTCTTATCGCCTGCCGGATCCTTTTGCCACCTTTGTCTGGGCAAGATTTCTACATTCTTACCTAGTCACTTTTTCAGAGGTCAGAATCCTTCAGAGGGGCAAGACTGCAGGCTGTAACCAAAGATAGCTCCATGTGGCCTCATACCTTCTCCGTGAGTTGCAGCTGAATCTTCAGTACAGCAGCAACACAACTTTGGGCAGATTGGCTTGATAGATTTGTTCCTTTCATCTGGATCTTGAAATTGAAACAATGTGTAAGTCTAGTTTTCCAGGGATGATAGGAGAAGTCCAGCTAGACACAGCAAAGGGCTCAAGGACCTCAAGAACAGCAGGGGAACAGCACTTGGGGATCACAACTCACTCCAGCAGTGACCACCAGCAAGGTCCAGGTCAAGTCAGTTGGAACTGGTCATCTTGGAATCTTCAGGAAAGGACTCTTGTAGCATGTTGTGTCCTTGTAGCCTGAACAAGAGGAGCCTTTTGACCCTTTGAGCTCACTTCTTTGTCCTCGGTAAAAGAAAGACCAGGTCCAGTCCTTTAGGGCTCCATTCAGATCACAGACAGCAGGGTCACTCCTCTGCTGGTTTTCCTATGGTGCATTAGAGATCTGAGGAAAATGTAAAGAGATGCAACATTTATGCCTGCCACTAGCTTGTGAGGGGGGGTGGGGGTGACCCCTCCCTAACCAAAGGAGTAGTGCTTCAGGCATTAAACCGGGCAACATTATTAAAATTAATTTGGAAGATGGAGGAACAGTGCTTGTTTGCTCATTTCACAAAATGTGATTGTGTTTTTAAACAAAGGAAATATATTTGAAATGCTAGCTCACAATAACCTATTCCGGAACTGTCTTCTCTAAGATGATTTTAATGTTAAGCTCAATTAATATAAGAAAGCATCAGCATAATTACAACTAAACAAAGTAAATGTTAACTCCAGGCTGCATTTGCTTACTCAAGGTAATACACATTTAAATTGGAACATGAACTAAGTTAATTTGCTATTAACTCATTTTCTGAGTCTAGAACTTCCACATTAAATGAACTAGCCAATCACCATAACTATCATCAGTCCAACCAGTGTTGTGCACCATTTCCAAGTGATATGGGAAGCCTTGTGCGATCCTGATCATGGCTGCCTTTTACTACCCACCTTGGTGAAGAGATTCACAGTTTCATGCCTTAATTATGGCACATAGCACCCTTTCTACACCACTCAATATTCTTTCATGACTGTGTCTCTTACATTCTTTAACTTCAAACAAAACCCACATTTTTTCATGGCTTGGTGGTTCCACAGTACCACAAGTTGTAGATGTCATAAAAATAGGACATCCAAATCTATGAACATTGTTAATAACACCCAGAAGCTTTTCTCATGTGTTGCCTGGCTATTAGCCTGGTACAGTAGCTGCTGTTCGTCCTCTCTCAGCAGTTTTCAGTATCCATCACAAATAATAACATGCTTGGTATGTTACTTTCCTCTTCCCTGGTGGTCCCTCAGTTTTACAGAGTTGACACATTTTATTTGTTGCCCTCCTCAAGGCAATCCAAAACAGTCATTCTATTTCTCCCTTCTCATTATAGAAATAGGCTGATTCCAGGGGTGGTTACATTGTTCCTTGTCTGGGAATGCCCATTTATTTTTTGTCCTATCTCAGATGCAGCCCAAATTTCAATGGCATCGGTTGAACCTGGACTAAATCATCTCCTTGTGTCTAATGAAACTCCACAGGCTTTCTTTCTCCAAACATGTCATAAATAAAGACTTATGCTTCTGTCACAAAGTCCTCTACTCTGGATGCTCACTTTACCTGCTGCAGGGCTCTCAAGGTTCCATACTGGACATAATCTTAGGTCTCCTCTCAAGCTTAGCCAACTGTCTTGGAAATCATACACATGTGCCCATAGACAATGCTTGGATACCCTCACAGCTGAGAAACTAAATGTGCTATATAAATATACAAACTTTAACTTTAACTTTAGGAGGTAGATCCATTTCGTATGTGGTCACTAAGCAGTGCAAAGCACTTCCTATGTCACTGTTGTAGCACACTACTGTTATCAAGCACAATAGAATCACTGGTGGAGGCAATGAATAGAGTTTCAAAGTGCAAACCACATGCACATTGAGTAGATGAAAGTTGTTGCAGTTAAGGTAACCCCTCACATTCCTCCCACTGACAAGTTCCATCTGCTCTGAGCAGGTGAACGTTGCCAGATTTTTTCTACACAGAATTGTGCAAAATGTTTAGTTATTTCCAAATTCACTGAGACAAGTTGTGATGCCAGAATTTGGTGTAGGAATACTGGCCAGAACTGAAGATTCTGGTCCCCTGGTATTACTGCATGAATCCGGCACACTCATCATGGGGAACTTAAACTATATTATTATATTAAGTGCAATGGGTTGAGTAAACCACCCAAAATCTAACCAGTGAGTTGAATGCTTCACACATACCTCAGATGGACGCACTTAAGGGTAACTTCAAACTTTAGCAAGGCACATTCCCACTCTGGCCATGGACGGACAGCCACTGCCGTCAAGAGCAAGGATTAAGTGCAATACCGTGTTGTGGCTAGGAGTGGACACCAACAAAATAAGAGGGGGTTTAGGGAAAGAGGCTGCTCTTTTAAGAAAAAAAAGAGTTAGCAACTGCAAATGCACTTTTTCTAGGCATTTATCTTTGAGTAAATTTAATGAATACTCATTTAGACATGTATAATTGTTTGTCAGTCTGAGCGTTCTTGAATGTCTTACATTTGGCAAATGTCGGCGCACAAATGCGGGGTATTGTTACGACTTGTTAGTGAATCATGTCAAAGTATTAGTTTACTAGCAGATGGTGACACAGCAGCAAAACAAAATTCAAGACATCAGGTGTGGCTTTGAAGGATGCAAATATGGGAGGTTTTATTTGCTGCATCCCTTGATCACAAGGCAAATCTATTTAAATTAAAACCTATTAGTTTTTAAATTAAAACCTATTAGTTCCAGTCCTCATGCTCCACAGGCTTCAGGTTAAATTTTCCTGTGATCATAAACACATTAACAGCGTTACTGTACACATGTTGGCAGGAGGACACAAAGGAAAATATAGGACTCATTCTATTCCAGATTTCATCTCACTATTTAGAATGTACATAGGTTTTTGAAAAATAAAATAAAAACAGAAGTGTACTCATTCTAATAGGATTACCCCTGTGAATTTAACAGTTTTTATTTTCTCATCATGAGGACAATTACGCTTGTTTATAACTGATACGACAGTTGATGTGTATTTCAACACTCCAATATGGCCGATATGTTTTTCAGTTCTTCAATTGTTTTAGTTCTTCTTCACTGTTACCATGCAGAGTTTTAAAAACACACGAGTGGTGGTTACTTTACATGTGATTAAGGCTGCTGAGCAGCCGAAATGCGTAATGTAATAAACGGATTCTTGCAAAATCAACTGGATTCCTTGTACTTGGCCCTGAGAGCGTGTCAACTTGTGAACTGTGATTAGGATATTTATTTAGGTGTAATAAAAATATGCATTTTCAATAAAAAAACAATGGTTAAAGTGACACTATAATTACGTGAGTTTCTTAGAGACAATATTAATGTTTTAAACTTAAAAAACACAGATATTCAGCAGTTTTTCAAGTTAGCAGCACCGACTCTAACTTGCACCCCACCATTCTTTGCTTATGAGCTCACATATGACATCAATCATGACATGTTGTATGGCTTAATTTATGACATCACTGATGATATCTTAAATGACATCAGTAATGAAATCACTGATGACATCCTGCAATGAGTGTTAGTTTGCGTTTGAGGCATCGCAAATTGGACTCCACCCTTACACGTCACAAAAGCACACTATTTACGTGCACTTGACATTATATACTCTGAGTGCCTTAACCTTATTAACGTGAAAAGATGCATTTTAATGTACAATTGAAATGTGTTCAATGTAGAAGTTTGGGATTTATATACACATGTATTCTAATGTTGAAGTTAACTATGAAGATTTGTAGTTCACATTCATGCCCAGAAATGTATTGAATTTATTGAAAGTGCTTTGCATATGTACCCATGAATTCATTCATTCATGTTTTGCATTTATACTGACATTATACATGCACATAAAATCATATATTCGAAATGCATATTGAAATGCTCAATTAAAGTTAGCCTGATTATAGGCCTTACTAAGGAATGTATTTGTGCTTGCTTTGCATGTTGTTTCATTTGCACTTGCGTTCTTGTGAGTTTATAGCTTGAGAAAGGAGTTTTGTTGTATTATTGATAGTGAGGTCTGAGAAGAGAAATCTTGGAAAAGAATGTGTTATAGCTGGGATTTCTGGTTGGCTAAGGCTTGCGCCAAAGCCAGGCAGAAACCACCACTTTAGTCAGGGCAAGGGAGTTACACACCCAAGATAACCCCTGCTCACCCCCTTGGTAGCTTGGCACGAGCAGTCAGGCCTATCCCGGAGGCAATGTGTAAAGCGTTTGCGCTACACACACACATAGCAGCAACACACTAGGCACACTACAAAAGGAACTCCACACAAGGTTATATAAAAAATAGCCTTTGTATTGTCATAAACACATTAGAAGCAGGATCACACATTTACACTGTGCCAACTGGCACGGGCAATATTCACAGGGGAATTATATACAGGACAAGGCCAATCGGGCCACGGTCAGAACCATCAGAACAGGTAAGTAAATGTAAAACACAACCAGTAACTACTGGTACAATAATGACCTAAGCATTATCACATTAGCATTAGACATGAACCCGCACTAGGCCCAAACCTCATCAGCATAAACACATTACGCAATGGGCCTCACCAGCATAAACACATTATGCAATAACCTCATAAGCATAAACACATTACGCAAATAGGCACTAACCCAAGACATCTTAACATGACATTAGGCAATAAATCACATTAGGCCCAAACCTCATTAGCATAAACACATTACGCAATGGGCCTAAATCATTCTTGGCAACATTCAGAGTAATCAAAAAATCAAAGGGGGGGAGTGAAGAGAAAAAAAAAGTAGAATTGTCCTCCTCATGATATTGTAATTCAACAAAGGGATTCTACCATTCTCTACATAAAGATATATATGTGTATAAGTGTATACTCAGTTTTACTGCAGGTGTTTTTAATGTGTTCTAATGATGATGTCTGGAAAAAATCCTTCTCTAGTTTATAGGAAGGGCAGTGTTCAAAAAATTGTAAAATACCCCTCACACACTGAAAGCTGATTCAGTGTCATGCTTCATCATTGGGGTCTTCCCGCCCCTCTACGGGACGGGGCGTGCTACTACCTACGTAGACGCGGGAGCACTTCATTTAGTGATTAGTGTGTATGTGTAGTGCGTGGGATCGTGAAAAAATATATATAAGTGATGATTTAAAAATTCCCTGGATAGTGGAAAAAAATACACTTTATTGGCTTCCCTAGCTGAGAATAGTAAAAGTGGGGCGGTGTAGATAGTGTACTTTGATAGGTCACTTTCTACAGGGTCGACATGTTTCAGAAGCCATCCCCTTGGCTTACTTCCTCAGGACCTGAACGATCCCTATTGCACCTCACTGGGTGATATTATAAATGTACATATGCCTGCTGGTCACACATACTCTTCCATGTACCCTATTAGGGCAGTAGACACAATATACCAATTGTATATCCTGTAAAGAAACCTGAAAATGAAAAACATTGTGGATAAACAATAGCTTTTATCGTTTATCCCCTTCATATTCACATCACCATCATGTGGAAACGATAATATTGTCTGTCACTGTGATATATTTTTCTCATCTCACCCAATTGTGGGTGTTTTTGTGACTTTCACTCATATTTTAGCTATAGAAACGCTCCTCGTGGTGTTAGTATCCAGTATTTCATGCATCCAGAACTTTCATACATCTAATGCGGTGGTTTTTGAAATAATCCTCGTAGTGTCAGTATCCAGTTCCCATGCATACAGAATTTCCATACATCCAAAATTTGTGGCTCTTATACATGCTCCTTTGTTAACTATTCAAACATTCACACTCAAGTGGAAGCAGAAAATACGATATAGTTTTGATTTGACAGGATTTTGGGATTATCATATGTCCACTCGCTCTTTTCATCCTGGGCGTAAATTAATTCCCATGTATGTGCATGCGCTCTCTTTTTAGGAAGTGCTCCCATGGTGTGGCTTTAAAAAATGGGGTAATACTCGTGCTCTCAGAGAGACGTGCCATTAAAGGTTGTTTAAAAAAATACATACATTCGTATATTAACGTATCCGCTCCATGAGATGCCACGAGGGGTGTAAAGGCGCCTTCACATTGATACTGTAAACGTGGGGAAACATAGATGGAAAGGCTAAGTTCAACATTGGAGTGGTTTCTCCTCAGTGCTGGTCGCGGTGTCTTGGGCTTTTTAAAGACATGCCCTTGTCTTACTTACATGCTGGGTGCTGCTCAATCACCAAGGATTACCTTCTCGTGGCTCTCCGGGAACTCAATGAAGATTGTGCAAGCCCCGGTTTATAAAGGAAGTACTCTGTGTGGAAGCGCCCTCAATTGATAGCAGCTGCAGCAGAAACAACTAGACCGGGAAAAAAACAAAATGGCCGCCTGTAATCGGGACGAAAGGGAGTTCTATTTTGGTCCACTTCCTGTTGAAAGTTATTGATGGAAAACTTCGCTGATTATTTCTTTTGATTGTTGATAAAGACAGAGAAACGCTAAAAAAAGGTTTTGAGATAGAACCCAGGGTCTAGTAGGTTCTATGGGGTTGTTAAGCTAGTTATTTAAAAATTATAATTATTAAAAAATAATAGTAAAAGGGAAACATATATGTTTTCTACATGGCTTATTTTCCCCCCAAAAAATTTTGGGGGTAATTTGCAGGGTGAAAAAGCATTTGATTGCCCAAAAAAAGTGTTTAAATTGCGTATTCTCCCACAGGTGAAACAGTATTTGTTAAAAACAGAGAGAGAAATGAGCCTTGTAAAATTCCATAATGGCTTTCAGGGCTTGTTCTTATGGCTATTTTTTAGAGTTACTGCCATATGATAGCTTCTTAATTTCTTAGCAGAGCATCTATTGAGGGATTTATTTGTATAATCCTCAGTATTTATAGCTGATTCCAAGGAATATCAACATTTAGCCCTTTTTCATGAGTTCTCAGACGGAACACCCACCGCTGTTCCTTTTCAAATAAATATCTCTCGTTTTGGATTTGTTCGAATATTGTCCACGAGAGATCTTCCCACTTGTGACCTTTTTCCAAAAAATGGGCTGTCATTTTGGTGGTGCTTTTTTTGCATTTTATGTTGCTTTTATGTTCCCCTATCCTTATTTTTACGGGGCGTGTGGTCATTCGTACGTAGTCTAAAAGACACGGGCAAGAAATAAGATAAACCACATTCTTTGAGTTACATGTTGTGAAATTTCTTTGGTCCCATCTGGTCCCATCTTGGAACCATATCTCTTTGCTTTTTTTGGTTAGTTTACATACATTGCACATGCCACAGGGATGATGGCCAGAGATTGGTGGCATTAGGGTAGTTTGCATCCTCTGTCCATCTTTACTTTCTTTTGGTCTGGTGTGCAAGACCAAATCTCGGATGCTTTTGCCTCTTTTGTGAGAGAAGATGGGTTTTGGTAAGTTAATGCCTCCACTATTATACAGCAAAAGGCAATTTTGAGAGGTTTCTTTGAAATGGGTGGTCGTTGTCAGTTTTCCTTCTTTGGCATATATATTGAGATCAAGGAAGACTAGTTTTTCATTTGTGATGGTACTTGTGAACTTCAAAAATTCATCTTGACAGTTCAGCCATGTCAGGAAACGTCTAGCGGTGGTATCATCTCCTTCCCAGATGATCACTATATCATCTATATATCGTTTCCATATTCGTATATGGTCACGGAATGGATTTCTGGGATTTAGGATTTGTTGTTTCTCCAATTGATGTACATAGAGACCAGCTATACTGGGAGCAAATGTGCTCCCCATGCTGGTCCCATGTTTTTGTAGATAGATGGTATCTTGATATTCCCCAAAAATTTCTTTTAGTGCCAGTTGTCAGCACTCCATGATCATGTTTCTTGGTGTCTGATAATCCCAATCAGTATCAAATAAGACGTCTTCTATGATGTTCAGGGTCTCATTGTGGGGAAGGCTTGTATATAAGCTCTCCACATCACAACTTATCAGTAGTTCTTTTTCTGGGTTGAATGGCTGTCCTTCTAGCAGTTGTAGGACGTCTTTAGTGTCTTTCAGGTGCGTGGATGTTTGTTGTACCAATGGCCTTAAAAAAGCGTCTGCAAATTTAGAGACCGGTTCCAGGATGGATCCAATCCCAGACACTATTGGGCGGCCAGGCGGAGAGACCTGGTTTTTGTGAATTTTGGGTATAGTGTATAGGTAAGGTGTTTTAGGTGAGGTTGTGATCAGAAAATCCCCTTCCTTTTTCGATATCCACCCATGTGATCGTGCCTCTTCCACCATGCTTGCTATTTTTACTCGTATTTTTTCTGTGGGGTCTTGGGTGAGGATTTCATAGTTCCTTGTGTCATCAAGGAGGCGTTTGCACTCTTGGTCATATTTTTCTGCAGATTGTATTACAATTGCCCCTCCTTTATCGGCTGGTTTTATTACCAATTGAGTATTGTTCGCTAATTCTCTGAGTGCCTCATTTTCTTCTCTGGTAATGTTGTGGAAGACCTTTGTGGTCTCTGAATCCATTTCTTCCAGGTCTTTCATCACAGCCTTTTCAAAGGCACCTACCCACAATGGAACTACCCCCCGCAAGACTATCCCTACTATGAACAGCCCCATTTTTTAGGGCAACGCCAAGGGAGAAACAGAGGGAGGAACCGGAGAGGGAACAATGTCCACTGGGCTGCACAAACCGAGGAACAAATCCGGATGGCAACAAGGAGCATGACGGGGCTTCAACCAGCAAGAAATGAATCTGGTGGTGAACCTTTCAAATCATACTCTAACACCGGCACAGATTAAGGTCCTTGAAAAGGGGCTAGGTTTTGTACCCACAGCTAGATTGGATAAATTCCAATTATGCAAAGAGATGAAGGAGTTTATGAGAAGACTCAAGTTACAAATCTTTTTCAAAGACAAGCAAAGAGATGACCAGCAAGATGGAGACACCAGGTTAAGACCCAAATCTACCTTTACTCCACCAGATGCCAACTTACCAGTGGAACTGATCGCCTTCGAAAAGGCTGTGATGAAAGACCTGGAAGAAATGGATTCAGAGACCAAAAAGGTCTTCCACAACATTACCAGAGAAGAAAATGAGGCACTCAGAGAATTAGCGAACAATACTCAATTGGTAATAAAACCAGCCGATAAAGGAGGGGCAATTGTAATACAATCTGCAGAAAAATATGACCAAGAGTGCAAACGCCTCCTTGATGACACAAGGAACTATGAAATCCTCACCCAAGACCCCACGGAAAAAATACGAGTAAAAATAGCAAGCATGGTGGAAGAGGCACGATCACATGGGTGGATATCGAATAGGAAGGGGATTTTCTGATCACAACCTCACCTAAAACACCTTACCTATACACTATACCCAAAATTCACAAAAACCATGTCTCTCCTCCTGGCCGCCCAATATTGTCTGGGATTGGATCCATCCTGGAACCGGTCTCTAAATTTGCAGGCGCTTTTTTAAGGCCATTGGTACAACAAACATCCACGTACCTGAAAGACACTAAAGACGTCCTACAACTGCTAGAAGGACAGCCATTCAACCCAGAAAAAGAACTACTGATAAGTTGTGATGTGGAGAGCTTATATACAAGCCTTCCCTACAATGAGACCCTGAACATCATAGAAGACGTCTTATTCGATACTGATTGGGATTATCAGACACCAAGAAACATGATCATGGAGTGCTGTCAACTGGCACTAAAATAAAAAAAAATTGAATATCAAGATACCATCTATCTACAAAAACATGGGACCAGCTTGGGGAGCACATTTGCTCCCAGTATAGCTGGTCTCTATGTACATCAATTGGAGAAACAAAAAATCCTAAATCCCAGAAATCCATTCCGTGACCATATACGAATATGGAAACGATATATAGATGATATATTGATCATCTGGGAAAGAGATGAGACCACCGCAAGACGTTTCCTGACATGGCTGAACTGTCAAGATGAATTTTTGAAGTTCACAAGTACCATCACAAATGAAAAACTAGTCTTCCTTGATCTCAATATATATGCCAAAGAAGGAAAACTGACAACGACCACCCATTTCAAAGAAACCTCTAAAAATTGCCTTTTGCTGTATAACAGCTTCCACCCGCGGCATCTCCGCGACAACCTTCCCTATGGGCAATTCCTACGGTTACGAAGGAATTGCACGGAAATTGAAGATTTCAAGACACAATCAAATGACTTAAAAAAGAAACTGGAAAAACGTCAATACCCTAAAAGGGTGATTGATAATGCATACAAAAGGGCGTGCAACAAAAGCAGAGAAGGCCTTTTGGAACCGAAAATCCACAAGGAGGAGGAGAACCGCCCAGTATGCATAACAACTTTCAACACAAACTCGAATGGGATCACAAAAATTGTAAATAAACATTGGCGAATCCTTAATAGTGGAGGCATTAACTTACCAAAACCCATCTTCTCTCACAAAAGAGGCATAAGCATCCGAGATTTGGTCGTGCACACCAGACCAAAAGAAAGTAAAGATGGACAGAGGATGCAAACTACCCTAATGCCACCAATCTCTGGCCATCATCCCTGTGGCATGTGCAATGTATGTAAACTAACCAAAAAAGCAAAGAGATATGGTTCCAAGATGGGACCAGATGGGACCAAAGAAATTTCACAACATGTAACTCAAAGAATGTGGTTTATCTTATTTCTTGCACGTGTCTTTTAGAGTACGTAGGAATGACCACACGCCCCATAAAAATAAGGATAGGGGTACATAAAAGCAACATAAAATGCAAAAAAGCACCACCAAAATGGCAGCCCATTTTTTGGAAAAAGGTCACAAGTGGGAAGATCTCTCGTGGACAATAATCGAACAAATCCAAAACGAGAGATATTTATTTGAAAAGGAACAGCGGTGGGTGTTCCATCTGAGAACTCATGAAAAAGGGCTAAATGATGATATTCCTTAGAATCAGCTATAAATACTGAGGATTATACAAATAAATCCCTCAATAGATGCTCTGCTAAGAAATTAAGAAGCTATCATATGGCAGGAACTCTAAAAAATAGCCATAAGAACAAGCCCTTAAAGCCATGTTGGAATTTTACAAGGCTCATTTCTCTCTCTGTTTTTAACAAATACTGTTTCACCTGTGGGAGAATACGCAATTTAAACACTTTTTTTGACAATCAAATGCTTTTTCACCCTGCAAATGACCCCAAAATTTTTTTGGGGGAAAATAAGCCATGTAGAAAACATATATGTTTCCCTTTTACTATTATTTTTTAATAATTATAATTTTTAAATAACTAGCTTAACGACCCCATAGAACCTACTAGACCCTGGGTTCTATCTCAAAACCTTTTTATCGCGTTTCTCTGTCTTTATCAACAATCAAAAGAAATAATCAGCGAAGTTTTCCATCAATAACTTCCAACAGGAAGTGGACCAAAATAGAACTCTCTTTCGTCCCGATTACAGGCGGCCATTTTGTTTTTTTCCCGGTCTAGTTGTTTCTGCTGCAGCTGCTTTCAATTGAGGGCGCTTCCACACAGAGTACTTCCTTTATAAACCGGGGCTTGCACAATCTTCATTGAGTTCCTGGAGAGCCACGAGAAGGAAATCCTTGGTGATTGAGCAGCACCCAGCATGTAAGTAAGACAAGGGCATGTCTTTAAAAAGCCCAAGACACCGCGACCAGCACTGAGGAGAAACCACTCCAATGTTGAACTTAGCCTTTCCATCTATGTTTCCCCACGTTTACAGTATCAATGTGAAGGCGCCTTTACACCCCTCGTGGCATCTCATGGAGCGGATACGTTAATATACGAATGTATGTATTTTTTAAACAACCTTTAATGGCACGTCTCTCTGAGAGCATGAGTATTACCCCATTTTTTAAAGGCACACCATGGCAGCACTTCCTAAAAGAGAGCGCATGCACATATATGGGAATTAATTTACGCCCAGGATGAAAAGAGCGAGTGGACATATGGTAATCCCAAAATCCTGTCAAATCAAAACTATATCGTATTTTCTGCTTTCACTTGAGTGTGAATGTTTGAATAGTTAACAAAGGAGCATGTATAAGAGCCACAAATTTTGGATGTATGGAAATTCTGTATGCATGGGAACTGGATACTGACACCATGAGGATTATTTCAAAAACCACCGCATTAGATGTATGAAAGTTCTGGATGCATGAAATACTGGATACTAACACCACGAGGAGTGTTTCTATAGCTAAAATATGAGTGAAAGTCACAAAAACGCCCACAATTGGGTGAGACGAGAAAAATATATCACAGTGACAGACAATATTATCGTTTCCACATGATGGTGATGTGAATATGAAGGTGATAAACAATAAAAGCTATTGTTTATCCACAATGTTTTTCATTTTCAGGTTTCTTTACAGGATATACAATTGGTATATTGTGTCTACTGCCCTAATATGGTACATGGAAGAGTATGTGTGACCAGCAGGCATATGTACATTTATAATATCACCCAGTGAGGTGCAATAGGGATCGTTCTGGTCCTGAGGAAGTAAGCCAAGGGGATGGCTTCTGAAACATGTCGACCCTGTAGAAAGTGACCTATCAAAGTACACTACCTACACCTCCCCACTTTTACTATTCTCAGCTAGGGAAGCCAATAAAGTGTATTTTTTTCCACTAGCCAGGGAATTTTTAAATCATCACTTATATATATTTTTTCACGATCCCACGCACTACACATACACACTAATCACTAAATTAAGTGCTCCCGCGTCTACGTAGGTAGTAGCACGCCCCGTCCCGTAGAGGGGCGGGAAGACCCCAATGATGAAGCATGACACTGAATCAGGTTTCAGTGTGTGAGGGGTATTTTACAATTTTTTGAACACTGCCCTTCCTATAAACTAGAGAATGATTTTTTCCAGACATCATCATTAGAACACATTAAAAACACCTGCAGTAAAACTAACATTCAGAGTAGGCATAAGTACATTACGCAATCCTGTAGAGCCTGGTGCTCTACCATTGTCACCAACCTGCCCCCCAGGCCAACTGGCCTTCTCAGAGGGCTGGAATGCCCTATGTCCAGCAAAGTCAGGGCGGCTGCCAAGGCAGCAATATCCAAAGTGCTCATTGGCACCAGCCTAAACGTAGCAGCTGCCCACTAATTGCTGGGCAGCTGTGAACACCACTTGTAGGCACTGGCACCACTGTGCCCCTGACTTCCAAAAAGAAATGCCCCCAGACGTTGCAGCTGCTCGCTAACTGTGGCGCAGCTGGGAAGTAAACGAATTACCGATACAAGTGCCCCACCCAGGTTAGGCTCTCACGGTGCCCCTTGAGCCCCCTTCACAATCCGCGAGTGCGCGCCAGACACCAAAGAGGACACGGCATCTATCTATGGCCCTCGCTGTCTGGGCACTCACTGTGCCCTCTGGGGCACCGCTCTAGGGCCCTTAGCACAAATTGCCCCCTCGGTGCAGCTGCCCTCTGCCAGGCGGGGCAGCTGTAAAACGAACAAAGCAGAAATTAGGCATGGGCACCTCTGGCCCTCGGGACCCCCAAGGGGCCCAGGAAGTAATACACCCCACGTTGGAGCGGCCCGCAACGGCGGGTCCGCTCAGGAAATACCGTCACTGCCCTGGTGCCTGTGAGCCCCCCTGGCAAAGAGAACGGCCTCAGCCCCACTCACCGGGACTTGTATTGGGCTCCTCTCTGCACCTCGGCGACGCTGCTCCTCTTCTGGGCCGGTCTCTTCTCGGGACGCAGGGGAAACTCTTCCTGCCTGGATTCTCCCTCCGGTTCTGCAGGACGCGGGGCTCTCTCCAGCCATGGGAGCCCCGCCGATGGTCCAGGCCTCTCCTCCCTTCACCCGGGCACCCTCCTGGGACCCGGGACTTCCAGGCGGAACCAGCGAGGCTCCGGACGGCACTTTCGTGGGTGCGGGGCTTCCCTCGAGGAAACGGAAGTCCCGCCCCACGTCAGGCATCACGCTGCCTGACTTCCTGCGAGGCCGATCGGGCCGCGGCGGTGAATTCGTTTCTTCTGGCGGCAAATGAGGGGTAGGCTTCCTCTCAATTCAAAATATAAAGTGGGGTGGGCTCCCACTCAAAGTGGCAAAATGCGGGGTAGGCACCCGCGACAAATGCAGCATAAGCGGGGTGGGCACCCGCAATTCCGGCATCACGGGGGAATCCCTACAATGGGGATTCCCTCAGCAGCAACGCGCTGCCCATTTTGGCGATGCTCCAGCGCTCCTCTCTTAAGGGGAAATTAAAGCACAGCGCTCCCCTTTCAGCATAATTAAAAATAAAAGCGCTCACAGGGCGCAAAAAGCCCCAGCAATTCCTTCAGGTCCATGGGGCATAGCTGGGCCCAGGGCGGCCAGCACACAGGGCCCTCCAGCAGGGAGGTAAGTCCCCATGGCGGTTCCTCCTGGGCCCCAACAGCAGCAAGCCCCTCAGCAAGTCAGGAACAGCACAAGGATAGAACATCTTCATGGGGTCACATCCCCTATTTTTATACATCTTTTTCTCTTTGTCTGCAGGACAGGGCTTTAGGGGAACCAGCCAAAACTGGTTCAGGGGGGAATTGGAGCACTTTGTTTTCCAAGCTCCTCTTCCCCTTTGTCAGGTGGGGGCTCAGTGATCAGACACACCACAGGGGCGGAGCCAGCATTCACTAGGGCAGGCACCATTCTATTCAGAGTCAGGGATTACCCCTCCCACTATTCCTAGCCCAGGTGTCCCATTCAGCCTAGCGCTGACTCACCCTGCCCCTCCTGGAGCCACACACACCTCCCAGCCCCTGTCACTCACAAGCCAGACATGCAATTCACATCAGGCAGGCAGACACATAGCACACAGAAATGCCAACTTCTAAAAGTGGCATTTCTAAAATAGTTATAATAAATCTGCGCACACCATTGCGCAGCATTTATTATCACTATCCCAAATATACCAAACTTGACCATGCTGCGCCTCTCATATCAGGAATTACCACTGACACACTTATCAGGGAATCCCCAATGTATTCCTATGGGAGGGCAGCCCCACAGTAGTGAGAAACCAAAATGGCTGTTTGTCACTACCAGGACATGTCACACACTTAAGGTACATTTCCTATCTTTTACCTACAATGCACCCTGCCCATAGGGCTAGCTAGCGCCTACCTTAGGGGTGACTGACATGTAGTAAAAGGGGGGTCACGGACATGGCACACACTTTAGGTGCCTCGTCACAGCGGCAGTAACACTGCGCGCACAGGCCCTGCAATGGCAGAGGCCTGAGATAGGTTTGAAAGGCTACTTTGGTGGGTGGTGCAATTAGCGCTGCAAGCCCACCAGTAGCATTTAATTTACCAGCCCTGGATATATGAGATACCACTTTACAAGGGACTCACAGGTAAATTAAATAGGCCAAACAGGTGTAGACCAATCTTACCACATTTATCACAGAGAGCACACGCACTTTACACTGGACAGCAGTGCTAAAGTGCCCTGAGTCCTAAAACCACCAACACCATGTCAGAAAAATGGCTAGGAGAAAGGCAAAAAGTTTAGGGATGACCCTGCAAAAAGGCCAAGTCCAACAGAATGTGAAGACCTAATAAGCTGAGGAAGACTTCTATTAATTGCCAATGATGAACAGGGAGACACTCAAGGTTACAGTGACTGTCCAAGCTGTGGGATGAAATATTTGAGAGATTTAACAGATACCTACGGTGGGTAGAGGAGAATAATTGGACTTTGGTGGTGTAGAACGGGATGTTGGTTCTTGAAATGTGTTTGGTTTAATAGGTATTCACACTGTTAGAAGAAGCAGCAGATCCCTTTTGACTTTGAGTGGTACAGATCTCTCTGCATCCCTTTACTCTTCTGACTGTATGGTTTAATCCCTCATTCTTATTTCAGAAGACTTCTACTCGAGTTTTCACTATTTTTTATTTATTTATTTGGAGTTTTATATAGCTCTTAGAAGACACTTTTGAGTGACAGAGCGCTTTACAAACAGTGTGCAAAGAAAAGGGATATAACAAAGGAAAAATAACATTACATAAAAATACAGTATCTGCTGATATATACCCACAGACTAATGGCATAAAGGAAATAGGAGTACAAAATGAGGCGAGGTAAGAGGTAGCGGGTGAATACAAAGGAGGGAACGATCTATGGGGGATGAGGCAGTCCTCATTATGAGAGGAGCTTATTGGATAGAAAGAGTTTAACTTCTTTCTTGAAGGTGAATGAGGATGGGTTGCATCTGATTTCAGTAGTGATAGAGTTCCAAATTCATGGGGCAATTCCGGAGTTAAGAAGTAAGGAGCGAGTGCTTCTGGAGGGTGTGTTACCGCCCGATAGGGTCAGTTTCTGGACCAGGCAAGAGCAGGTATTGTGCTGTAATGCTTTGTAGGTCGTAAAAGCAATTTTGAGGTGGATCCTGGCCTCAAAGGGTAACCATTTCAATGATTGAAAGTCTGGGGTGATAAGATTGCTTTTTTTGGAACCGGTCATGAGCCTAGCCGCAGCATTCAGTGTAGCCTTCAATGGTGCAAGTGAGGTTTTTGGGAGGACCACCAGGGTAGTGATTCCGTAATCAAATTTAAAAAGCACAAGAGCATGTACCGCCGTTGTGAGGTCTGCCATGGGGAGGAAAGGTTTTGGTTTCCTGAGGATATGCAGCTGATGGTTAGCTCCTCTAGTGGTGGTGTGGATGTGTTTTGTGCATGGAAAGGTCTTTGTCCAGGGTTATACCTAGGGATTTGGCAGAGTCAATGATATGTGGGGTGCAGTTCAAGGCAGTAAGAAGAGAGAGCCATTCTTTGACTTTAGGGGTGGAGGTGGCAGTAAGGTCAGTAAGAATTCAGTTTTAAGGGCATTGAGTTTGAGGTAGTTAAGATTCAGCCAATACTGCGTCTTTGTCAAGGTGTCATTGAGGGTGAGGATGTCATTAAGGGAAGTGAATTGCATGTAAAGTTGGGTGTCATCAGTACACATGTGGTAGTAGATGTGGTAGAGTTCGAGGCTTTCAGTTAGGGGCTCCATGTATAGGTTAAACAGTGTTGGGGAGAGGATAGAGCCTTGGGGGACATTCAGTGACACTGGAGATGGATCGGAAAGAGTGTGATTGATTAGAAGGCACTGGGATTTGTTGTGAAGAAAGGAGGAGAACCAGTTCAGCACAGTGCCTGAGAGGCCCATCCTGTGTTCAACAAGGTTTAGAAGGGTAGCATGATTGATGGTATCAAAGGCCACTGACAGTTCCAAAATGATCAGGAGGCAGGATTCATTCTGGTCGAGTGAGCATAGGGCAACATCGACAATGTGGACCATGGTCGTTTCAGTGCTGGAATTGCTCGATGTGCTTATGCAGCTGAGAGTGTTCACTTTTTTCTAAGAGTTTGGCTAAAGTAGGAATGTTGGAGATGGGGGGAAATTGTTGAGGTCAGATTAGTCCAGCTTTTTTTTTTTTAGGATAGTTGTGACCTGGCCACTTTTTAAGCAGTTGTGTTAGGAGCCTTGGGACAGTGAAGCATTGATTATCCTAGTTCATAGTGGAAGTATAAGGTGGCTGGACCCCTTCAGGAGTTTGGAAGGGAGGGGATCGTAGAAGTGGTTGGAGAGTTCCAAGGCAGAAAGTAGATTTAGTAGGCTGTTCTCATCAAGGTTTTTGAAGCATGCCCAGGTGGCGTTGTGTTTGGGCGAGGTGGGGGGTTGGTTCTGGCAAGATTGAGGATCAAGTGGGAGGAGGTATGGGGTGGGCTTAAGTGGAAGAATTTAATAGTGCTCTGGATCTCTTTAGAGATGTGTGTGGTTTTCTCAGTAAAGAAGGAGGCAAAGGTTTCGCAGTTCGGTAGTGGATTCTTGTTGGAGGAAGAGGGATCATTTTTGCGGGACAATTGTTTTTTTTCCAGTTGATTTTAGAATAAGACTGCTTTAGAGTTCCTGGTGTGCCTATTGTATGTGTGGCACCTTATATGTAAGAGTTTGAGGTTGGCCAGGAAGGGGGAATGTCTCCATGATCATTTTGCTAGTCTGAGGTGGCATCGTTCTTCATTAACGTCATGTCTGAACCAGGGGTTGGATCTTTTAGACTGGATTCTTTGCAGTTGTTTGGGGGCAAGGGTATCCATGATTTGGAGTTGAAGTAGTGATTGGTGAGATCCTGGGCCTTATTCATGGAGGGTGGAGGGAGTAGGATGTTGTAACAAATAGTCAGTAAAGTGAGTGGATTAATGTTACGGGTGTCACCAACCCAGTGTTTGGCTTTAGTAGGTTGTCCCTTAAAGGTTATTGCCTTTTTATTAAGGAAGAAGGTGATACAATAGTGGTCAGTCCAGTCATAAGGGAAAATGGAGTATATTTGCAAGGTGTTCTCTTTTGTTTTGATTAAATCAAGCATGGCTCCTTTGATATGGGTCTGGCTGTTGCAGGCTTATATAAGGTTGATATCCTAGAGGAAGGGGTCGAAATTGTTCATGATTGGGTCATGGGTATTGTTCCAGTGAATGTTGAAATCGCCCAGGAAAATGTGATTGTTAAGTTCATCGTTGTTGGAGGATGAAGGTGTGTTTTCCTCGGGGTGGGTGATAAAACAAGTGGAGGGTGCACTTGAGTTGTTGGTAGTAAGATGTCGATCTTGAGATATTCACTGGATGACAAAGGAGCAGTGTGTGATTGTTTCAATGAAAGTGACGATCTGTGAATGCAAGCTAGGCCACCACCTTGGTGTTGTTCTGGGCGGTCCAGTTTAATGAGGTCCTATCTGGGGGGGGATTAGAGTGTCCAGAATAGACTTTCTGCCCTACCAAATCTCTTGAGACTTAAGACTTAAGTTAGAGGACTTAAGAACGTATTCATGTTTAGGGATTAGAATCGGAGTTTCTTTACCGAATACCATTTCTAATCTTTAATTTCAGTATAGCTTTGTTTGAGATTTTGGTATATGTTAATGAAATGGAACTTAATTCTACGATTTGACAATATGTTCCTGAGATTCGTATATATTGTATTGACTATTAACTTGAAATAAACCCACTTAAATTTGTTACTGATTCCTGGTCCTTATTGTGTGACCAAATAGGTAACATACGATTTGAACTCTTTTATTAATGCTAATTCCTGCAGAGAAGCTGAAGTTGTTATTGGGCTCAATGTAGCCTAAGATCCTGAGATAGTAATAGTATATCAGTGTAGAAAACCATGTGTGTTAATTGTCTGCTAAGTTTTGTGGTGTTTGTCGTGAGTCGCTGTCGATGGCACAATTGAAATAGGGAACTATATTTGTGTGGTGTAGTTGGTGAAGTTGGCCCTAATGCACAGGGAGAAGCTGCACTGATTTTAGAGATTCCCTGCTGGTTGAGGTGCAATTTGAGTGTGAGTCAGAATAGGCCGGAGAGTGTCAGTTTGGACCATTTCTTGCATGATTGAATTCTATCAATCTTTTAGTGGAGCAGACAAAGTTATGTTATTGTACCTGCACTGCAACATTCGAGAAAACTGTAAAGGAGGGTGAGCCACTGCAAGTAGTGAGACAGACATCATTGGGTGCCACGCTGAGATTGGTTGGGTTGTAAGTCTGCGCTGTTATTTGTTGACTAAGTCATAGAGTGCTTCACTGTTACTGGTTGTTGATGCCAAACAAGAATTGTGGGTGAATAAATATGTCCATGTTCAAAACAACAGTTTAATTGTGATTGCTGACATTATTGTTGAAAAATGAAACATATTTTAGGCAATATGGAACTTTATTAGAGGAGATGTGAGTATACCTGTTTGAAGGGGAGAAGAGGCACCACCCAGTTCAGTTCAAGAGTAATGTTTATTTAGACCATAGTCTTTAAACAACAATAAAACCCAATTGTGACTATTAAAACAATACAGATACAGACTCTTCTCCATTTTTCATTAAAATTAATAGCCTATAAGCGGAATGGTAACGGCACGGATATCTCACACATATGACACAATAACATGATTAATCGGTATAACCAGTTCAATTCAATCCCCTGAAAATAATAAAATGTAATTCAATGTTATATTAATTAAAACAGGGCAAAGTGCACTTTAATAAAAACTCAATCTTAAAATCATTAAAATCGTTAAAACATCTTCAGTTTCTCCCTAAAGAGACTTTTTATGGCTTTCATATAGTTTCCAATTGCAATAGCGATCTCAAGATTAGGCATCTCTGTAAGTAGGGCTACTGCCTGTTCTCGTGACTTCGTTTCATATTTTAAAAAGATTGGACGTAGAATTAATTTCCGCTGAGCTAAAACTGAAACACAATCTACTAAAATATGCAAAATATCACATTTTGTTCCCAACATACATTTGCAATTTCCGTCCGGCTGAATAATTTCTGATTTTATTTTCTCATTTGTCAGCCAGGGGTTAATGCCAATTCTTAATCTTAAAATTTCACATCTGAGCCAATAGTTGGGTAATGTATCCAGGTAAGGATACCAGGCTTCATTCAACCATGGAGTTCTCATACATTGCACTGATTTTTTCGTTCTCAGATACTCCATATCTACATTTCTGGACAATTCCTGCCCTTGGGATCTGCGTGTACTCTTAGTAAATTCTGCATGCAATGTTTGTTGACAGATTCTCACTTTTAGGTTCTTACCTACAGTAAGCAGTTTCTTTCTAGATTCCTTAGCCCATTTTAGGTTACTAGACTGAATCTCCTCTCTGCACCATTGTGAGACCTTCTGCACTACTCCAGGGTCCTGGCATTTCCAAAACCTTACTAAAGCCACTTGAGTCTGTATACTCCATGCTATTGTTCCTAACTCAATTCTAATGGCCTTGATCATTGCTGAACTCGGTAGTGACAATAAGGTTTTTAAACACTTCCCTTCTTCTAAGTCCCAACCGCTTTTACCACTTAGGTAGAGGACTTCGGCTCCATACAGTACTTGCGGGGGTATCATTGCACTATATGCCTTTAATAACGGTCTGTTGGACATATCCCCGTATTCTCGATTGAATTTTTTCAGCCCACAGATCGATGTAAAGGCTTTTGCTTTCTGCGCTTCTAAGTGCGTATGCCACTTTAATGCACTATCGAACCAGACCCCAAGATATCTATACTCACTCACAATCTCCAGTTTCATGGGGCCTAAAAACCAACTGAAGCTCGTATCTCTTTTCCCAAAAACATAAATTTTTTGTTTTTTCCATATTTACAATTGAAAACTTTGCCTCACAGTACTCCCTAAAAGCGTTTAGTTTTCTTTGGAGGCCTAACTCAGCCTGGTCGAGAATCACCAAATCGTCTGCATACAATAAGCATGACACTTTGTTACCATTCATTCTGGGACTGGCGCTTCTATTAACCTCTAGTATTGCAGGTAAGTCTGCTAGGAATATGGCGAAAAGCAAGGGGGCCAAGACGCAGCCCTGTCTTAGGCCGTTTCCAATTGCTATTTTCGGCGTCAAGGACCCCCCTTATCCTTAATAACCTGTGCCCAGTTTCCTCTATGTAGCTCTTTTACTATAGCCAGTAAGCCTTCCAGAATATTATAATTTTCCAAAGACTCCCAAAGGCATTTACGGTCCACAGAATCAAATGCGGCCCGAAAGTCCACGAAGCAACAGTATAACTTCCCTTTTTGCTCTATTGACTTTCGCGCCACTGCCCATAGGGCAAAACAGTGGTCGACAGTAGAGTGACCTTCCTTGAAGCCCCCCTGTTCTACCGGCACAATTGAACATTGCTCCACCCAAACCTTAAGTCTACTCAATATTAATTTTGTGAAGACTTTTTCCCCAATATCCAACAAGTTAATTAATCTATAATTTTTCGGAGCTTTCATGTCACCCTTCTTATGCACCGGTCTAATTACTGCTCCCTTCCAATTTTTAGGGATTTTTCCTGTATCCAATATAACTAAAAACATGGAGGACAAAAATTCTGCCCACCAGATCAGCTGGGACTTTATTATGGAAGCTGGGAGATTGTCGGGTCCTGCTGCCCTGGTTAGCTTTAATTTGGATATCGTATTTTTCACATTCAATACTGAGAAATCTGGTTTTAGATCTTCTACTAACCCACTCCAGTTTTGCATCACTCCTTCTTCTGATGCCCTACGAGAGTCATACAATTCCTGCAGATATTCTTCCCATGCGGCCTCTTCTACCACACAATTTATGGCTCGCACCGGGTGTTCTGCAGCTGCCTGTATCAGCTTCCAAAACTGGCGAATATTCTTTGTTTCGATAGTTTCTAACAGTCTTCCCCAGCATTTTTCTTTATAGACTCTTTTTGAGCTACTAATTAGCATTTTGTATTCTCTTCTCAATTTTTTAAGGTATATAGCTCTGTTCAAATCATATTTAACACTAAGCCTACGTGCTTCTCTCCTTATCTCCCTCTTCATCTTTAAGCAGTCCGCAGAGAACCATTTTACTTGCCTTACTGGGATTTTATCTTGATTTGTTGCATGTATTTTCTCATTTTTTAGTTCAACACGGAGGCATTGCACAACCTGTTCTATTTTTCCCTCATACCATTCTAGGTTCTGCCCTCTTTCACTTCCCAAATCTAGCTTCTGTTGTAGTATTGCCAGCTTTGCTATATATTCATCTGTTAGCCTAGTTGTCACTCGCCTAGGATACTCCACTTGTTGTAAAATTACTTTTTCTCGTGGGCTCGGGTTTACATCAAAAATTTCTAACTGCAGGGGGTTGTGATCACTACCTTCCCTATGACAGACCCGAAACTCCTTAATTAAGGCAAAGCTCCAGGCAGACGTAAACACGTAGTCTATAGGGCAGTTTTGTGTGCCTATTTTAAATGTTTTCTTAGCTGGACAGTCTAATTCTGACCTTCCATTTAGGCAAAATAGGCTCTTTGTCCCCAAATAATTTTCCAAGTTTATATCTTGGTTTGAGGAAACACATTCTGGGAAGGTCGCTAATCTTATGTCATAAGCCTCCAGGATTTCCGTATACCAACGGTCTACCTTCTTTGGGTTTAATTTATGATTGAAATCACCAATCATTAAAATTATATCCGTGCCGTATTTTTCACATAAGATGTCTATATCATCTTTAAAATATCCAAACTCAGCGCCATATTCCTCGGGACACCCCATTGCATATACACATTTATGAGGGTTACGTTTTCCTGCTTTTTGTCTGTAACCAACAGAGATAACCTGCATGCAAGGAGCCATTTACATTTTACGGAAAGTGATGTCACATTCTTCACTACTTTTGTAGACAAAAGGGTCATAATCCCACCCTCCGGGTGCCCAAACCATTTTTTCTTTGCTGGGCGATGGAGTTGGAGAAAGCCTTCAATTGTTGGGGTTTTGTCGCATAGCCAAGTTTCCTGTAAGCATATGATCTCGTTACTTTTAGCTATCTCTTTTAAGATTTCTTGTTTTGTCAATTCTCCGAGACCATTTATATTCCAGGATACAAACTTAAGGCTGTGCGACACCCCATTATCCTATTCCACATCATCTAAATATCCTTCTTCCCCAGGCTCCTCATTATACCACTGGGAGGGGCCTGCGAGGTTGCTTCTTTGGCTCCAGTTCCCCCAGAATTTACCAATATCAGAGTTGTTCGCTATTATATTGAGGTTTCCAGCACCTTCTCCATCTTCCTCCAATAACCTCACCTGTCTCTTCCCAAGTCCTGCATGGCACTTTAAGAAGCCTCCACCTAGTTAGCTGTTCCCCTCTACTTCTTCCTCAGGGATTATCCATATTCCTTCCTTAAATACCTCTCTCTCCACTTTCCCAATTGCCATCTTTACCAGGTCTGAGTAAACTAACACCCTGGTAATTTCCTTCCCTTTACAGTTAGCTTTAAAACCCACCTGCCGCAGGTGTTTAGTGCCAATTCCTATCAAACTCGGGCATTTTGAGAATGAGTGTAAAGGTTGAGACCTGTTTAGGGGTGAAATCTTCCTTGTTCTTTTTCCCCCCTTCTCTACTTGTACAGGTTCAAAATATAACCACTTATTCCCTACTGCCTCTTTTCCCAACTTAGAAGTTATTATATGTGGCTGCCCGTTGTTCTTTCTAGTTGCTGCCATGAATTTATTACTTACTTCTTTTCTATCCCTTTGTTGGGGGTCTTTATCAAGGTTTTTTTTTGGAGTAAGTGCTATATGGCTTGCTCTATTCAAATGCAGGGGTGGTTTTAATTGCACCTTTTTTAATCCCACTCCAATCCCCTTCTTCATTTCTTTTTTTGGTCCCTTGCTCACTCTTAATTCTCTACGGTTCCTGGTGGGCACCGACTCTTGAGTAGCGATTTCTGGGATAACCTCATCATCCCTCCTCCTTTTCACAACCTTTCCTTTCCCCTTTTTTTGTAGCTCCCTTCCTATTAGGCTCCTAAAAATAGAGGGCCTATATCTAGAATATTCGCCCCTTCTTTTTATCAACATTGGGCATCTTGAAATGTAAACATTGTGTGGGTCTTTTGGTAGATCTAATACTTCGGTAGAGGCTGGGGGCTGCGGGTCTGAGACTGCTCTTATCATAGTTGGCATTTGGCCCCTGATTCCTTGCAGCTCCCCCTCAATCTTATGTAGATGCATTTTTTGCGATTTTAGAATGTCATTATTTAGCATTGTGACTTCCAATAACCCTTGTAAGGTACTTTGCAGCATCAACATTATGTCCAACATTGAAGAGGAAGGGGTTGCTGATATGTCTAGGTCTAGTGTAGAATTTTGCCCCGCATCTTCTTTTGGTTCAGTTCTCTGGGTACCAGACTGCTCTCAGCTCCCATTTAGTTTTGGCCTTGTTACTGTGTCCGAAGCATCCCTCCAGTTGGTCCTTGAGCCCTCACTGTTAATCTTCAATGGGTCTAAGACCATTAGTTCCTGATCCTGCAGAGAGAAGATACTCCAGATCATTATATGACTATAAATGTGGGATTTCATTTCATATATGTATTTGGCTGACCCAATGGCATTAGATGACCAAAAAGGAAGGTGCATTGATGTTTCCACGCTATGACACATTCAATTTGAGAATTATTGACAATTTGAGAAGGGTACTGTACGAAATGAAGCCACCTCCTAGACCCACACAGTACAGAGCAATTAATGCTTGTGAGCATAGAGCTCATGTTAGGCAAAGAGAAAGATATCAAGGAAGAGTCCAAGAGGCAGTACGCACTGGTACATAATTTGGGTGGGAAGCAGAACAAAATAAACTGGAGAACGTTCATGATTGAGTGAGCTAGACTATGTCATGTACTGATAAGTAAAGAATCTGAGAAATGAAAGGAAGAGAAAAGAAGAAAGTGAAAAAGACAAAATATGCAGAGAGTGCATGTGAAACCAGTTACAGTGATTCTAGGTACGATTTCTTGGATGTGTTGTTAAAATCGCATCCACCTCCATATAATGAGGCTCAACTCAACGAAGTGAGTTGTGTAGGTGTCAGCGGGAACCTTAGAGTAGCCACCGCACCAGTAAATACAATCCAAAATTTGATGGGAGAAAGTTCATGGATTAGTGCCCCTATTAATCCTACTGTCCTTAATGCCCCAGATGCACTAACTGTTCCGGTCACTATTGGTCCTGTATTTTCTTTGTATAAACCGGGGTTGACTGGAAATACAACACATGCTTTGGCAGTTCCTACTGGAGTAGGTGTAACAGCTAGTGTTTCTGTGGGTTCAGGAACTGGTGTTCCCTTAGTCCCGATGCAGGTGAATACTTCTTATGCTGCAAATAGAAATGCAATTATGAACCAGACATGGTTTACCCCCACAGGAGGGTTTGCTCAAAGATTGACAAATTTTGTTATGCCTATTTCGAATATATCCCGAAGAGCTAACTATAGTGCCCCGGAGAAGAAACATTGTTAAATATTCCTATGGTACAGATTGGTCTTAGTGTTAAAGAAATAGATGAATGGATTGCATTTTTCAATGCATCTCCATGAGAGGGTGAAAGCTCAGGGTTGAGTCAAGAAATAATTCAGTCCCCAGTAAGAGAAGATGCAGTAGATGTGGTTAAACTAAAGCTAGACTTTGATGAGATGATACAAGGAAACCTACATCTGTCTTGATTAGACATTTACTTGGAAAACAAATGATTTTACCAAGCTTGCAGAACAAACCCATGAAAAGTCATCTGAGTTAGCCCAGAAATATTAGGTTGATTTGAACAGGTCCAAGTCTCTGCAGAAAAATTACTGTGTATGTTTTGATGAAAATTATATCATTAGGATGAGAACATCAGAAATGAAATTGCAGATTGAGGAACTGATCATTAACATCCGAAAATGAAGTGAGCTAGACAAATGTGAAGGAAAATGGGAAAAATAGAATGAACAAAATACACCAAGAGGACATCCACCTCTTGGGAGGGAGAGGGCAGGTCAACTTTTCCATTAAAGGAAGTGCCTAGTGGAGGTTATGTCCAAGTGCCTTGGAGTGTAGTGATCTTGCAGCATTAACAAATGTTTTCCCAAAATTGAGAGGAAAGTGAGTGGACTGTTATACACAAATCGAGTGGTTTGTGAAGATTTCACATACTTTGGGGGTGAATTTGAATACTTTGTTTGACATTGCGGTTCAGAGTAATTTGTGGGCAGAATCCAAAGTAGCTATAAAGTGGCCAGAGAATTAGCCTCAGAGAAATCCGGTATCAAAGCTCCGTTGTTATGTGCAGGATTGAGGCCCTAAGATAGGTGCGCTGTTTCAGAGGCTCAAATCCTTCGTGCCACAGAGACAGGCAGGACCTTTCCCCTACATTGGCCCTCCCTTTACAAATAACGAGCAACAGAGTCTGTCCCTTATCTGACGTGTGCTCTGGGTGCAGAAGATGGTCCATTCTAAATACGTCATATCCATGTCCAAAAGTGACTAACCTACAAAGACCCTTCGCTCTTGGGATTTTCCCTAGCACAGGATTATTGATTTCTCCAAGGACTCATTAAATATGCATGAACCACTATTTCCTAAGGGTTCATTCTTGACGTCTTCCTCTGACCGACTGTACGTCAATGCTAACAATCCAAGGCATCTATCAAGTATAAATATACCTCCCTTTGCCCAAGCAAACTAGAGGGGACCGAGACTTTCCATGCCGACACTCTGACCTGAGACGCTGCAATCTGCAACATGCCACAGCTCCAGCTGGCAGAGGTCCATCCACCCATCCTGGGGTGTCCAGCTCAACACCAGGATGAAGTCCCACTGAGGTAATGGGGTTAGATTAAATCCTAGGGGGATTCTTGGCTCTCTAAGACCTACACACATGCTAGGTACACTTAGGTACATCTAGTTAGGCATCATAGGGGTATAGGCTTTATCTTAATGCATTCTGCATGTCATGTATGTGTTCATTACTATTGCACAATGGTAAAACTGTACCATGCATTTTTATTTAACTGCACTGCTGGCCATATTTCTCTGCTACTGTCCAACAGTTGTCGCAGCACATATAACCAGTACTAGAACAACAACTGTGCAATAAATTTTATTGTAAACACACCCGACTGTTTCTTCTATGTACTTCTCTGAGATGAGTGACTGAATGAAAAGTAGTATATTGTTTCCACGATCCTGAGGGATCAGGGTTTTATGTTATGTGGTTGCCAGAAACTATTCCCTTCTTGTCTTCAAGGAGTTTCTAGTGGCCTCTGAGCTAGCTGGCACAGGTAATTAAGTTTAATATAATCGATAGGGACATACCGACCTTAGTCCTATGTCAAACCTATAGGTTATATTATTCCAATGCGCAGAGCCTATTAGGGAAATAGGAACTACACTACACCGTCACCATTGGTCATGAAAAAGAATCCACCGGTGATTACCTTTTTGAAGGGAAAAATACCAGTGAAATACATTGATTGGGTAAAGATTAACAGGATGACCCAAGAGCTTAAAGAGTCAATACATGCCTATTATGAAATATTGTTGAAAGTGTTTAAATATCATAGTGGAATGGAGACTCTCGAGCCTAAAGACATGGGCAATTTTGGGTCTTAGCTTATAGTGGGATTGAGACCTGAGATTGGCATGATGATTTAGTAGCATTTGATTTATTGGCAGAACAAGCCAGGTGATGAGATTTTGAGATATGCAAAGTCCTACAGTGATGAATTGGGACTTTTGCTGGAGTTGTGTCCTGTCCTGGTGGGACTTGCTGTCTCAGGGCTCACCTGTTCCTCTTCATCCCAGCCACAGATGCTGACAGGGGGAGGCGCCCTGACATCATGCTACAATGCATAACCTCTACCCCCGCAGTGCGGGACGCACACAGGATGCTCCCGGGAGTGTGTCGGGGTGAAGACTGGGCCAAGAGTGGGCCCATTTGTGTTTGTCCGCAACCGGACGAGACTGGGCTGGGCGGCCCTCTTGTTTTTTTGTAACAGGGAAAACAGTAAGAGGCTCTTATCACCTCTTTTAATATACCTCTAATAGTGACATTTTCCACAACTATTAATCTCAATTATGGGAAAATGGAAATTACCATCAAGCTCTGTAGGAAAAGGAAAAATAACTGCAGGAGCAAGCACACCAATAACAAACTACTTAACTAACACTTTTGGTCAAATTAATAGTGAATGAGTGAATGCAGAAGAATGCTTAGCTGGTACCTAGTCAGCTTTGAATGCAGCCTCAGAAGAAGCCAGGACAGAAAGAGTGAGCCCAGAAAGTGGAACAAATAGCTGCCCGGGGGAAAACACATGTAGCTTGCCTAATACAACCAAGGCACCTTGTGTATCGACAACCCCACTAGAGATATCTGTCTTGTTACATAGTATCAAACAGATTTTCCCTCCAGCCAAAAAAAGTAAACAGCCATCAGAAGTGGTATCAACAAGGCATAATATCCCGGCTAAAATGGCTAGGCATAAAAATATACAAGAGATGGATGACAAACTAGCATCAAATAATTTTAAAAAATATGGAGGATTTATTAAAAAATGCCAAAATAGATACTATTGAAAGAAGATTAATGGCTGAAATGAAAATGGTCAGGAACGATATTGAACTGATCGGGAAAATGGTTAAAGATTTAGCATCCTTAGGCAAGGTGCCTGGTGCAATTCACCCTATCGAATTGGTTAATAGGGAGCCCGCGGGACATTCTTCAAGTTGAGTGGCCAAATATACTTCATCTCGTCTAGCAGTGCTGCACCAAACAAGGGAGAATTTAAATACATGTACAAGAACATCTGATCCCACACGCACAAATACCATCAATAATATTAATGGTGCCATAGAAGATTTAGACCTATGATGAACACACAGTATACTTTGCATCTATTACCCCAGGCAACGCCATACATGATTATTTTGAAAGATGTTCCAAAGCTGGCATCCAAGGCCACAGATGAAACATAGATGCACCTGAAGAACAAGGTTGTTAATTGGTTTGAAAAGAATAGCAATTGTAGTATAAATCTTCTTTATCAGCGGAATTATCATGATAAGAAGAGTAAACTGGATTGGCTCCTCGAGGAAACTCTGTAAAGGGGTTTGTGTTGTAAATATTTGTTGCCACGAAATGGTTGCAGCATTGCTTAGAGAATTTTTTCATAGGCAAATGTGGATAGAGAAATGACCAGGTGCTATTGTAGCACTACCACTTGGGTTTTTTTACAAACCAGATGTTGAACAACCCACCAACATTAGCAAATGCCATACACTTAAAGATTGATATACACCATTATCAATAACAAATAGATTTGCACCACTTAGTCAACCCAAGAAATCAACAAAAATCAGAGTATACAAATGTCTCCATTAACCTTCACTAGCCCTGAGACCGCCATAAAAAAGACCCAGATGCATCCAAATTTGGTTAGTACAACATGTAATATAGCTGGGATTAGAAATAAGATAAAGGATGAAGCCTGGATTGATACAGTTAAAAATTGTGATTTAATTACCTTACAAGAAACTTGGCATACGGAGGCTTTTTATATCGAGGGGTACTCTTCTGCTATAACACCAGCAACCCCTTCCCAAAATGGAGGGGCAAAAAGAGGCCTAGCCACCTTGATCTCTGTCTTATCCTAGTTGATTCTTAAAAAAAACGTATACCAAGTTGCTGTTTTTTCAATTTCTATGGTTCCAGACCACTGAAAAGCTGTCCATATTGTTAATTAATTTCTATAATAATATTTTTGATAATACCAGAAACCAGGTTGTCATGGCCCTAGACAATTAGTTGAATTTATTTACAAAATGCGTTAAAAGTGAGTGTGTATATATCTGGGCCGGTGATTTTAATTCTAGAAAATACGATGGGGAAAACTGTGGATACAGGGATGAATATGGTGAAGTCCACCCTCATTTTCCTCATAATCTATATGGTGAGACAATCAATGGAATAATGTCCAAGTACAACTTAGAGCTTTTGGGGCAACTAAGTGTAGAAGGAAAAAAAGTCAAAAAACTGTTGATCACATTTTGGTCTCAGAAAGTGGTCTAGGACTGAAAGAAAAATTTGAGGTTGTAAAAAGCACTTTTAGCGATCAACATCCACTATTTTTTCCCCTTAGACTTATGGCAACTTACCAGGAGATGGCTTGCTTAGCCACAGACATTGAAATCCAAAGCAAAAATGGCATACGTATGAAATGAGAAAAATAACAAATGGGGGAGGGAGTAAAGAGGTATAAAGATAGAATCAACCTCCTGTTCAGACTTTCGATAAACAATAAGATTCTACCCTACAAAAACAAATTTATTTTTCGTTTTTTAGTGATTAGAAAAAGGTGTATTAGTGATCCATGAGATATCATGGGAAAGCACTAAGTGTTTTTAAAATACCCCTCACACACTAAGAATCCCTTAGTGTCATGCTTCATCATAGGGGTCTTCCCGTCCCTCTACGGGGCGGGGTGTGCTTCAACCTACGGAGACGTGGGAGCACTTTTTTTTGTGAAATAGGCTATGTGTAGTGTGAGAGTGAGAGTGGTAGGGTCTATAAAGAATGTGGGGTGAGTTGTAAAAATTCCCTGGCTAGTGGAAAAAACAAATGTTATTCACTTCCCTAGCTGGAAATATTAAAATGTGGGGAGAGACGTAGGGGGTATACTTTAATGAGATGCCCCCTACTGGGTCAACATGTTTCGTAAGCAGTCCCCAGGGCTTACTCGTCAGGACCTAATAAGATCCCTACTGCACTCAAAATATATCTGCTGTTTTATATATATTGTATGCCTATTTCTTAAAAAAGTCATGCAAAATTAGCATGTCAGAAAAAAGGGGGAAAAATGCCCCTTGTAGTATCGAAATCGAATTGGTATGCTATTTGGAAGGATAGTCTGACTCCATGAGCTGGCACTGAAGGAGAGGTTGCC